>CM044012.1:37308071-37788071 GCA_024085815.1 Flaveria linearis
AATAGTAATAGTAGTAGTAATAATAATAATAATAATAATAATAGTAGTAGTAGTAATAATAGTACTACTACTACTACTACTACTACTACTACTACTACTACTATAATAATAATAATAATAATAATAATAATAATAATAATAATAATAATAGTAATAATACTAATAGTAATAATAATAATAATAGTAATAATAATAATAGTAATAATAATTATAGTAATAGTAATAATAATACTAATAATAATAATAGTATACATAATAATAATAATACCAATAATAGTAATAGTATACATAATAATAATAATAATAATAGTAATAATACCAATAATATAATAATAATAATTAACCGTCAACCATTAATTTTATAAACATTATAAATAATGATAAATACGTTTTTTTTTCGCAGACATGGATGCCGACGATGCTTTTATTCCCGGCATTGATGACTGCCAGTTTTTACAGTTCGAGCAGGGGAGTATACCGTACGAGCGGTTCAGGACCCTGAGAGCACGAGTGCCGGCACCGGGGACCGTCCTGTCGGAGGACTTCTTACAGCTCGTTGGAGAGCAGGACCGTTATTTGAGATTATCGGTGAGGACGGCCCGTGGGAGCAGCTGTTCCGGATGAACGACGATGCCCATCGAGAGCTGACCGTGGAGTTCTACTGCACCTTCACATTCCGTCCACGTGAGTAGGGACTTGCGGAGCTGGACGAGGACGACATAACGGATGGTCGTGCGCCCGCGAAGGTTTCTTTCCGCTTGTTCGGCCACCTCCACCGCATGTCATTTCGGCGGTTCACTGTCGTCAGCGGCCTCTACACGGAGGTGGAGGTCGGACAGCCGATGTACACCGCGGCCTTGATCCGCGGGGCCGACGACTCCGATCAGGTCTGGTGGCCTGCCATTGGCGACGGACCGTACGGTGGTGATACGAGGTCATCTCATATACGAGACCCTCTGTATAGATACATTCACTGACTCATCGCCACGTCCGCCGCCGGTCGTGGGGCGGGGACCGACAGGGTCAATGCTGCCGACCTTTTTTTCTTCGGTGTGTACTCACACACCAACACTGCCACCTCGCGCATGTCCTCACTGATTATTTTGCTAGTTATTATCATTGGCAGTCGCGAGGGGCGTTAGTGGGCGGGAACATTGTTTCCTGGATCGCTCGGGGCTTGGGGTACGCGCACGCCATGTCCCAGCTCCCGCTACCTCCGACTCCTGTACGCGTGGCCGGCCGGACCACCGCCACTGGGACGAGGATCGTTCGGAGGTTCCCCGACGACACGTGGCACCTGCTCAGTAGATACCATGAGCTCGTGCCATGGGTGCCCGAGCCGTTGGTGGACCCCCCGAGCTGGCGGGGGCTGAGGTCCACCTTCAGGATGCCCACGAGCCCCTTGGCGGCGGGGAGGATCAACCCATTCCCCCGCCGCACGACCAGGACCCGCCCCAGCATCCTCAGCGCGTGTACCATGCCGTGCGATTGCCTGCTCATGTTCTTGATATGCTTCAGGACACACGAGACAGGGTCACGAGGCTGGAGGATACGACCACGAGGCTGCATGATATGATGGACTGGGTCATCCAGCACATGGTCGCGGACTATGCCACCTCGGGTACGCTGTTGTTATCACAGCCACCGAGGCGGTTAGACCATGACGGTGCTGGCCCATCTGGCGCGGGCGGGTCTGGTCAGGGCAGCGATCCGGGGATGATGGATTAGAGAGGTATTTTGTTTGTATTTTATTTCTTTTTGTATGTAAAAACTCGTTGTATATATATATATATGTAGTTTCAGTTATGATGACTTGTATATTTGGTTGTGTTTGTTTGGTTGTGTTTCTTTGTTTGTTTGTTTTATATTTGTAATGTTGATAATGTTAATTATATATGGTTGATAACAACTGATTTTTACGATTAGGTTAACCATGTGATAAAATAACAACCAACTTTTTTAATAAATAATTAAACACAAAAATTACTTGTAATATGATAATTTAATAATAGACACAAAACACAAACACGTATGTTACAATTAGGTTAACCGTGTGATAAAATAAAAAAAAACAAACTAGTGTGATTACTCAAATTTAGAAAATTTATTGTTTCGCAGAACTCTTTTCTCTCTCTATGCTTGTGCTTTTACATGCAATATCTTTGAGCATCAACCTCTGAACTTAACTGATTTGACAGGATCTCAGCCTCTCGTTTGATCAATCAGATTATGTTTGCAGCGGATTTAGCACATTAATTAGCGATTAATGCAAGAACATAAAAGATATTGCATGTAAAAGTACAAGCATAGAGAGAGAAAAGAGTTCTGCGAAACAATAAATGTTCTATTGCTTAGCACGTTTCGGCAATCAAAACAGTATGGTTCCCCATCCTTTTATAGGCGGCAAAAGGATGGGCTGATGTCCTTTTTCTGACATCAACTAAATATTAAAATTACAACTGACAAAACATAAAACTACTGAAGATGTCAACAGCTGACATCTTCTTACAAAAGTTTCCTAAGTACTTGACAAAAGTAAAACTACTGAAATCCTACAACGACTGAAGAACAAACTCTTCAGTCGTTTATAACTATTGATACTATAACAACTGAAGAACATGCTCTTCAGCTGTTGTACAACTACTGAAACAAAATAAACTACTGAAAAGGAAAAACCATCACAACAACTGAAGAAGACTTCTTCAGCTGCTGTGACAAACTCTGAGTCTTCAGTACTTGGTCTTCAGACTTGGCTTCAGATGATGTAACAACTGATGACTTCAGTAGATATCATTAGTTATTGTCTTCAGTCTTTGTCTTCAGACTTTGTGCTTCAGTAGAAGGTCTTCAGTTCTTCAGTTCTTCAGCTTTTGATTCTTCAGTACTTGTCTTCAGCACTTGAAGTATTCAGTACATGTAAGATCAGTACTTCAGACTTCAGTACTTGGTCTTCAGTACTTTGGAGTCTTCTTCAGCTGTTGTTCTTCAGTTCTTTGATCTTCATACTTTGTTCTTCAGACTTTGTCAGAACAGCTGATGGTTGGAGCTAAGATGCTCTCGAGTCTGACATTCAAGCAAGAGAACACAATAGCTGATGGGAGTATTCAGCAGTTGTTGCAGTGGCATGTGGGACTTAGAGGTTTTCCTGATCTTGGCTCATTGGTTCTTTTGGTCCAACAATAATTAAACACAAAAATTACTTGTAATATGATAATTTAATAATAGACACAAAACGCAAACACGTATGTTACGATTAGGTTAACCGTGTGATAAAATAAAAATAAAAACAAACTAGTGTGATTACTCAAATTTAGAAAATATATACAATATGTATGTATAATAATGACAACCGATTTTTACAAACTCGTAAACAAATTAAACATAAAACCGTCACATTAATAATAAATAAATACTTGTAATAAGATAAATTATTAATAAACACAAAACACAAACTTGTGAGTTACGATTAGGTTAAACGAGTGATAAAATTATAATAAAAACAAAGTGATATGATAAAAAAAATATAAAAAATAAAGGCAATATGTCACGGTTTGGCCAAACCGTGACATATAGCCCCCAAAACCCTAACTGCACACAATCAATTCCCCATTAATTACATACCCAATCATTATTAACGGATCCCCAGAGCTAACTGTCACGGTTAGGCCTCACCGTGACAGTTAGGTCTCACACAAGATTGAACGGTCACGGGGAGGCCTAACCGTGACCGTTTGAATCGGTTTTTTACAGGAAACTGCGGTGTGTGCAGAATTCCCGTTTACTAGTTTTAAACCCTTTTGTTTATTATTATTACTAAGGTAGTCCCCGTGTAACACACGAATTGAATAAATAAAATATTAAATAATTATTAATAAAAATTTAAACATTATAAAATCATGTTTGAAGATAAAATATGATTAAGTACGTCCTAAATATCTACTTTAAGTAAATAAATAATAATGTATTTTTATTAAACTTTTATTTTATAAAAAAATGTGATTTTTAAATATATTATTTTAAGAAAAATATTTTTTTTAAAAAAATTCGTTGTATTTGTATTTTATAAAATTTTTGTTTCAAAAAAGTGTGTTTTTAATAAAAAAATAGGTTTTTAATTTATTAAATTATATAATTTTTAATTTGAAAATGGTATGAGTAATATTATTAGTATTCAATATTATTATTAATAATATAGATATAGATAAATGAGAAAGTAAGTACAATAAGATCTACAATTATTTCACGCTTGTTTTAGTTTTTATAGATAGATAGATAGACTAAACACTAATCAAATAAAATGATTAAATGGATTAAATTTTAATATAAAATATATATGTAAAATAAATATAAATAGTTATAGTATAATATTTTAATATAAAACATAATTAAAATTATATATAGGTAATAATTGAAGAAATAAAATAATTATATCATTTTTTAACTCTCTTATTTAAATAGTTTTATTTTTAAATATTTATTTTATATTTTTTTATAAAAAATATTTTTTATAAAAATCTTATTTTAAAAAAAATATAGTTTGTCATTATTCTGGTTGTTTTAATAAGATTGTTTTAAAATATTTTACCTGTTTCTAATTTTTTTTGAAAAACAAAATGATTTTAAAATATTTTGTTTAAAAATATTTAATGTTTTAGAAAATTTCATATTATATAAAACTTTAGTTTTTTGTTATTTAGATTTTAATTAAAAATATTATTTTTAATTTCCTTCACAAAACCTATTTAAAAAAAAGATAGTTTGATTTAAAAAATAGATAAGAGAGAGAAACATAGTAATTAATAAAATTTATTTTTAATAAGTGAGAGAAATTTATATGATTATTTAAATTACTATAACACCCTTTTGGAGGGAAAATTAATGTGTGGATGTTTAGAAATATGACAAGTGGCAAAAACATGGGTTAAGAGATTGACAAGTGGCAAAATAAACCTTGCTTTATTAGAGGTTATAGATTATTATTTATTTTATTTTTATTTATTTGAGAGATTTAATAGGGGGATTATTAAGCATTATTTATATGATAAATTGTTTTGATATTGAGGTCATGCATGATCGTATCGTGGGTGTGGACGTTGGATGTACGTGTCACCGGTGTGGTGAACACCGACTCGCTCCATGCTCACACGGGTGGTCATAAGTCGATTGTTGTGATGGGGCTTAAAGTGTTGAAGGAGTATGGTTTGTGAATAGAAGTTGTTGATATAGTTGTTTTAATTAAAATTTGTATTCTTTTTAGTTATTGTACACTATTAATATATTTAACTCAATTTTTCACACCTATGCTACAAACTTTCTTATATTTATCTCTAAAAACAATTATCAAATAATGAATATGTTAGCCTACTTTTAATCGTCGTTCTTTTTTATCATCATCATCTTCTTCTTACAACTCTAGAGGGCGAGGAACTTTTCGTAAGTGTTGTATGTATCAGCGTAAAATTGATGTGTCATCAAGTTGAGTTCTCAGAGTTGGGTTACAAGACGCGTTTAAATTAACCAGGATTATGCAGTGGCTAATACTCGTCTTGTGAACGATTAATTCTTGGCGTCACCTATGTATCCAGGTATTCTATTTTATTTTAATTTATAACTTATTAGTTAGTTTAATTAAATGTTAGCATTATTATTTGTTTAAATTCACTTTTATCTTGACGCCTCCACTGTATGAAAACAAAATGTTTAGGTCGTTTCGTGTTACTCGACCCTTATTCGTACAATTAGTTGAGGATATGCAATGATAATGTAATTATGTTGCACAAAAAGTTCATAACACTATTTATGTTTGTACTTTATATAACATGAACACAGCAATATGCAAACATTGTGAACCTGATGACCTATATATAGTTTAGTTTAGCTAGCAACAGAGGTTTAGGCATCTGATCGAGCACCTCTCTCGACCCCTGCTACGCATCTGATCGACCGAGGTTTAGGCATCTGATCGACCCGAGAGAATCTTCGAGAGCAGCCGAGAACATCTCTCGACCCCTGCTACGCATCTGATCGACCCCTTCGAGAGCACCGGCGCACTCTGCTTCTCGATCCGAGGTTTAGGCAGCCGAGAGCATCTCTCGACCTCTGCTTCTCGATCGACCCCGCTCGAGCACCTCTCTCGATCCCGATCGACCTCTGCTAAGGGTTGCTAAATCTAGGGCACATCTGAAGAACCGTACATCTGGTGAGATTGTTCCATCTCTCTCTTTTAGTTTCTAGTTTAGGCTGATATTGGCTGGGTTAGGAGTACCAGCAGCTGTTGAGATATTCTATGTTGCTTTCTGTTGCTCTTTACTGGTTACTGGTTTACTGGTGCATCATTTGTGTGATCTGTTTTCTGTTGTCCTTGATTAGTGGTTATAACTTGCTGATTAGTTGATTACTGGTTTAGTGGTGCATCATTTGTGTGATCTGTTTTCTATTGTCCTTGATTAGTGGTTATAACTTGCTGATTAGTTGATTACTGGTGCATCATTTGTGCATCATTTGTGTGATCTGTTTTCTGTTTTCTGTTGCTCTTTACGGGTTACTGGTTTACTGGTGCATCATTTGTGTGATTTTAATCCTTGACTCTTCTTGAGTCTGATATAATTCCTGTCTATTTTTCTGCTGACCGTTTAGTTCTGTGGTTTGTGCCTAATTGATTAGTGGTTATAACTTGCTGATTAGTTGTATAATTGTTAGTGTTTTGATATTAATTGCTAAGTAAATTGTATATTGTTGGTTGAGTTGGTGTGTTGAGCATTTGTGGTCAATCTTAGAACTGTTCTCTACATAGGTTTCATTGGCTTATTTGATTCTATACTCAGGATAGTGTGTCATTGTGTGAAGTGGTGATCATTGTTGCTATTTTTGGATTAAGTTCTGGTCCATCGTGTACTGTTGACCGCGTGTGACGGATTGCTTTTGATTGTGCTTTACTTCTGCTACAATTCCTTTTTAGGGGTTGTTTCTAGTGGACCTTGTCAGCTAATATAGACAGTAGGCGTCATTATGCTGCCCCGAGATCATGTTCAGTGACGAGAGGTGCGAATACAAGGAAAAAGGATTTTAGATTAAGAGTGGCATCGTGGAATATAGGAACCCTAACTAGTAAGTTACTAGAGTTAATTGATGTGCTAAGGAAACGTAGGGTCCAGATAGCGTGTCTCCAGGAGACTAGATGGCGGGGAGAGAGAGCAACAGAGTGCAATAGTTATAAACTATGGTATTCAGGGTCTGACGGAACGAAAAATGGAGTAGGGTTTCTAGTTGCTAAGGAACTCCAAGATAATGTAGTGGAGGTAAGAAGATACGATGATAGAATTATGCTGTTAAGAATAGTAATAGGGGATGAAGTAGTGGCAGTAGTTAGTGCGTACGCTCCACACGTTGGACTAGGAGAAACAGAAAGAAAAAAGTTCTGGGAGAGTTTAGATCACGTTATGGGTGACATACCTACAGACGAAAAAATATGCATAGGAGGAGATTTTAATGGGCATATCGGTAAGGATAATGACCACTTCCAGTTGGTGCATGGAGGCTTCGGGTATGGCCTCAGGAATGAAGGCGGTAAGGAGCTTCTTGACTTTGTAGTAGCGCATGACTTAGGAATCATAAACTCGTTTTTTAAGAAAAGAGAATCGCACCTAATCACGTTTAGCAGCGGCGGGAGACACACGCAGATAGACTATTTATTGACGAGGAGAGAAGATCGTTGATGTGCAGAAAGTAATTTAGTAAAAACGACTTAAATTAACCCTATTCTAGACACTAAGTAATACTCTAGACTTACTAAATGACACTAAACTAATAACCGGCAAGTGTACCGGTCGACTCTAGTATAGCTAAAGTAAGTCCGGATATCGAATCCACAAGACTCTAATGTATTGCAATAATTAACTCGATCTAGTCTAAAAAGACACGGACTGTTTGTTTTGTTCTTGAAAAAGGGGGGTTGTCTAACAATTCCTACAAAAGACAAGTAATTGAAAACTAGAAATAACTAAAGGCACGAATTAAGAACAACTTAACTTGGATGATAGAAAGGCACTACCTAGATTGGAATCCTGATTTTGTTTAGAGATGATTGGTTTGGGAAATTATAAACTTTGGGGAACCGGGATCTTAAAGTTTTCACCTTTTGGGACGCCTAAAGCCTCCTAATCACTCTCAAGAGTACTAAAGTGACATCCTAAGATTAGTGTAACTACCGGATGCTAGACTCACTCTTACGAGATGTCTAATGGGTCTATGAAAGTACCTATGTGATTCACTCCTTCACAGGATCTAAATCAAGGTAAGTTGAACTCTATTAATTGAACTTGCTAGACATTAGTCAAAAGGCCACTCCCTCACAGAAGCTCCTGCCTTGCAGCTTAATGACTTAGATCTACCAATAAACTCGCACCTCACAGATTATGAGATTAGCAAAACACTTGAATTAGTAAGATTACCGATTAATTGCTTTTAAAGTCTATTGTACATTCAACATTAAAGATCCTAAATTTATTATGTGACATAGACAATCACCAAAACTCAAGACCTAACACAACTCTATTATGTGATAAAGACCGGCACCAAGAGTTATGTAAAGCAAATAAACGACAACCAAACCCATTCAAATACTCATATGCATTCAATTGAAGAGCCAACTATTCTTACAATTCAAAGATCACCAAGGTTTTCATAAGAATCCCATAAAAATCATAACTTTAACAATCAATCATCCAATCTAGGTAGTAACAAAGTGTCTAGCCGCTCATAATTGCGGTTTCAATCAAAAGTAAAGTTGAAACAATGGAACGAAACATCTAAGATGAAAAGAGAATGAAAATAAAGACACCCGAACGTCACGAGGTCGACCCGAATGCTTCCTTGCCTTCAATCTTCGAACCGGATGCTCCGAATACTTCAAAATGACTCAATTTTTGCTCTCCCAATCGTCCAAGAACTGCCTCTTTTGTGATTAGGGTTCTTCACCTCTTCAATAGGGCTTAAGTAGGTTAAAAACAAGAAAATTACGACCTTTCTGCAGATACGGCCTCTCGCGGGGCGCGAGAGGCTTTATAATTCCGGTCGCCACCCGCCACCTTGTTAAAGCAAACACCCACTTCTCGCACACTCTCTCGCGGGCCGCAAGAGGATATGTAAAACGGGTCGCGCCCCGCCAGCTGATCCTAGTTTCAGATATTGACTTCCTTTCAGCTTGTGATCTCGCGTATCGCTTCGCGACTCGTTTCTTCTTGTATTTCCGTTTATTTAGGCTCTTTTTAACCCACAAGGCCTGCAAAATAAAATAAAAACAAAAGTTTATCTATTCTAAAGGAAAACGACGCTAAACAAATAAAAACTAAACAAAATATGCATGAATAACCGATGTATTTTGCAATACATCAAATATCCCCACACTTAAACATTTTTCGTCCCTGAAAAAGACTTATGCAAATGAAATCATAATCAAGTTTAAATCCGGTTTCCAACATTTAAGTCTAATTACTTGTTAAAATTTACTAACGTGTTAACCGCGATCACAAGGTATGTTTGTCCACTTAAACCCAACCGCCGATCATCCAAGCCCCCAAGAGTATAACATTTAAGTTCAAGTATTCTGTTTTTATTAATCATGATCCTCACAAGTCGGTATCTATTCTGTTTTCAAGCCTCAAAGCACAGACTAAATAAAAAATCCATGATTTTTCTACCACTGTAACCCAATACCCACGTGTATTTAAAACTAAGTTATTTTTGATGAAAGCTAAGCTGCACTATATATTTTTCTTTTCAGCACTTATTCTTCTTTGCAACTCTTTTTATACTTTTTATTTATTTATTTATTTTTTTTCATAACTGCTTTTCTCATTTTTTTTCTTTTCATTTTTTTTATAGCATATATAGTTTTTCCTAAATTGTGCAAAACTTAAAACAACGCAATCACAACCCTAACTCAGAGGTGTTGCCAGCCAAGTCGCCATCCCAGCAGTCAAGCACATAAGCTTCAGGTCACAATTATTAAGCACTAACCCAGAGTTGTTTGACAACAGAGTCACCATCCCCACGGCCAATCACATAGGCTTCGAACTTAATTGTCATCCTAAACTTCACACAACACTAAGATGAAATCCTAAGGCGCCACCTAATGTGTGCCAACTATTGCTAATCTTAAATACAAACGGGTATCAACCTACAGTGGTGCTTTTTCAACCTTCCAACAGTTTCGACTTCCATTTAGTGAGAACACATATAACATAATAAATGTTTAATTAGATGGATTAGAATACATCTATGAAAACCCCTCATAATTGGCTGGGCCTACCCGTGCATCCCAAATTAGACACGCTTTCAATTATTTATTTATCTCATACATATAGTAGTTGAAAACCAGACACCTGACTTTATCTATCATTTTCCATTTTTTTTAATATATTGCAAACATCAAAATCAGGGACATTTTCTAATTTTCTGATTTTTTTTTTAAAAAAAACACACTAAATTAAAAAAAAAAAAACTAACACACGCAAAATAAAAAGACTGACTGACTCAATTAAACTAAACCTAAAGACGCATGTCTTCCTATCCCCACACTTAAATTAAACATTATCCTCAATGTGGAAATTAAAAGAAAGACAGAAATAAAGCAAGAGTTTTGGAAAAGACTTAGCTGGTAATAAGCAGATTCCAGCTGTGCACAGTCTGAATCCAAAGCCTCTGATCCTATAGCATTTCATTCGCGATCAGGAAAAACTGGTTGCCTCCTTAAAAAGTTGTTGGATATATTCACCCGAATGGAGATTGAGTATGGGTGAATTATTCGAAACCTGCAAAATAAACAATCTACTAGGCAAACATAGCATCAAACAGACTCATGGTACAGAAAATCGACTCACAAAACAGGGAAACTCAAGTTTGAGACTTTCAAGGTGCATAAACAAGTGGAAAAATGGATATGATGGTGGTAGAAGGTAGAAAGTGGTGGAAAAATGGGTGAAATGGTGAAAATTAGGTAAAATAAAAATTTTTGAAAATCCTGGGATCCCTCGCGTGTCGCGAGGGATTAAGGCAAAGTATGGCGCGATACGCGAGACTCCTCGCGTTACGCGAGAAAAAGAAGCTCAACCTGGCGCGTAGCGCGAGGTTGCGTTTTGTTCAGAAAGTTTCGAAAATTTTCATGCCTTAGCCAAATTTTGGCCCCAACCAACTTTTTACCTCTTTTTACACGACTCAAGTGGGAAAACTTACCTGGTAGCCTCCCGGTCATGTGTCAAATCGCAACCATATGATCGTTTTCCCTGCAAACACTTAACACAAACACGAAAACAATGCACACGAAAACACAAAAACCAACACAAAAACTCAACAAACTACCTAAAACTCAAGTAAACCAACTCTACAAACTCTATAAACGAGTCATCACCCAAATATCACCAACTAGCTCAATCAGGAGGCTTCTCCTTTATCGATTTCAGCACCGCTTCTACCCTAAGCGGTAAACAAGCTTTCAACACCGAACAACTAAGCATGAATTTCTTAATCCTGTTGACTCCCTCACTCAGATCAGCCCACCAAGACTTAAATATACTAGGTCCAAAACTCATCCTTAACAAATATCCTAGTAGTTTATCAACCCGAAACATCCCCACACTTGGGGTTTGGACTGTCCTCATATCACACTCATTCTTCCTATCTCTCTTTTTTTTTGGAGGAAGCCTACACCTAGGGGAACTCTCAACACTCTCATCCACCTTCCCCACACTTAGGGTTTCACATGATGTAAGTACTTTCCTAATCTCTTGTTTACCTGCTAACAAAGCTTCTAAAATAACCAATTCACTTTCCGGATCAAACTCACAACTGTCCATATATTCAGGTAAACTTTCTAGCTCTCCTACAAACTCATCCTCCCAGGAGTTACTACTCTCAACTTCTTCCTCAGCAATCACCCTCTCAAATTCTTCAACTATTCTATCTAACTCCTCATCTTCAGCATCTGAATACTCTTGCAAACTACACACACTTCCAAACTCACTCCTTGAACTCTCGACAACTTCCTCAGTCCTAGAAATCACAATTTCCTCAATAACCAGAGGTGGGACAACTGTTAATGTCTCTGGTTCTGGGAAGTCATCTTGCTCACACTCACTTGCTAACTTAGCATCCATCGCCTTAAAATGCGATTCCCAATCAAATTGCCTCACCTCCTCCGGTGATGGAATGTAACGAGTAGTGCTACCAGGGATTTTCCTACCAATAGGGATGACAATATCAGTAACACTATCTAAAGGCTCACTATCCTCTGATAAAGTATCATGAAATTCGTCCATTATCGTCTCCGTTTTCGGGTATTGGGGAAAATCAGTCAGCTCTACTCCACTTATCACATCTCCATCCTCATCATCCTCTGACTCATCATCATCACTAAAATCTAAAGAAAAATCATAAATCCCTGGTTGAGTTTGCTCAACATCCTGCTGAACCGAAGGTGGGACTGAGATGTCCATTTTCGTCTCCGGCTCATCCTGAGTTCTATATTTTTCATTTAGCTCTACCTGCGGATCAGGATAATAATAATTTGGAGAATACCCCGATGAATTTGGGCAAAGACAAGTAAAATGGGGTCCTCCACAGATTTCACACATAATGACACTTACAGAAACAAGAAAACTAACTGACTCTACAGACTCAATATACAGACTCAATATACAAAACAAGCAGCACAGATATTCAAATAAATCTAATTAACGCAATCGCCAAGAGTCCCCGGCAACGGCGCCAAAAACTTGATGTGCAGAAAGTAATTTAGTAAAAACGACTTAAATTAACCCTATTCTAGACACTAAGTAATACTCTAGACTTACTAAATGACACTAAACTACTAACCGGCAAGTGTACCGGTCGACTCTAGTATAGCTAAAGTAAGTCCGGATATCGAATCCACAAGACTCTAATGTATTGCAATAATTAACTCGATCTAGTCTAAAAAGACACGGACTGTTTGTTTTGTTCTTGAAAAAGGGGGGTTGTCTAACAATTCCTACAAAAGACAAGTAATTGAAAACTAGAAATAACTAAAGGCACGAATTAAGAACAACTTAACTTGGATGATAGAAAGGCACTATCTAGATTGGAATCCTGATTTTGTTTAGAGATGATTGGTTTGGGAAATTATAAACTTTGGGGAACCGGGATCTTAAAGTTTTCACCTTTTGGGACGCCTAAAGCCTCCTAATCACTCTCAAGAGTACTAAAGTGACATCCTAAGATTAGTGTAACTACCGGATGCTAGACTCACTCTCACGAGATGTCTAATGGGTCTATGAAAGTACCTATGTGATTCACTCCTTAACAGGATCTAAATCAAGGTAAGTTGTGTGACATCCGTCACCAAAGGTCCGTCATTTAACGTGATTTACTTAGCCTTTATTTACAGACATTCCTTATTTTGACGAGCCAATTACGTGAAAACCATATTTGCTTTACTTGATTGCCTTATATGTGTAGAATCTTAAGACATTCTCCAAGAATTGCCCCGTTAACACTAAATACGTCATTTTTATAATAAAATAATTTTCACGAATAAAATCATTTTTAACTTACAAATAACATAAATAAACATTTTATCATCAATAAAACAAGACTAAATTATAACGTTTTCAACCGAAACAAAGTTTAGGAACTCGGGGCAAAGTGCGGGGACTAAACTTGAAACTTTGAGAAACAAGGCTGGGTATAAATACCCACCTTCCAGCCATTTTCATCCTTTTCACTCTCTCACTACCTCATCTTTCTCTCTACTCTCTCTCTCTCTAGACTACACCAAAACCGACCGTTTCTCACGTTTTCGTCTTCAGATCTCGAGCACCATCGTGAATACTAGTTCCTAGCAGGTAGATAACCTCACTACCTCGTTTATAACTCGGTTTTACAGCTGCATTCGAGGGTTTTCGGGTGCTCGGGTTCATCCGAGCACAAGAGGTCGTGTGGACTTGCATGTCTTGTTTCTGAGCGTGTTTCTTGGCTAGATGGGTTAGAAAACGAGTTCTGGAGGTTCTGGTTGGGTAACACTCGCGATCGGGCAGCCGAAGGCCGACCTGAACTCACTGCCGTCGCGACTCCCGATGGCGCGAATGGGGTTGTCGCGCGCGAAAGGGGCGTGCGACTGCATGTGTATGCGACTTGAGACATGAGCGAATAGGTAAGTCGCGCGGTTGTGTCGCGCGACTGTCGGTGGGTGCGAAATAGAGGTTGTCACGCGAATGGTAATGTCACGCGATTGGAGATGTGACGCGACAGGGGTTGTCGCGTGACTGGGCTGTGCGAATGTGAAATGCGTGCGAAAGTGTGTGTGTGCGATTGTGCGAGAGTCGCACGGTCAGATGCCTGTCGCGCGAAAAGGAGACCACTCGCGCGAATGAAGCTGATTCGCGCGGAGGGACTTCAAGTCGCGTGGTTGGCTGTTGGGTCGTGCGACTGGTATTGCGTGGTATGACTGAAGGCTTAGTCACACGAATGGAGGATCAATTGTACGAAAGTAGCTAATTCGTACGAATGAAAGTCCACTCGCGTGAATGGGGTGTCAGTCGTGCGTCCGGTCCCACTGTATGACTTAATGGTGAGTGCGTGTGTGGATCCCCTCTTCGGAGATCTCACGACGATAATAAAAATATAATTAAGTGTCATAGCTTGACCACAAAGATTAAAATCAACGCCATTAACAGGCACGTACTATTTAAAACAATCTAGTCTAAGATGTGTGTGACTGCTTGTGTGTACTACTCACGACCGAACCGAAACGACCCGACTCAATTAAACAATATTACTATCAATAGTCCACAAGGTTAATTCTTAACATGACTATCAATAGGTGATTGACTGTGCATACATACATACAAGTTTGGGAAGTTTCATCAGACATACTTACCACTTAACAAGTGAGTTTCGTGGCCCCTTTTACGCTTATACATTGTTTCAATCTTTTACAAACATGGGGGAAGAATATGCTCACACATTTTCAGTGCTGTACACTATACATACAATTTTTATACTTGGAATCAACGTGATACTGTCTTGTGAGTACTTATCTGATACATACATGATGTTACTGTGTGGACTGTCTTACAACCATTAATTCCGGTGTTGGAACCAACAGATAGGTATTAGTAGTACTACTGGGTTGACACCCCCACCCTTGACGAGATGGTTACTTGTGAGTACCATCCATACTGCCAGGAACGGGCCTGGGGTGAATATATTCTGACAAGTTTCTTTGTGTACGTCATTAGGTTTGGTTGTATAAAACTCATGGTATGTGATTTTGCTTACTTATAACTGTATGCACGGTATTCCACTACAAACAATATACAGCATCAATTACAAGTTTACAATTTAAACCTGCGAAGCTCACCAACATTATTGTTGACCATTTTGAGCATATTTTTCAGGTAACAATGAGAACTGAAGATCTTGGAGTGCTGCCTTGTAGAGGAGACCCTAGGATGCATTTGTGTTATTACTTTTGTAAAGCTTGAACATGAATATGATCTTTTGTACACTTGTTCCGTGATGCGGGAATATTACATTACAAGCTATTATCAATGTTTTAGTGATCATTTTGTTGTGCTTATGGCTATGCTGTCGTGAACTTGATTATACACGACACAAGTCTCCAACTGTGTTCGGGTGTCGTCATGACACGCTTGTCATCATATTTTATTGCTACTCTATCATATACCATGTGTTATGACAATCCCGTCTAGCTCGCACTCCCCGTGTTTCCGCTTTAGCGGGGGGTGTGACAGACTGGTATCAGAGCCATTGGTTATAGAGAATTAGGCAATTACACTTGACCTAGACTATAACCTAGGAACCTTCATGTAGATTTGCATGCTTAAGCTTGTGTGCATTTAAATATCTCGTGTATGTGTTCCTCATTACATGATTGATTATCCTTCTGTTATGTGATCCTTCACCTTGTGCTTGAGCCTTGTGCTCGTCACTGATGAGGTGCTTCCTATTGGATCTTCCGTTCCCTCTGTGCGCCAAGTTATCATAACCAAATTCGGGAATCGAGACCCGAGCAGATCGTCACAGATCTTACATTGCGCCTGACCTCGTACACTGAGAGACCGACCCGAGGAGGCTATGTCTGAGTCCTTTTAAGGACGCGAGATAGACAACCTCCGCAAGACTATACGTGATTACATGTTTGGTTCTCAGTCGATTTGATGGATTATTATGGATATGATGTGAAGGAAGGTCGGGTGTCATGTAACCGGATTAGGCATCATTCTCGGTACATCGTGGGTGTGGTGGGAACGCTGCGGGGAACCCTATATATAAGCATCACCGGTATACCGAGAATATGCTTAAAATGGCTGCATGGTGGTCTTGACTGACCGGAGCATCGAACGTTGGAACTGATAAGTGGGGTACTTGATTATCATAAGGTGACTAAAGCTTATATGTTACCTCTTTTATGAATAGAACATGCCGCCTCGAAGATCTAACCGCAGAAGTAGTAGCGGAAGTGAAGCCCCGAGGGGCAGAGGCAGAGGCAGAGGTAGATCTTCAGGAGCAAATGAGGGTCCTATTGGCAATACTCAAGGGACTGGAAGCCCTGATATGGCAACCCTGATTGCTCAACAGTTGACTGCCTTGATTCCTACTATTGTAGCTCAAGTGAGCGATGCTTTGCAACAGCAGAACCACTCCCACGGGGATGGTGGTAACGAGAACGAGGGTAATGGGAACCCGACTGGGAATGAAAGCAACCAGGAGACCGGAAATGGTGGTACAGCCGGTAATGAAACTGGGGTTGCTAATACCAAACGGGGCTGTTCTTACAAGGAGTTTGTGGCCTGTAAGCCCCGGGATTTTGATGGTAAAGGTGGGGCGATAGCCCTGATCAGATGGCTCGAGAAAATGGAGGCTGTGATTGACATCAGCGAATGCCTCGACAGCCAACGCATCAAATATGTTACGTGCTCACTGCAGGGCCGAGCACTAACCTGGTGGAACACCCAGGTTCAAGCGAGAGGAAGGGAATCTGCGATGCAGATGACATGGGACGAATTTAAAGCTTTGATTATCGAGGAGTACTGCCCTCACAACGAGATGCAAAAGCTTGAGCATGAATTCTGGAATCATGCCATGGTGGGGGCGGGGCATGCAGCTTACACTGACCGATTCCACGAGTTGGCTAGGCTAGTTCCACACCTGGTCACTCCGGAATCTAAGAGGATTGAGAGGTACATTTGGGGACTCGCGCCTCAAATACGGGGAATGGTAACTGCAGCTGCTCCTCCTACGATTCAGAGCGCAATTCTGAAGGCTGGCGCTCTGACCGATGAGATGGTACGAACAGGGGTATTGGGCAAGGGAGCAGAGAAGCGAAAGGATGCTGGGGAAACAAGCCGGTCGAGTGCCGGTAAATCTGATAAAAGGGCCAAGGTCACCAGAAACTTTGCGGCCGTAACTCAAGGGAAAAGAGAATATGTTGGGCCATATCCCAAATGTGACAGATGCAGCTATCATCACCCCCCAGAGACGCAGTGCCGGGTGTGCGCAAACTGTAGGCGCCCGGGGCACCTAGCAAGAGATTGTAGAGTGGCACCAAATCTGGTTGCACCCGTCAACGCGGTTAACCCCGCCGGGAATGCCAGAGTCTGTTACGAATGTGGAAATCCGGGTCACTTCAGAAACATGTGCCC
This sequence comes from Flaveria linearis, assembly GCA_024085815.1. Lineage (NCBI taxonomy): Eukaryota > Viridiplantae > Streptophyta > Magnoliopsida > Asterales > Asteraceae > Flaveria > Flaveria linearis. The sequence continues at coordinate 37,325,771 of CM044012.1, forward strand.
CCGACTGAACAGGGCACCGGGCCAACAGGGGGATAATCAACAGCAAGTGATGGCCATAGCGGGCGCTCAAGGTCATGGAAACCAAGGAAATGCTGCACGGGGACGCGCCTTCGTCATTGGAGCTAATGATGCCCGTCAGGACCCGAACGTCGTTACGGGTACGTATCTGCTCAATCACCATTTTGCATCCATACTATTTGATACTGGGGCAGACAATAGCTTTATATCCTCTGAGTTCGTGCATATGCTTGGTTTAAGTACTAGTAGGCTAGAAACTAGTTACTCTGTAGAAATGGCCAATGGTAGGGTTGAACAAGCAGACGAAATTATTAAGAATTGCACCCTAATGTTAGAAGACCAGGCCTTTAGCATAGACTTGATACCATTCGAGTTAGGCAGCTTCGATGTGATAGTGGGTATGGATTGGTTGTCAAATCATGGGGCCGAGATTGTTTGTCGGGAGAAAGTGGTACGAATCCCCATGCCAAACGGGGAGGTACTCAAGATTCAAGGAGAACGACCGGGAAGAACACTAAAGCTCATTTCTTGCATGAAAGCCCGCCGAAGTTTACGGAAGCAGTGTTACACTTTTCTGGCTCACATCGTAGAAAAGAAAGAAGAAGAGACAAACTTGGCAGACATTCCAATTGTGCGGGACTATCCGGAGGTGTTCCCTGATGATTTGTCTGGATTGCCTCCTCCACGACAGGTGGAATTCCATATAGAACTGGTTCCTGGAGCTACACCGGTAGCAAAGACACCTTATCGGTTAGCACCCTCAGAGATGCAAGAGTTATCCAGCCAACTACAGGAACTACTGGAGAAGGGTTTCATCCGACCGAGTCAATCACCGTGGGGAGCACCGGTGTTATTTGTCAAGAAGAAGGATGGGTCGTTCCGAATGTGTATCGACTACAGGGAATTGAACAAATTGACCGTGAAGAATCGGTATCCTCTTCCCAGGATCGACGACCTGTTCGATCAATTGCAAGGAGCCTCGTATTTCTCTAAGATCGACCTTCGATCTGGTTATCATCAACTCAGAGTATTCGAGGACGATATCCCAAAGACAGCATTCAGAACTCGTTATGGGCACTATGAGTTCTTGGTCATGCCATTCGGATTGACCAACGCTCCAGCTGTCTTTATGGATTTAATGAGTCGGGTGTGTAAGCCTTATCTTGATAAGTTCGTGATCGTGTTCATAGATGATATACTTATCTACTCCCGTTCAAAGGAGGACCACGAAAAACACCTCCAAACGATTCTAGAACTGTTAAAGGAAGAGAAGCTTTTCGCCAAGTTCTCGAAGTGTGAATTCTGGCTTCGAGAAGTGAAGTTCTTGGGTCATGTAGTTAACGAAAATGGAATTCATGTGGACCCCGGTAAGATTGAAGCTGTGAAGAAGTGGGATACTCCCCAAACACCCTCAGAAATACGGCAATTCTTGGGATTGGCCGGATACTATCGTCGCTTCATTGCCAATTTCTCCAAGATTGCCCAACCGTTAACTTTGCTGACTCAGAAAGACAAGAAGTTCGATTGGGGGAAAGCACAAGAACAGGCGTTCCAAACATTAAAAGAGAAGTTATGCAACGCACCGATATTGTCCCTTCCAGAAGGAACCGATGACTTTGTGGTGTACTGTGATGCTTCACATCAAGGTTTGGGCTGTGTGCTAATGCAGAAAGATAAAGTGATTGCCTACGCATCGCGACAACTCAAGGTGCATGAGAAGAACTACACAACTCACGACTTGGAGTTGGGTGCCGTAGTATTTGCACTCAAGATATGGAGGCATTATCTATACGGAACCAAATGCATCATCTACACAGACCATAAGAGCCTTCAACACATCATGAACCAGAAAGAACTTAACATGCGGCAGCGCCGCTGGGTAGAGCTGCTTAGCGACTACGATTGTGAAATCCGGTATCATCCGGGGAAAGCTAACGTGGTGGCTGATGCATTAAGCCGCAAAGAACGTGTGAAACCATTACGTGCTCGAGCGCTAGGTATGACTATTCAAACCAATTTAAAGGCTCAGATTCAATTAGCACAAAACGAGGCGTTGAAAGAAGAGAACCTTGCGGGAGAAGAGTTCCGAGGGTTGGATAAACAAATGACACGCAAGGATGACGGCGTCCATTACTTCATAGATCGTATATGGGTCCCCAAATGGGGAGGTGTACGTACACTAGTCTTGGATGAAGCACACAAGACTCGATACTCTGTTCATCCTGGTGCAGACAAGATGTACCACGATCTGAAAGAACTATACTGGTGGCCAGGTATGAAGAAAGATGTTGCTGTATACGTGAGCAAATGCTTGACTTGTTCAAAGGTCAAGGCTGAACACCAGAAACCATCGGGATTATTGCAACAACCTGAAATTCCCGAGTGGAAGTGGGAGAACATCACTATGGACTTCATCACCAAACTCCCGAGGACACCAAGCAGGCACGACTCGATATGGGTCGTGGTGGATCGAATGACGAAATCTGCTCACTTCTTGCCTATCCGAGAAGACTACAAGATGGATAAGCTGGCGAGGTTGTACATCAAAGAGGTCGTGACACGGCACGGGGTGCCGGTGTCAATCATATCCGACCGAGACAGTCGATTCACTTCGCGCTTTTGGCAGACGTTACAGAAAGCGATGGGCACTCGGTTAGACATGAGTACAGCCTATCATCCCCAGACAGACGGCCAAAGCGAGCGAACAATACAGACGCTTGAGGACATGCTGAGGGCATGCGTCATTGATTTTGGTGGCAGTTGGGATACTCATCTACCGCTGATCGAGTTTTCCTACAATAACAGTTACCATACTAGCATTGGATGTGCACCATTCGAAGCATTGTATGGCCGGAAATGTAGATCACCAGTTTGTTGGGCTGAAGTTGGTGAAAGCCAGCTTACGGGCCCAGAGATCATCCAAGAAACCACTGATAAAATTTTCCTAATCAAAGACCGACTTAAAGCAGCTAGAGATCGCCAAAAGAGCTATGCCGACAACCGTCGGAAGCCTCTAGAATTCAATGTTGGGGATTATGTCTTACTTAAGGTCTCTCCTTGGAAAGGGATCATACGATTTGGTAAGAAAGGGAAGTTAGCCCCTCGATACGTAGGACCATTCGAGATTACAGAAAGAATCGGTCCGGTGGCTTACCGATTGAGGTTGCCACAAGAACTTAGCGGTGTGCATGATACTTTTCACGTGTCGAACCTCAAAAAGTGTTTGGCAGACGAGTCCTTACACGTACCGTATGAGGAAATCAAGATCGACGAAAAGCTTCATTTTATTGAGGAACCTATTGAGGTCATGGACCGAAAGGTCAAAAAGCTAAGGCGCAGCAAGATACCTATCGTTCGTGTGAGATGGGATTCCAAACGAGGGCCAGAGTTTACATGGGAACGTGAAGATCAGATGAGACTCAAATATCCACATTTATTCGCGGATGACGTTCTAGGGCCTAGCACCAGTTGAATTTCGGGACGAAATTCCCTCAACTGGGGGATACTGTGACATCCGTCACCAAAGGTCCGTCATTTAACGTGATTTACTTAGCCTTTATTTACAGACATTCCTTATTTTGACGAGCCAATTACGTGAAAACCATATTTGCTTTACTTGATTGCCTTATATGTGTAGAATCTTAAGACATTCTCCAAGAATTGCCCCGTTAACACTAAATACGTCATTTTTATAATAAAATAATTTTCACGAATAAAATCATTTTTAACTTAAAAATAACATAAATAAACATTTTATCATCAATAAAACAAGACTAAATTATAACGTTTTCAACCGAAACAAAGTTTAGGAACTCGGGGCAAAGTGCGGGGACTAAACTTGAAACTTTGAGAAACAAGGCTGGGTATAAATACCCACCTTCCAGCCATTTTCATCCTTTTCACTCTCTCACTACCTCATCTTTCTCTCTACTCTCTCTCTCTCTAGACTACACCAAAAACCGACCGTTTCTCACGTTTTCGTCTTCAGATCTCGAGCACCATCGTGAATACTAGTTCCTAGCAGGTAGATAACCTCACTACCTCGTTTATAACTCGGTTTTACAGCTGCATTCGAGGGTTTTCGGGTGCTCGGGTTCATCCGAGCACAAGAGGTCGTGTGGACTTGCATGTCTTGTTTCTGAGCGTGTTTCTTGGCTAGATGGGTTAGAAAACGAGTTCTGGAGGTTCTGGTTGGGTAACACTCGCGATCGGGCAGCCGAAGGCCGACCTGAACTCACTGCCGTCGCGACTCCCGATGGCGCGAATGGGGTTGTCGCACGCGAAAGGGGCGTGCGACTGCATGTGTATGCGACTTGAGACATGAGCGAATAGGTAAGTCGCGCGGTTGTGTCGCGCGACTGTCGGTGGGTGCGAAATAGAGGTTGTCACGCGAATGGTAATGTCACGCGATTGGAGATGTCACGCGACAGGGGTTGTCGCGTGACTGGGCTGTGCGAATGTGAAATGCGTGCGAAAGTGTGTGTGTGCGATTGTGCGAGAGTCGCACGGTCAGATGCCTGTCGCGCGAAAGGAGACCACTCGCGCGAATGAAGCTGATTCGCGCGGAGGGACTTCAAGTCGCGTGGTTGGCTGTTGGGTCGTGCGACTGGTATTGCGTGGTACGACTGAAGGCTTAGTCACACGAATGGAGGATCAATTGTACGAAAGTAGCTAATTCGTACGAATGAAAGTCCACTCGCGTGAATGGGGTGTCAGTCGTGCGTCCGATCCCACTGTATGACTTAATGGTGAGTGCGTGTGTGGATCCCCTCTTCGGAGATCTCACGACGATAATAAAAATATAATTAAGTGTCATAGCTTGACCACAAAGATTAAAATCAACGCCATTAACAGGCACGTACTATTTAAAACAATCTAGTCTAAGATGTGTGTGACTGCTTGTGTGTACTACTCACGACCGAACCGAAACGACCCGACTCAATTAAACAATATTACTATCAATAGTCCACAAGGTTAATTCTTAACATGACTATCAATAGGTGATTGACTGTGCATACATACATACAAGTTTGGAAAGTTTCATCAGACATACTTACCACTTAACAAGTGAGTTTCGTGGCCCCTTTTACGCTTATACATTGTTTCAATCTTTTACAAACATGGGGGAAGAATATGCTCACACATTTTCAGTGCTGTACACTATACATACAATTTTTATACTTGGAATCAACGTGATACTGTCTTGTGAGTACTTATCTGATACATACATGATGTTACTGTGTGGACTGTCTTACAACCATTAATTCCGGTGTTGGAACCAACAGATAGGTATTAGTAGTACTACTGGGTTGACACCCCCACCCTTGACGAGATGGTTACTTGTGAGTACCATCCATACTGCCAGGAACGGGCCTGGGGTGAATATATTCTGACAAGTTTCTTTGTGTACGTCATTAGGTTTGGTTGTATAAAACTCATGGTATGTGATTTTGCTTACTTATAACTGTATGCACGGTATTCCACTACAAACAATATACAGCATCAATTACAAGTTTACAATTTAAACCTGCGAAGCTCACCAACATTATTGTTGACCATTTTGAGCATATTTTTCAGGTAACAATGAGAACTGAAGATCTTGGAGTGCTGCCTTGTAGAGGAGACCCTAGGATGCATTTGTGTTATTACTTTTGTAAAGCTTGAACATGAATATGATCTTTTGTACACTTGTTCCCGTGATGCGGGAATATTACATTACAAGCTATTATCAATGTTTTAGTGATCATTTTGTTGTGCTTATGGCTATGCTGTCGTGAACTTGATTATACACGACACAAGTCTCCAACTGTGTTCGGGTGTCGTCATGACACGCTTGTCATCATATTTTATTGCTACTCTATCATATACCATGTGTTATGACGATCCCGTCTAGCTCGCACTCCCCGTGTTTCCGCTTTAGCGGGGGGTGTTACAAGTTGAACTCTATTAATTGAACTTGCTAGACATTAGTCAAAAGGCCACTCCCTCACAGAAGCTCCTGCCTTGCAGCTCAATGACTTAGATCTACCAATAAACTCGCACCTCACAGATTATGAGATTAGCAAAACACTTGAATTAGTAAGATTACCGATTAATTGCTTTTAAAGTCTATTGTACATTCAACATTAAAGATCCTAAATTTATTATGTGACATAGACAATCACCAAAACTCAAGACCTAACACAACTCTATTATGTGATAAAGACCGTCACCAAGAGTTATGTAAAGCAAATAAACGACAACCAAACCCATTCAAATACTCATATGCATTCAATTAAAGAGCCAACTATTCTTACAATTCAAAGATCACCAAGGTTTTCATAAGAATCCCATAAAAATCATAACTTTAACAATCAATCATCCAATCTAGGTAGTAACAAAGTGTCTAGCCGCTCATAATTGCAGTTTCAATCAAAAGTAAAGTTGAAACAATGAAACGAAACATCTAAGACGAAAAGAGAATGAAAATAAAGACACCCGAACGTCACGAGGTCGACCCGAATGCTTTCTTGCCTTCAATCTTCGAACCGGATGCTCCGAATACTTCAAAATGACTCAATTTTTGCTCTCCCAATTGTCCAAGAACTGCCTCTTTCATGATTAGGGTTCTTCACCTCTTCAATAGGGCTTAAGTAGGTTAAAAACAAGAAAATTACGACCTTTCTGCAGATACGGGCCTCTCGCGGGGCGCGAGAGGCTTTATAATTCCGGTCGCCACCCGCCACCTTGTTAAAGCAAACTCCCACTTCTCGCACACTCTCTCGCTGGCCGCGAGAGGATATGTAAAACGGGTCGCGCCCCGCCGGCTGATCCTAGTTTCAGATATTGACTTCCTTTCAGCTTGTGATCTCGCGTATCGCTTCGCGACTCGTTTCTTCTTGTATTTCCGTTTATTTAGGCTCTTTTTAACCCACAAGGCCTGCAAAATAAAATAAAAACAAAAGTTTATCTATTCTAAAGGAAAACGACGCTAAACAAATAAAAACTAAACAAAATATGCATGAATAACCGATGTATTTTGCAATACATCAATCGTAGCTCGTGGAAGGACTGTAAGACAATCCCAGGAGAGACAGTTGTGACACAACATCATATGTTAGTGGCGGATATACGCGTGAAGAGACCAATTGCCCAACAAAACAAGAGAATTAGACACACGATCAAATGGGGTCAGCTCAAAGACGAAAACATAACCATTTTTAGAGATAAGGTCATACCAATGAAACATCCTGGACTACAGGAAGACGCAAACCAAAAGTGGGAGGCCATGGCAAATACGATCATCCAAGCAGCTAAAGAAACGCTCGGAGTTACAACAACGAGGACAGTCGACCATAAGGAATCTTGGTGGTGGAACGAAAATGTACAGGAGAAGATACGAATTAAACAACAAAGTTTTAGAGAGCTTATACGCTGTAACAATGAGGAAGAACGCCCAGAGCTAAATGATAAATACAAGGAGGCTAAGAGAGAGGCGAAGAAATCGGTGTCAGATGCAAAGAACGTGGCGTATGAGAAGATGTATAAACGACTAGAGTCGAAGGAAGGAGAGCATGACATGTTTAAGTTAGCCAAGGCAAGAGACAACAGAAGACAAGACCTGAGAATTGTGAAGTTTATAAAGGCTGCGGATGGATAAGTTTTGGTGAACGACAATGACATCAAGGGGAGATGGAAAACTTACGTCGATAACCTTTACAACATAAAGAACCCAGATCAACAAACTGAGATAGATAATACAACCCAAACAACACAACAAAACAATTGCTATTGTAGAAGCATCACAGTAGACGAAGTCACGAGAGCTATGAAGAAAATGGGAAGGGCAACACAGATTTATTCAACACTATCTTTACCACAGGGAAGATGCTGGACCAGTGGAGAACTAGTGTCATAGTCCCCATATATAAGAAAAAGGAGATGTTCAAAGTTGTGAAAACTACAGGGGAATAAAGCTATTGAGTCACACGATGAAATTATGGGAAAGAGTTATTGACACGAGAATTAGACGGGAAACACAGATAGCGTCAAACCAATTTGGATTTATGCCAGGACGCTCTACAACAGAAGCAATACACGCCATAAGGAGGTTAATGGAGAAATACAGAGAAAAGAAAAGGGACCTCCATATGGTATTCATCGACCTAGAAAAGGCCTATGACAGTATTCCGCGTCAACTAATTTGGGATAGTCTACGACTTAGAAGGGTTCCAGAGAGGTATATCAAAATAATCAAGGATATGTATAATGGGGCAAAAACGTGTGTGCGAGCCCCGATCGGAGACATAGACTTATTCACAGTGGAAGTGGGACTCCACCAAGGATCGACACTGAGCCCATTTCTCTTCACAGTAGTGTTGGATGAGATGACCAAGTCTATACAGCAGCCAGTTCCGTGGTGCATGCTCTTTGCGGATGATATTGTCTTAATATCGGAATCTAAAATGGTGCTTAATGACAGGCTTGAACAGTGGAGAGCAGCACTAGAGCGCAAAGGTTTAAGGATAAGTCGCTCTAAGACAGAATACATGCATTGTAACTTTAGTGGTGAGGCGGAAGAGGACACCCAAATCAGTATTCAGGGTATGGCGGTCCCACAAACGTCTAGGTTCAAATACCTGGGCTCGTACCTGCAGGAAGACGGAGAAATACACAGCGATGTAGCGCACCGTGTTCAAGCGGGATGGTGCAAGTGGAGAGCAGCATCAGGGATCCTATGTGATAAGAGGTTTCCAGCAAAACTAAAGGGAAAGCTATACCGAGTGGCAGTACGTCCAGCTAAGTTATATGGAACAGACTGCTGGGCCATAAAGAAATCGCACGAGAAACAAATAGAGGTAGCGGAAATGCGAATGCTGAGGTGGATGTGTGGTCACACAAGACTGGATCGGATAAGAAACGAAGTGTTTCGACAGAAGCTACAAGTGGCTCGTATCGCAGATAAAATACGAGAGGGAAAATTAAGATGGTTTGGGCATGTCAAGAGGAGACCAATGGCGGCACCAGTTAGAGCAGTAGAGAACATCATCTTAGAGGGTAGGAGAAGTAGAGGAAGACCTAGATTGACTTGGGATGAGGTAATTAGGCGAGATATGATACACTTGCACCTCTCTGAGCACATGATCGAGGATAGGAGTGAGTGGAGGCGTAGAATTAAAATTAAGGACTTTTAGTTCGACCAATAGGCAGGAAGGGTATTTGAAGTCTGGTTGCGGGGCCTGATGTCTAAGTAGTCCATATCTGCCCTTTAACGGTGATTATTCCTGCTCCTATGATATATGTATGCTATGTGTCGTATGATTTATTGTATACTGTATGCTATGTGTCGTATGATTTACTTGAAGGATGTATTATATTCGGTATGGCTTTTTGTACATTATGTGTTGTAGGATTTATTGTATGCTGTATGCTATGTGTGGTAGGATTTCTTGTATACGGTATGCTATGTGTCTTGTTTTCAGTATGGCCTTTGCTATCGAGCCGGGGGTCTCTTTGGAAGCGGTCTCTCTACCTAACAAGATAGAGGAAAGACTCGCCTACACCTACCCTCCCCAGACCCTGCTCTTGAGCGGGATATACTGGGTTTTGTTTGTTTGTTTGTTTTGTTTAGCTAGCAACAGAAACTAGTCAACTGTGCACTAATCTATGATAAAAAGATGCATGATACCCTTAATATGGATTTGGTTGACCATGTTTATTAACAACGTGACAATTAAAACGTTGTCTTATTTTTAGTTGTTATAAAATTAACAAATTTTGCTGTATTTTTTTGGTAATAGTATTTTTTTCTAATTTTTTTTAGGTACAATATATGTAATAATAGTTTTTAATATTAATTTATGTCAAACATGTGTTGGTTATTACTTCAGTAGTGACACTATGACCCTTCGATCAAATGTTGACGAAGAGCCCTAATTGTTCGGTTGTAGGTGAGACTTGATTTAACAAACAATCCGCTTGCATACATGTGGTTATATTGTCTAATTATTTTGAGACCTTAGTTATGACTTTGTTGACGTGTTTTAGTTCATGATGCAGGAGATGAAGGTCCCGGAGGCACTAGTTAGGTCAAGAAGACTTAGGGGGTTAAGTTGAATTAAATCTCTAAATAGAAGATGGTGACTTGATTAAATCTATCCGGGCAATGCTTATGTATTTTTGTATTCTGTATTTTAAATGCGCTAGATGCGTGGTTTATGTATGCACTATTTTAGTTTTAATTCAGTCTAGGTTTGGTTGTCTTCAATGTAAGTATTTCGCTGCTTATTGTTGTGTGATTGAAACAACTGGTTGCGCTTGAGAATAGAAGTGTGACAGACACTAATTAAACTATTACACCCATAATTAATTGTATCGCAACCACAAGGCTTGCTTGGATGTCAAATACATGACGCTATTTTTTACTCAACCTCACTAAGGCATTACGAATACCCTAATTACATAGTTTTTTAATCTGATTATTAACACTAGTTTGGATATAAATAAAGGAGGAAATAATAAATTAAAAAAAAAAGATAACATGAAATATTTCTGTAGAGGTAAATATGAATTAGTTGAGATTGGTTATGATTTTAAGTCTAACAAGTAGTTGATATTATAGCTTCTAGATTACCATAAATGATTGGTTCAGTTAAGACAATTTGGTTACTTCTGCTATTAGTTATTAATGTTGTCGTTTAACTCCTTCAAGGAACACAATAAGATTACGGGTTAACCAAGTAAACCACAAATCTTTTAATTTATTGAGGAGAGGGCAAGTAATATAAAGTACTTATAGAAAAACATATTTAAAGTTTTCCCACTTTGATATATTAATTACTAACAAAAAATAAGAAATGTAAAAGTTGGTTGTAATGACATCGCGTTCTTTTATTTCGGTTAATTTATAAATATACAGACATATAATGTCGATCCATAAAACTTGGTTACAAAACCTAAGCTAGCCATCGTTTCTTCATTGAATCAATTATTCCACAGTTTTCTACTGATACCTTCATGAATGTTGTTCAGCTTTAAGTAAATAATGATAGCTTATTTTATAAAATCCCTGAAAAATCAGATTTTAATTGATTCAACAATTTTTTCATTATGTTCCAATTATTTCGTATAGCTTCAGGTTTACTTTTCTGGAGCTAGTCCCCTTCAAGTGTACCTCTGCTTTAAAAACAATTTGACGATATGGGCGAATGATTATAAGATTGGAGTAGTATGCAAATGATTTGATAGCCTATAATACCATTTGAGTTATAGAACTAGTTGTAACCCGTACGCGCTTCGCGGCGGGTGTAAAACAATCTCGATGCCACGTAATGATATAGTCTCCGATTATGGCTAAAAAATGGTGCATCTTTTGGGCTGCAAAATGCTGGTATGCCACGCTAAAACGACTAAAATGACATATGTTTCCGTATCGTCATCACCCATAAAGTGTCAATACTCATCATCACTTTTTATGGTCCTTTAATTTTGTCCTTAATATTCTTCATGGTATTGTAAACAAAAGAAATAGTGAAGTTTTATGGTGCGTATTACAAGTAGCGATATCTCAAATTACACATTCTAGAAAGACAACCAAAAAACATAAATCTCAAATAGATGGCTCGAAAACAATAGTTCTTTTGGTTGCAAACAATCATTTGCCATGCCAATGAAATACATATGTTTTCTCATCGTTATTTCCTATCAATGATGGAGGTTTCAAGTTGATTCCAAAATGAATCTGCCTATCAATGTTTGCCTATATGAATTTACAGAATACAATCCAATACAGAATACAATCCAAAAGATTGAGAAGAAAAAAACATCATGTATATATGTTGCAATTCGGAAAATGAGCCAAAAAAATTCACTATATGAAAAGTAGTGTGGCTGAAATAAAAAACCAAAGAAATACACTATTCCTTTCCTTTGCTAAATTAATATATAGGTTAATGATAGGAGACAAGAATAAGGTAAGTAATTCTAAGTCTATTTACCATCATCATAGCTTTTGTTATCTTATAACACTCTTTTATAACCATTGATATATAAAAAGGATGAAGCTACTGAAAACTCAAATATCTAGCATTGGCTATCAACTACCGATTTTTGACAAGTGCTGAATCAACTTCCGTTCAGGTAAGAAGCACTTACCTGATGTGCTGCTGATCGATTGCTGCTAATCCGCACTGAACTCTTGTGCTGATCAGTTGTTACATAAGACAAGATTGTCTGTACCGACAGCTGATGTGTTCTGTCTTTAAAGACGACATAGTACTAAAGTTGCCTAATACTGATGTGCTGATTGTATGTCTTGCTGTATATTCTGAACATATAATAGTTTGTGCTTATTGTTTAGATTTCATATTATAAAACCTTCATACTTGTATAATAGAGTTAAGCTTGTTAAGTCACTTGTGTATGTGTTGATTGTAATTCTTCATACTCAGTTTTGATTAATTAAGCGAATACTTTGAAAGAACAACTTGTGCACTAATCTTTACTTAAATGATTTTGTATTTGTTAGTAAGTAGTTAACTTAAATTTCACATTTGTTAACTACTAATCAACTAGAAAAGTCTTGCTAATCCATACCTGGATCTGACAATAGCATTCTTTTATTGTACACCAATATAGTATCTCTTAGTATTGTTTAGAACATTAGGTTTTTAGTATTTATGATTTTTTTATAAATTTTAGCAATATTATTATGTTTAAGGAGCATCGTATGCGAATTTAAATACATGATAGAAATGAGGAAACGAGCACCGATTATAAAGACGACATATAGATAATAAAATTGATGTAAACAGAAAGAACAAATCTTCTGAGGATTGTTGTTCAATAAAAGACTCTTAAAACTGATTTTTGGTCACCCAAATGAACCCGTATATCTATCTATATATACTAGTTTAAGTAGATTGTACTACCCAGATTATTCTTGCATCTGAATTGTACATGAATAAGAATGTAAATAGAACCTTATTGGTGGAAATATTGGAAAGAAAGAGCTTTGTTTGTAATACTGAAAGAAGTCACCTAGGCTTGTTTATATACTATGAAATTAGACACATTTTCAACTAAGACAAACTCAGAACTAAAACAAATTTAAGAGGTCCAAACATCAATTGAAAATAATGACTTAATGCTTCAGGAAACTAAACAAACATACCTTCTCGCTTCTATGACAAGTAATGGACATCGTAGCATAGATAGCCAAGAACCTCTGATCAACAACCCTTTCTCGTCATCATCTAATAACCATAGAAACTCAACATCTTATGGCCTATAGCATATCAGAGGAAGTTTAAAAATACTAAGATGGCTTTCAAGTGAAATCAATGCCATCAAAACGTCACATTATACCCACCGCCCTCGTCACGTGCCCGTACCCTGGTGTGGGTGTAGTGGGTGCTTAGCACCCTTTCGACTAAGACTACGTGTCCCTCGTTATATAGGAACACATTCGTATATAATCTTCCACTTATAAACACATCAAAAGTTTGTCATGCTTCTAATATGGGACAAGCTCATTTTCACAGCTTTTAAGTTTTAACCAAACAACCTAGAGTATCAATATTTTATTCATTTCAGATTCTTGATGGACATGATTTGGTACGTTGTGATCCTCCTGCATAGTAGAACACACATGCGCTAATTAATAGTTATATTAGTAACAAATCAAAATAATTATGTATCCAAAGTAGGTGAAAAAAATATTTTTCATTAAAATTTTCAACAATCCCTCACATAAGTGGAGATGGATCCATACACTCAAGTGTCTAAGATATAATTTCAACAGTGAGTAGTGCAGGAGAAGTAGTGTTTCCTTTAAACCTTTCTTTGTAAAGTATACTTGGTCTTCTAGCTAGGGGTGTGCAAGTGTCGATTTGGTTTGGTTTTAGCTTAAAACCAAAACCATAAACCGATATTTCTAGTTTCTGGGTTCTTAAAACCACTCGGTTTTGGTATTTTTGGTTTTTAGTTTTTGGTTTTCACTTTGGTTTCCGTTTTGATTTTTTGGACTTACCATTTGGACTTCAAGTTTCTTAAAACAATTTGTAGAGAGTAATAAATTTGAGCTAGCTACTTTAGAATTCCATCATTTTGTTAACCGTTATAAATAATCTATATATTCTTACAAATTACTTGTCATTAAAATTGATTGTAATATATAAAATACAATAACAAAAAATCAATAAATAATTAATCTACCAATAGAAACAAAAGTTTTAAAGATTATCCTTAAAGCTTAGATATACAAACAAAATATTTTAAGGATTATTCGTGAAACCTAAATATTCAATCTTTTTAGATAGCATAGGTTACCTAAGTAACTAATAGGCTAGTCATTTTTATAAGTATATGAATACACATCTAAATTTACAAGTATGGTTGTATTTTTTCGGTTCATTTTTTTGGATTTTGTTACAAGCAACACTAAAACCGAAACAAAAAAAATCAGTTTTTAAAGACATCAAACCATACTGCCGATCCCATATGGGTTTTGTTTTTTTTTTTTGTTTGGTTTGTCGGTTATGTGGGTTACGTTTCGATTATTTCTGTTTATTGCATACCGGCTAGCGGTTAATAGACGCAATATCCTTGAACCAATCATATTGTTATATAAATATTATTACACCTCATACAATACTCGACCTCGTATGGTAAACCTCTTATTTTCATGTGCATTATTGTCATGGAGCATTAGCATGCTTCTATTAGAGCTCAAAATAACACGCCCCACAAATTCATTCTCGATGACCTCACTTATCTCTCACATAGGTGAGTTTATGAAAATAATTAAAGTCGAATGCTTAACCTTCTTGATATAACTAAATAGTCATATGAATAGATTAGGTTTGCCTTTGTATAAATGTATTCTAAGGGCTTTAGTCTTATTCCTCTCGACGACTTATATAATAACTCCCTTCTTAAGCCTTTCATAAGCGGATCTGTAGTGTCATCCTTTGACTTCACATACTCAATAATGATAACCTTATTGAGAGCAACTATCGTATCATGTTATGTATCTGTCGTATTGATTTGCCATTATACGTTGCACTTGGAGATTTGCTGATAGTTGATTGCAATCAGTATGTTTGTTGTAATATTTGAACCATTTTCAAACAATAAACCCAAAATCAGACCCATTTGAGTCAATTTTGAAAATCAAATTAATTATTTAACCATTATATTCATTTTAGTGGTTCAAACACAATGATCATGAAAATTATTAAATTTAAATATTATACTTTATAAAATGAATTTTTATAAATTTATAAGTTTTCATAAATAATTATGAGATTTAATAATTTAATTATAGAAACTAGTTTAATCTCAAAGTTTTACACAATTTATAAAGTTTATTAAGATATATAAAATAATAAATTGATTAATTAATAAAAATTGAGGTTTTGAAGATCGTAAATTTTAAAATTTAGTTTAGAATGTTTTTACATAAAATGATAATAATCATAAACCCAGGGACTAAAATGGAATTTATAAACCTTGATTTACAAGTTTAAACATAAAATGTTAATATTTAAAACTACAGGGACCTATTTGTAATTTTGTTTTAAAACCCAAACCATCCTCCCGTCGACCTCCTGCATCTGCCCAACCTTTTGCCAAATCACACAAATATATCAAATTTAAACCTATTAAAGCCAAATCAAACCGTTTGCTCGATTATTTCATACCCAAGACCCTGATCCAACTCGATTATAACTGATGTATTGATGTGTTCGACCAAAACCGAAATCCTATTCAAATCTTTGAAATGCTTCAACACCATTCATGATAAAAGTAACCAATTAATCGAATCATAACATTCATATGATCAGTACAAAGTCAAGCCTGTTTGTTATATTGTTTAAACTACGTAATTATACTTGAATCAAACTCAAATCAACCTTGAAGTCATTTGACTTGAAACTGATCAAATTGGACCAATTTAATCATAGCTAAATATATCTTCTGACCCCTTCAAACTCTCTGTACCTCTAATTTCTACTATCAAACACACACGTTACATATTTGAATATCAACATGTATCGCAACCTGCAACTTGATCATTCATTATCCCCCACTCTATTTTAATAGCAATTGTTAAGGGGCTATTGTTCATAACCACCTGAGAAAGCTTCACACCAAACCAACTGTATCATTATCATCCTAATCTTTATGTATCCATCGATTTCACTTCCAGTCCTGGTAATCAGAAATTAGAGATACACAAACACTCTTATATACATGGGGAAGCAAAGCTCTAGGGTTGATTCGACTTACAACATCAAATTGATGTTTAATTGAATCGATTCAATTTTTAGGGCTTACTGTAATTTGGGGATTTTGCCCAAATAATGTATTTATATTTTGATACGCTGGTATAAGTCAGGCTTTGGACTCTAGCGCAACTAGTAAGTCGTATCCATTTCATAGGAAAGACCCGGTTTGAACCAGGCACTCCTCATATTATTTTTAATACATCTTTTAACATTCCAAAAAATTTTAAAATCACTTTTAAATTATCATAAAAATTATTTTGTTAAATAAATATGGACACAAAGATTATTATTTAATTTCTAAAAAAATTTAATGGTTTTAATTTCACCTTTTATTAAAATTTTATGATTATAAATGTTATAAAAATTATTAATCATTTATAACTGTTAAATTTATAGAAAATTATTACAAATTGAACCTCAATTATTTAAAATCATTTTATATCAATAACTTACAAATCTTTTAAGTAATTAATTATTTAATTAAATATCTTGATCAAGTTTAAAATAATTAATCATTAAATTAAATATTTCTATTTTCACACTTTAATATCCAACACTATTTGATTAAATTTTATAAATTAAATGTTTGAGTAATATTTAATAATTTTATTTCAACAATGTTTCATTAATATTTCTCATTTAAAATATTCAATCAATTTATTTTATTTAATCAAGTTAAATAAAGTAATTACATTTTTTAAAAATTTATTAAAAGCTCACATCCTAATTAAAACCCTAATCCATATATAGTTTTAATCATATTATTATTCTAATTTAAGACATCATCCTTTATATTAAAGTCTGTAGCAAATCATTAGTGTCTAATCTACCATTTTAATATACAAATCACACTCAACTACCAATGTGAGTATTTATAGCCTATTTTGTGCGTTTTATTTTTTTAGAACATCATGTGATTTATATTCAATCATTATTATGAATTGGTATTCTATTTCAAAATTCAATTCAAAACATGCTACGTTATTACTTATAATTATATATAAATAGTTAGATAAACTAGATGATAACACAATCATTAATTCATACGACCACTGTAACAATAATAGATCTATTGGTTTGATAAACACACCCCATATGGTTATTCGAGTGGTTATAAATATCTACTAGTTTGACAAACCATCCCATGTGAATATTCGGGTTGTGATTGGAACCAGAGTCAATCAATCAATCATGATGCTTTTTTACAGACCGAGCCAATTTAATCATTTGATTTGATTGTGTTTGATTTGTCTTTTAGGTTACATTATTGCACTTATAAGTCTTGATATTTTTATTTGAATTGAATTATTTTCAATCAATTTATATATGTATATCAAACCTATGTTTACTCATCAGCTAATTTTTTAGCTAAGCTGTTACTTTTCACATGATTTCAAGAATGTAGACTAGTGAACTTTTATATGTACATTAAGGCTTGGAGTAAACCAAAATTAAAGATAATTATATTATGTTTACTTGAGTTTTTATTTAATTGTAATGTATTGTTTATTTAGTATTATTCAATTAAAATGGCATTTAATATATATCAATGCAATTACTACTATGTGTTATGAGCAATCGATTCACACTCATCCGCCCCGATTATTCCACTATTAGTTGGGGTTGTCATAAGCTTTATGTATCCTCAAATATGTACTATTAATGTTTGGTAAAGTTTCACGTCAAAGTCTGAATTTTTATAAAGAATGAATATGGTTTATAAGTTTACGTATTGTAACACCTTGTTATTTATCTATTGTGAAGCCGACGAAGGAAGGAAAGAAATAAAGTCCAAAGTCGAGGGACCAAACTCACCAACGCGAGAAAGTTGGGTGAATAGGAGTATTTGAAGGGAGAGGGCAACCCTTTATCCTCTCCCCACACTCATATTTCAGCCAAACAAGAGAAGAAGAAGAAGAAAGAAAAGAAAAGAGAAGAAAAGTTGGTTCGAGTGAGCAAAAACGTGTGTGTAGCAAGCCAATCGAAGCTCTTCTCGTTGTGGTCGTTTTGCGTGAGATTTCCATCTAAAAATCGCTTGAGGTACTCATCCGCATGAGGTCCATTCACATAAGGTCCATTCGCATAGTTTCCATCCGCATGATTAAGGCCCATTCGCACGATTGGGTGTTCATTCGCATAGTGTTCATCCATATTGGTCCAATCACACGATGTTCAGTCACATGGAGGCCATGCAACTGAAGGGTGTCCATATGCCCAAATAGGGCTGTTGTACCCGAGGGGGAGCATAGTAAAAGTACTGACTTTCGGGGGAAAGTGTAGAGGTAAGTTTTGATGTGGAAGTTCACTTAGGTACATGTAAGATGACCTTTGGAGGCCTTAGAGCGTATGTAAGGCATGATGATGATGTTGCATGTTTATGCATGATGTACGTTAAGTATGTATGATGATACTCCATATGATGATGCTATAGTGTATGTTGAAGTTTCTATTTATGACATATGTTTATCTTTCCGTGGCTTTACGTGTAAGTTAATGAATGAAACAAAAGTATTATGTAACGTAAAGTGGAAGATAAGGAAAAGTGAGACATGATGAATGCATGCATTAATGAATGATTAAAGTAATGAAAGTCTTGCGAGCGTTGGATATCGGGACATGCTAATTAAGGTGTTAGCCCAACGGTGTGTGGGTTCGCTACCCCGGAGGATGCACATCGGGGTCTTTCTTTGTGATCGACCATTATTATAGAACCTCTACCGCTTACCCCTAGTACTGCGGCACAACATTTAGTTGTCTCTTTATAGACTTCGGCCCAGTAGCTAAATAGTTCGCTGTGTAGCCTATGGTATTCGTACGGAAGATATCTGGTGCGCAAGAAAAGATGTAATGATAAATGAACGAATAGAGAAGATAATAATGATATTATCTACGTGTACGTATGATGCATGATCGCATAAAAGTAAAGAACGGTTTTAACGAAAGAAAAGTATGTTTTATTATAAAACTAGGACTCACTCAGCAACACTGACTTTGATGGGTTTCCAGTTGGTAGGTAATGGTTGCTAAGGATGGCGCGAGGTGGCTACTCAGCTCTTTTGAGATGGCATCCGTTTGTTTAATGCTTTTGTGATGTAATGCAATAATGTTTTGTAACTAACTGACGATGTATTATTTGGAAAAAGTCTTTAAAATGAAATGAGATGTTATTTTGTTCGATTCCGCTGTGATGTTTTAAATAATAGTACGTTTTATGTGTGATGAATGACCAACTGTAAGCGTCCCAGGAATGGGACCTTACAAGTTGGTATCAGAGCCAAAGTTTAAGTGAAACAGGTAAATTTTCAAAATAAATCTTAACTTAAACTGAGAATGGGACGGAAAGGGATGGGATGCCAATCTGAGTAGCTGCGTGCCATCAGGTATTTTTTTATGTTAACCGGAATTATGTGCGCATGTTATGTGGTTTATGTGTTGCTGGTAGATTTAGATACTGATGTAGTCAGGACAGGTAATACTCGGGGTACGAAGAGTAAAGTAAGTGGCTAATCACAACTGGCCACTGTAATTAGGGACTTACTATACTTGACATAAACTGAGCTATTCCCTTGAATGATCGTGTTGGTGTTTGGATCTTTCAGTGTGTGATAAAGGATGGCCGGTGGTAGATCATCCAAAGCCTCACGTGGTGGACTTGGTGTTGCATCGCGGCCCAAAAGAGGCAGACCTAGAATTGAGAAGGTGGTTCTTGAAGGACCCGAGACCCCCCATCCGGAGGGTGGTGATGAGAGTGCAAATTTGAGGGCCTCAGTGAAAGAGGCGGTGGTTGAAGAAGTGCATCAGGTCATGAAGACAATCTTACCGTCTGTTGTGACCGAAGTGATTAAGGTTGTGAGAGATGGAGAAAGGAAAGAGAGGAACAGGTCCGCGGAAGGACGAGAGCAACCGGAAACTAAGACGGTTCTTTCTGATGATGAAGAAGAGGAGGAAGAGGAGCCTGCGCTGGAGGTGGCACGAGGCTGTAAGTACGGGGCGTTTATGAGATGCAAACCCCTTGCTTTTGACGGTAACGACACTGCTGCAGCTGCTCACCGGTGGGTGAGGGAAATGGAGGCTGTTCTTGTTATTAGCGAGTGCCGAGAAGACCAAAAAGTGAAGTTCGCTACCCACTCTTTCGTGGACTCGGCTCTGTGCTGGTGGGACAATATAGTCCAGGCCGAGGGTAGCAGGGCAATCGGGAGGATGAGATGGTCTGAACTGAAGAAGTTGGTGATTGAGGAGTTCTGTCCTCACTGAGAAATGGATAAGGTTAAGAAGGAGTTCTTGCAGCTGGAGGCGGGAACCATGACACACCAGCAGTACACCACAAAGTTCAACGAGATGGCACGTCTCGTGCCAGATCAGGTGACGCCTCTGTCTCGGAAGATCAAGAGGTACATTCAGGGCTTACCGTGGATGTTCAGAGGCATATGATCATCGCCCGGCCAAGTACGTTTAGGTCGGCGGTCGATCTGGCAGGGAGGCTATATGATGAGCGGGAGGTGGTGGTGACTGAAGCGAACAGGAAGGGTGGTGGTGATCGGAACTGGAATGGGAAAAAGTTTGGTCGGGGTGATGCCTCGACGGGTAACAAAAAGGCGTGGGTGGATGACCGCCGTGTGACCACATCGACTGCGGGGTCGAGAAGGTGTGGCAAGTGTGGAAGGGAGCATGCGGGGGAATGTAGGTTGGGATTGAGCGTGTGCTTCAAATATGGGAAGACGAGGCATATCGTAAAGGATTGCCTTGCGGGCAAATGTTTTAACTCTGGGGAAAGTGGTCATATGAGTAAAGATTGTAAGAAGCCAAGAGCCGAGGGTTTCGGGGTGAAGAAAGCCGGAGGAGAAGGACCAAGGGCGAGCGCCGGGGCATTCACTATAACACAGGAGGAAGCTAGGACGGACCCTGACGTTGTGTCCGGTACGTTTCCGGTGAACCAAACTTTAGCTTCTGTGTTATTTGATTCGGGTGCTAGTAAGAGTTTTATTTCTGTTGCTTTCTATGCTAAACTGCCTGTTAGTAGTAGACGTGTTGAGGCGCCCTTTGATGTAGAAACTGCCATAGGTAAGTCTACCAGGATTTCTGTGATGTGGAACTAGAAGGTCATAAGTTTCCTGTTAGACCGTTCGTGATGACCTTGGGTGGTTTTGATTTGGTTCTTAGGATGGATTGGTTAGCGGAGTTCGAGGCAAACATTGTGTGTCGCAAGAAGATGATTCGCTTGACAGGGCCTGATGGTAGTTCAGTGACGGTTTATGGTGATCGGATTACTACGATCCCGAAGGTGATCTCGATGGCGGTGGTGGGAAAGTGTATGAGGCGTGGATGTAGTTCCTACTTGGCCTATGTAAAGAATGTGGATACACCCGCACCACAACCGTTTGATCTACCGGTTGTGTGTGAGTTTCCAGACGTGTTTCCAGAAAACTTATCAGGAGTGCCAACCGACCGAGAGATCGAGTTTCAGATCGACCTGATACCAGGTGCCCAACCTGTTGCCAAAGCACCGTATCGGTTGGCTCCGATAGAAATGAAAGAGTTGATGGAGCAGTTGCAAGAGCTACTTGATAAGGGGTTTATTAGACCGAGTATCTCTCCTTGGGGTGCTCCGGTCCTATTCGTGAAGAAGAAGGACGGTAGTATGAGGATGTGTATTGACTACCGTGAGCTGAACAAGTTGACAGTTAAGAACAGATACCCCTTACTGAGAATAGATGATTTGTTTGATCAGCTTCAAGGTGCCAGCTGGGTTTCAAGGATAGACCTTAGATCTGGCTACCATCAGTTGAAGGTAAAGGAACAAGACATCCCTAAAACAGCTTTCCACACACGCTATGGTCACTACGAGTTCCTCGTTATGTCTTTCGGTTTGACCAATGCGCCAGCTGCTTTTATGGATCTGATGAATCGAGTGTGTCGGCCGATGTTGGATAAATCAGTGATTGTTTTTATTGATGATATCCTGATTTATTCGAAGAGCGAGATTAAGCATGTCAGTCATATTCGGGAGGTTTTGGAGACGTTGAGAAAGGAGAAGTTGTACGCCAAGTTCTCTAAGTGCGCATTCTGGTTGCGCGAAGTTCAGTTTTTAGGTCATGTGGTAAATCTCGACGGGATTATGGTGGACCCGGCTAAGTTGGAGGCAGTGATGCAATGGAAGTCTCCTAAGACGCCATCTGAGATTCGTAGCTTCTTGGTTTGGCGGGCTACTATAGAAGATTCATTCAAGACTTCTCTAAGACTGCTTCTCCACTAACCAAGTTAACCCGTAAAGATGTAAAGTTTGTATGGGGTCAAGCTCAAGAGAAGGCGTTCAAAGAATTGAAGACGAGATTGACTTAAGCTCCTGTTCTGTGATTACCCGACGGAAGTGAAGATTTGGTGGTTTATTCTAATGTTTCCTACTCGGGGTTAAGGTGTGCGTTAATACAGAAAGGAAAAGTTATAGCCTACGCATCCCGACAGTTAAAGGTTCATGAGGTTAACTATCCTACTCACGACCTGGAGCTAGCGGCCGTGGTCTTTGCACTAAAGATTTGGAGGCACTATCTGTACGGGACGAAGTGCACCATTTTCACTGACCACAAGAGCTTGAAGTACTTGTTCGAGCAAAAGGACCTGAACATGAGGCAGAGAAGATGGTTGGAGCTCATAAAGTACTACGATTGTAAGATCCACTACCATCCGGGCAAAGCCAATGTGGTAGCGGACGCCCTTAGCCGAAAGGAGAGACCCGAGCCGAGTCGGGTGAAAGCACGTCAGCTGATCATGACCTCTGACGTGATGAAGCAAGTCAAAGAGTTCCAAGACTAGGCCTTAAAAGAAGATCGTCTTAACTCTAAAAGGATGAGAGGTCTGGTTGCGGAATTGGGTGAAAACACACTCGGTGTTAAAACCCTATTTGGGCGAATGTGGATTCCTCGTTTTGGGGATCTACGCGTGAAGATTATGGATGAAGCTCATAAGACTCAATACTCTATTCATCCCGGTTCTACAAAGATGTATCAAGACATGAAGAAAGATTATTGTGGCCGGGTATGAAGCGTGACGTAGTGGAGTATGTTATTAAGTGCCTTGCTTGCAAGTGAAGGCCGGGCATCAAAAGCCATATGGGAAGATCCAACCTTTGGATATACAGGAATGGAAGTGGGAGCACATCACCATTGATTTCATTATGAAGCTGCCGCTTACTCCGAAAGGGTATGATGCTATATGGGTGATTGTTGACCCCTTGACAAATAGCGCTCACTTCCTACCGATTCGCGAGACATACTCATCCGAGAGGTTGGCGGATCTTTTCATCAAGGAAATTGTAACTCGTCATGGTGTGCTGGTGTCTATTGTATCTGATCGTGACACCCGATTTACATCCAAATTCTGGAAGAAATTCCACGACGCCATGAGAACGAGGTTGCATATTAGCACGGCTTATCATCCCCAAACTGATGGTCAGTCAAAAAGGACCATTCAGATACTGGAAGACATGCTTCGGGCATGTGTGATTGATTTTGGAGGAAGTTGGAATGACCACCTACCGTTAGCCGAATGCTCTTATAACAACAGCTATCATGCCAGCATTAGTATGACACCCTATGAGATGCTATACGGTAGGAGATGCATAACACCCGTTTGTTGGGGTGATATTGGTCAGAAGGAATTGGGAGCGTCGAGATATTCGAGTCTATGACGGAGAAGCTTGAGAAGATCAAAGCCTTCTTGAAGGCAGCCAAAGATAGGCAGAAGTCGTACGTCGACAAACGACGCAGACCGATTGAGATCCAGGTGGGTGACTGGGTTATGTTGAAGGTCTCACCGTGGAAGGGTATAATTCGGTTCTGGAAGCGGGGCAAGTTGAGCCTGAGGTACATATGCCCTTTCTGAATCATTGCTCGAGTAGGAGAGGTGGCCTATAGACTGGAGTTACCGGATGAGTTAAGTGGAATTCACCCGACATTTCATGTATCTCATCTGAGAAAATACCTGGCAGATGAAGACATGGTTGTTCCACTGGAGGATATCAAAGTAGACGAATGGCTCAATTATGTGGAGCAACCAGTGGCAATCATCGACCGAAAGGAAAAGAGGCTGATAAATAAAGTGATTCCTCTTGTGCGTGTACAGTGGAAGCACAGGAAGGGATCCGAGTCAACATGGGAGACTGAGGAAGAAATGAGACATCATTACCCGTGTTTGTTCGAGGAATAACAGGTTTCGGGGACGAAACCTATTTAAAGGGGGTGGACTTGTAACACTCGGTTATTTATCTATTTTGAAGCCGATGAAGGAAGGAAAGAAATAAAGCCCAAAGTCGAGGGACCAAACTCGCCAACGCGAGAAAGTTAGGTGAGTAGGAGTATTTGAAGGGAGAGGGCAGCCCTTTACCCTCTCCCCACACTCATATTTCAGCCAAAGAAGAGAAGAGAAGAGAGAAAGGAAGAAAGAGGAAGAAAAGTTGGTTCGAGTGAGCAAAATCATTGTGTAGCAAGCCAAATCGAAGCTCTTCTCGTTGTGGTCGTTTGTGTGAGTTCTAGGACCCCTCCTTTACACTTTTTCGAATGATTGGGGCTGGAAACCATCTGAAAAATTGGGTTTTTGAGTGTGTTTGTGTGTGACCCATATGCGTATGTGTATGTGTGTGTTTGATGCATTTGAGCCTTGTTTGTGAGCTTGTGTGTGCTTGAATGGTGTTGTGGATGCATTCCTAAGGTTTAGGATGGTTGATTTGGGCTTAAAATGGGTTTAGATGAGCTTGGAGGTCAAAAATGGCGGTTTGGGGTCGGGATGAACTGCACTTTGCATCAGTTAGGGCTAGGCGACCGACTGGAGGCCATACGACTGACTGGGGGGCGATTGGGGTTCAGTCGCACGATTGAGGTTCAGTTGCATGACTGGGGGTCCAGTCACATAGGGAGTCATGCGATTGAGAGCCCAGTCGCTTAGGTACTCGTCCGCATGAGGTCCATTCGCATAAGGTCCATTCGCATAGTGTCGATTTGCACGATTAAGGGTCCATTCGCACTATTGGGTGTTCATTCGCACAGTGTTCATCCGCATTGGTCCAATCACATGATGTTCAGTCGCATGGCTGAAGGGTGTCCATACGCCCAAATAGGGCTGTTGTACCCGTGGGGAGTATAGTAAAAGTACTGACTTTCGGGGGAAAGTGCAGAGGTAAGTTCTGACGTGGAAGTTCCCTTAGATACATGTAAGATGACCTTTGGAGGCGTTAGAGCGTATGTAAGGCATGATGATGATGTTGCATGTTTATGCATAATGTACGTTAAGTATGTATGATGATACTCCGTAAGAGGATGCTATAGTGTATGTTGAAGTTTCTATTTATGACATATGTTTATCTTTCCGTGGCTTTACGTGTATGTTAATGAATGAAACAAAAGTATTATGTAACGTAAAGTGGAAGATAAGGAAAGTGAGACATGATTAATGCATGCATTAATGAATGATGAAAGTAATGAAAGTCTTGCGAGCATTGGATATCGGGACACGCCAATTAAGGTGTTAGCCCAACGGTGTGTGGGTTCGCTACTACCCCGGAGGATGCACATCGGGGTCTTTCTTTGTGATCGACCATTATTATAGAACCTCTACCGCTTACCCCTAGTACTATGGCACCACGTTTAGCTGTCTCTTTATAGACTTCGGCCCAGTAGCAAAATAGTTCGGGGTGTAGCCTATGGTATTGGTACGAAAGATATCTGGTGCGCAAGAAAAGATGTAATGATGAATGAACGAATAGAGAAAATAATAATGATATTATCTACGTGTACGTATGATGCATTATCACATAAAGTAAAGAACGGTTTTAACGAAAAAAAGTATGTTTTATTATAAAACTAGGACTCACTCAGTAACGCTGACTTTGATGTGTTTCCAGTTGGCAGGTAATGATTTCTGAGGATGGCGCGAGGTGGCTACTCAACTCTTTTGGGATGGCATCCATTTATTTAATGCTTTTGTGATGTAATGAAATAATGTATTTTGTAACTAATTGACGATTTATTATTTGGCAAAAGTCTTTATAATGAAATGAGATGTCATTTTGTTCGATTCCGCTGCGATGTTTTAAATAATAGTATGTTTTATGTGCGATGAATGACCAGCTGTAAGCGTCCCGGGAACGGGGCCTTACACGTATGAAAGTTCATGCATGTAATAATATCTATATAAAACCATAATAGACACCTTGTTTTGCAGAATAGTATTAAATGTGTTAAAATACCAAAAAAAGGATGAGGAAAAATCTTGTCTCTTTACATCTGACATATAGCCCTTGTAGCTGACTATAACCCCCGTATTTGAACTCCTCCTTCGCAATTCATCACACATAGATAGATTTAATAAATTTTGCACCATAATGGAACCATAACCCTTATATGTGGAGTATAACCTCCGTAGCTAGTTTGTGTCTCGATACTTGACCTAAAATCTCCGCATATGAGGTGTAACCTATGTGGCTGTATCCATCATCCATATTATCCAACACTTAGATAGATCGTTATAATAGTTCCCTCTAACTAAAATAGTGTCTATGCATCTATGACATAACCTCTACACCTGACCTATTTCCTCCACACCTGACATATAACATTCACATCCTAGTCTACGCATCTAACCTAGCTTACACATATGTAATTAAGGATTTTGATTATGAGAACATTTACACTTAAAGGCAAAGTATAAATATTAAAATGTTACATAGTATTATATGATAATATACTAAAGTATGGTATATTATAGGATAGTTAAAGTATGATAAAGAGATAATGAATAATACAAATAAAGAAAGCCAAAGTGAAGAATGATAAAATGGATCAAAATAATAATCTCCATGCTTAAGACAAGGCTGCTCTCTAAGGTGCTAGACACATACCTACTCATACCTTAACTAAAGGAAGGTGCTCCATAAGACTGGCTTCGCCGCCCTCCCGGCTCCCGATTATCCTTTCCCCCTCGAATGAGTAGATCGGCTATACAAGAATTGGAGTGAATGAGGCCCAGCATAGAATTCTTTCTCGAAGGTTCGCCCAGTGAGTTCATATATGAAAGCTAAAGTATGAAGTTTTACGAAAAAATAGTTAAAGGAGTTTTGCATTCATTACATGCTCACTGGTGAAAGAAGCTTTTCCTTATTGCATGCACACCAATGAAAAGAAAATTTTCTTTTTGCATACTCAATCATGAAAGGAGCTTTGCCTTGTTGCATGCTTACTATTGAAAGGAGCCTTATAGTTTTGCTTGATCATAGTGAAAGGATTTTTGCTTTGTTGCATGCTCACTAGTGAAAAGTGTTTTGCCTTGTTGCATGCTGATCGGCTAAAAGAGCTTTGTCTTGTTTCAAGCTTACCTGCTAAAGGAGTTTTGTATTTGTAGAATCTTAAAGATAAAAGTAAAGCAAAGCTAAAGATAAGTTATTAAAGCTATATGTTAAAGTTTGAATAAGGTAATATAGTAAAAAGACTGCTAAGCCGAAAGTGACTTGTATAGTTATGTTTTAATTAAAGTATGACTATATGTAGAGGTTATAACTTGTATAGATATGTTAAAGCATGTCATGCTAAATTCATTTGAATGAAGTTAAAGTAAGTCATGATAAATAAACATTGACTTTTAGTATGTATATAGCATTGAGTGGGTGTGAGTTGAAAGGATGATAACTTGGCATGGATCTAAATGCTACTTGGCTTATTCTAAGACTAGCATCATGTCTTTAGTATTTTATGTTTTAGTTAACTAGCTATTGAATTATGTAAAGAAGATGATTATGTAATGTTTTAAACATCTTGCTATTTATGTTTATTTAAAGTTTAGTTTAAGAGCTATAATTTTAATATGTAAATTTAAATGTGAGTTCTCTTGGGAACAAGGCCTCACATTATGTCATACTTATAAGTTGATGGTGGATCTTGGAGCAACGGATGAGGTTGTGGCTTTACGATCTTAAAGTCATAGGTTCAAATCATGAAAAACAACACCCCGCACAAAATGTAGGTTGAGGCCGTGCACATGAGATCGCGAAACGAGGAGGCCCTTTCCGAACCCTGCTCAAAGTAGGAGTTAAGCCAAACACTAGGGACGATCTGTATCAAATTGAAAAAAAGCAAAAATAACCTGTTTGATTGACATCTTTTGATGTATTTTTATTTAGTTTTCAAAATCTAAAATTGTTTAAGAAACCACATAATCCAAGGTACTTATATGATGATCATAAATTAAGATGTTTAATAAAGATTGTAATTAGAGTAAATTACCATTTGCATCCCTAACATTTTTTTTATTTTAACCACTTGTATTTCTGCAGTTTCTAAGTCTCGATTTACCCCCTAACATTTTATTTTTGTCCCTATTTAAAAACAAATGACTAACTTGGTTAAATTTTCTAGTTAACCCTCTATGGAAAAGACTAAATTGACCTTAATAATAAATAATAAAAATAAAAACTTTGTAGGACCACCCACATCATCATCTTCTTCTCCTCTAACCCCCCATAAACTCTCTTTTTCTCAAACATAAACACACACACACACACACTATCTCACTTTCTTTCTCTCTCTCATCTCTCCATCATCACCACCACCCATCACCATCACAACCTCCCCCTGACCACCACCGTATCAAACCATCAGATCAACCCATACCACTACCACCACCACGCACAACCAACATAGCAACCCACCACCGTAGCAACCCACCACCATAGCCCCTCGCCACCACCGTAGCAACCCATCAGGTCAACCCACACCACCACCACCACCCCTCACCACCACCTTAGCAACCCACAACCGTAGACCCCTCACCACCAATGTAGCAACCCATCAGGCTAACACACACCACCCATCACCACCACAAGCCCCCCTCACCACTACCATAGCTAACATAAGTTAACTTATGTTGACTTCTTGTAAAGTTTGTAATCCAATCGATCGAACTTCGTTTGATAGTTGCACTTGATAAAACGCGATGACGGGTGCGCACTCTAATCGAATCAACCGAGATAACAAGCTAATCAGCATAAAATCATTGTAATTCAAATGTATATCATGTGTCGAAGATTACAATGATAATCGATACAAGATTGATCTCACCCGAGGGTGGAAAAATCACAAATGTGATCTGCTCAGTTGAGCGAAAAATAAAACTGAACACACTTAATGTGCAAATAATGTTTCTCGGTGGTGGAAATGTGGCACACCCCTTCACTGTGCACACATGCACATATATATATATACATGCATGGAAGTTTTCGCATTACAATAAAAATAAACATGCATTGTCGCATGCTTCAATATTCCAAGGGAATTGTCGCGCACGTGGAATTCCACTTTTCATCCAAGACTTTAGCATGCATTTGCTTTTTACCTGATTTTCGCATGCATGTAGTTTGACTACCTTTCGCTTGAATGATGTGTGCTTGTTGTTGCCAGTTGTTAACCACTTTTCCATTCCACTTTTCTCATTGCACGCGTTAGACATGCATTAATGTTCTATTCGCATGCATGCAATTCCAACTTTCGCATGCATGCATGCGACTTGTTCACTTCCATTCGCGCACTTGGTATTTTTTAACTTTAGAGTTAAAACGATATTATAATCCAAATGTTTATTCCTTTACAATCTCCCCCTTGGATTATGATATCGTTTTGTGTCTAAATGTAACTTGAATCTTCAATAAAACCTTTCTCATGAAGGTTCTCGCACGAGTTGATATTGAATTTGATGCAACAACTTTTGAGCTTCAAATCTTCAATAAATCATACAATCTGAATTGAATTGAGATGAACTTGTGTGTGTGTCTCGGTTTCGGATTGAACCTTGATGAAACCGGATAGACTTCCAATAAAATTAACTAACCTTTTGAACTTGTTTAACGTCCTCGAACGGAAGATCGCGGAATAGTGATCCGTTGTATCAAGAGCAACACCTTGCTCTGATACCAAATGTAAAGTCCGTAATCCGATCGATCGAACTTCGTTTGATAGTTGCACTTGATAAAACACGAAGACGGGTGCGCATTCTAATCGAATCAACTGAGATAACAAGCTAATTAGCATAAAATCATTGTAATTCAAATGTATATCATGTGTCGAATGATTACAATGATAATCGATACAAGATCGATCTCACCCGAGGGTGGAAAAATCACAAATGTGATCTGCTCAATTGAGAGAAAATAAAACTAAACACACACTTAATGTGCAAATAATGTTTCTCGGTGGTGGAAATGTGGCACACCCCTTCACTGTGCACACATGCACACACATATATATATATATACATGCATGGAAGTTTTCGCATTACAATAAAAATAACATGCATTGTCGCATGCTTCAATATTCCAAGGGGATTGTCACGCACGTGGAATTCCACTTTTCATCCAAGACTTTAGCATGCATTTGCTTTTTGCCTGATTTTCACATGCATGTAGTTTGACTACCTTTCGCTTGAGTGATGTGTGCTTGTTGTTGCCAGTTGTTAACCACTTTTCCTTTCCACTTTTCTCATTGCACGCGTTAGACATGCATTAATGTTCTATTCGCATGCATGCAATTCCAACTTTCGCATGCATGCATGCGACTTGTTCACTTCCATTCGCGCACTTGGTATTTTTCAACTTTCGAGTTAAAACGATATTATAATCCAAATGTTTATTCCTTTACACTTCTGCAACACGCCTCCACCGTCGTCCTTCGCCGCTACCACCCTCTCCCTCTTCTCCGATAAATTTAACAACACAATCGACGTTGGAGTGAACTCTCTCTCCATACCCACCAACCTCCCCAGCTTCTCATCGACATCTTACTTGAAATCTTGATCAAATACAGAGGTGAATTTAAAGGTTTTTGGAGTGAATTTGAAGTGGTATAAAGGGGTTTGAACATGAGTAGGATGGGGGAATTAATGGTGGTGAACAACAATGGTTTTGGTTGTTACATGGTGAGCGGCGGTGGCGGTGGTGGTCGTGGTGGTTGTGGTCATGGAGGTAGAGGTGGTGGTCACTGTGTGACGAAGAGAGAGAGAGGGTTGGGGTGGGTTTATGTGTTTATTTGTTTATGTGTTTATGTTTGAGAGTAGAGAAAATGTTTTATTTTTATGATGTTAATGATGGTGAAAAAAATTATGTGTGTGGGTCCCATATTTTTTTTTATTTTCTTATACTTAGGGGTAATTTAGTCTTTTACACAAAAGACTTAAAGAGAAAAGTTAATGGTGTTATTCGTTTGGATTCAGAAAGAGAAAAAAAAAGACTTTAGGGAGCAAATCGAAACTTTAAAACTATAGGAATATAAATATATCCAAATGGTAAATTACTCTTGTAATTAAAATGTTTATCTGATGCTCAAATTAGTTGTCCTGGATTTATTCCAACTATTTTACTAAGAACTTAAAATTCGCATACAATATGACAAATTTCATTCTCAATCTATTAACAAATCCTCATAAGTAATATATTCAAGTTTATAAACGATAAAATCTAATGATGTTTTACGTTACACGAAATACATTGACTAGCATGTTATAAAATCCAAAAGAACGTTTGAAGTAATCACATTTGTTTTGCTTTATAATATTTTTACATCACCTGCTAATTGCCTACATCTTAAAGCAATATATCTGTAAATGCATATAGGAGGATTGTGATTGAAGTCTTGTAAAAAGAATTATTATTAATATTATTTAATTAAAGAAAAGTAACTTTGACTAACAGAACACTCACAAATTAAACTTTGGATGCCGACAATTAAAGGGTTTTAAATTGTTTTAAAGCATTCAAACTTGGAAGGGTATAAAGAAACTTTTATTTATACAACCAGTGGTCCATGTGTGTTTATAGTTCGTTTGATGCAGAAAAATTGGTCCTTTTAAGTTGTTTTCTACTAAAATCGATATACAAATTAGGATGACTACCTAATTAAGAAAGAAGATGATGCGAAGGACATATATTGTGTTTGTATGTGTTATTTTAGGATTTGGTAGTTTTTAATCATTTAAAATTAAAATAACCTTTTAACCATAAAAGGATAATAAACAATTAAAAGATAGTCTTTTAATTACTATTAAAATACTACCAAACAATCGCTTAATCTAATATTAAACTTATAAAAACCAAGATAGCCATATATAGAGTACGAAAAAAGAAACATATCAGTAACTCTATAACTAGAAATAGTTATGATAGCTTGATTTGTAATTTCTATATTTAGAACGTAATATACACTTAGTTTTATTGGTGTGCATGAAACGGCAAGAATAAGCTAAATAACACAAATCTTTGGTGTTACGTTAATACTTATGAAGCATCTGTAACATGTTTTAAATCAAGAAATAATGCACAAAAGTGGTCATCAATTGGTTGTTGATGGTGCTTTCAAATTTTCGAATACCCTCATATATAGTAACACCCTAATATATTGTTCAGAATATACATTGTAAAAGTTTATCCTCTAATCTATATTTGTGAATCAACAAGCTCTTTCTTTTTCATAATAACAAATACTTCTATACAAATTTTTAGAAATATAAAATGACTATAACCTTGTGGCTCAGTGACATTGATGATCATTTCATAAATCATGTGACGTATATTTCTATTTTCATAAGTTGATAGTTGGTATTTATATATAAAAAATTGCTCCTAAAAACCTAATTGTTTTTTGTGTAACTTCAACTTAAATGGTCTGCCCATGCTAATGTACATAAGAGCATTACATTCAAAACCCAATTGTATACCATCAGTATTGCACACCAAGTCATCTTCCTTTTTAACTTTATGTTGCTGAGTCAGGGAAATCTTATCTGTTTTAAGTGTTCAAAATGTATTCCTTTCGCTTTTTGTTGCTGAGTCAGTGCAACCTTATATATTTTTAGTGCTTTAATTGTATAAAATTTTGTTATCAAATCAACAAGACAAAAATAACACACAATGTTCTAGTAGAGATTATTAAGGATAATTAACCAACATATCGTAGAAACCATAACTTAGTTTGAATCGCACATTTAGATGACGTCAAATAGATGTTGTAACCAATCTATTATGTCTCCTGTGTTTTCTCATTGGTCTTTCGATCTCAAACCCCATTGTCAAAGAAGATCTCTTGGTTCACATTCGCCATCAACACCATTGTTGCTGCTTAGAAAGATTGTGAAAATGCTCATTCTTATCTAGAATTTTTCGACAAGCTCGTCAACTTTAAAGACCTTCTGAAAAAACAACCACTCCAAGCTCCGGTCATTGCCACCGCCACTCATGGCCAATATATTCTTCCTAACTCTCAGCCATTAACCGACTCCTCATTCTAAGAACAACATGTTTTTCATTAGATGGAGATCCTATAAATAACAAAGGTACTATAATATAATTTCAACACTCACAATGGTGAAAATAGTTTCCCTCGTAAGTCGTAACCCATTATTTTGCCAATCCTACTATATTCTGTAAGGCGCCATTCCCGGGCACTCCACAGTTGGTCATTCATCGCACATAAAACTTTTTAAAACGTACATTTATTTTGCAGCGGAATTTAAAACTTTCATTAATAACTAAAACCATGTCATTTCATTACATTACAACATTCGTTTTCATCTCAAAATACAATGACATGTCAAAATATGGATGCCAGCCTCAAAACGCTCCCAGTAGCTTATGCATCCATGTCGTAACTCCTCAGCATCAACAAAATAACTGCCAACTATCATGCATACAAAAAATCAGCGACGCTAAGTGAGTTTTAGTTTTTATAATAAAATACTTTATTTCCTTTAAAAACTATCCTTACATTCATTCGTGGTCATACAACATACGTACACTCAATCTGTGTTCTTCATTTGTTTCGTTCTTTCATACTTCCCTATTCATTTTATCGTTCATACTTCTCACTGTCTTTTACTTTCTTTCTCTTACTTTCTTTTCGTACTTTACATTCGTCAGATTGTCATACATCATACATACATACTGATAATAATAATTATTATTATCTTCATCATCATTCATTCATTCATTCATTCCTTCGCTCATTACTCATCATTACTCGAATCTTGTCTCACACAATATCCCCGACTCATGCTCGAAAGCTGATGCTATGCCGGGGCCTGTACACAAACCCCCGACTCATGTCTGAAGACTGACACAACACCGGGATACGCGACAAAGATCCCATCTCGTATGCATCACCCCCGACTCATGTCCGAAGACTGATACTGTGTCGGGGCCTGAAACCAAACCCCGACTCATGTCCGAAAACTGATACTGTGTCGGGGCCTGAAACCAAACCCCGACTCATGTCCGAAGACTGACACAGTACCGGAGCGTGCAACAAGACCTCATCATCATACATCATTATGTCTCATGTAATATCCCCGACTCATATCCAAAGACTGATACTATGTCGGGGCCTGTAAACAAACCCCCGACTCATGTCCGAAGACTAGCACAATACCGGGGTACGCGACACGGATCTCATCATCCCTCACTTTCATATTCACCATTTGTTATCTCATGTGTTCGCTCGTTTCGTACTCTATCGTATTCATTCGTTTCGTACTTTATCGTTATCTTTCACTTCGTTACATAATACTTTACGTTCTTTAATTTATTCGTTTATACATCACACCACATAAAGTCATACATAATGTATTACAAAACATAACACGTATGTTTTGAAAACTCTTTAACGAAAAAAGATAACATATGACTCATACATAAACATCATAATTTCATCACATCATCATCCACACATCAAGCATAAGTTATCACATCATAACAGGGCCTATCTCCCTATTCTACCCTTTAAAACCACTTAGAAAATTCTAAGTCCAAAATGGGTGCATGGGACTTTTCAGGCGCATGAGCATAAAAAATATAAGTGTAAAACAGTCTGGGCGCATGGGCACTGTTTGGGCATTTCTGCCCTGTTTGGGCGTTTCGCCACTATGCACGCGCATGGACACTTAGCCGTTTTGGCAACTTGGGCGCATGGACACTATTTGGGCGTTTCATCCCTGTTCAGGCGTTTTGCTACTATGCAGGCATCTGACTTATACTTAATAATTTATACTTAGATGCATGGGCCTATTTAGGCGCATGTGCACTATTCAGGCGTTTGGGCCTAACACTTAGTCACCTTTTACTTAGACGCATGGGCCTGTATAGACGCATGGGCACTATTCAGGCGTTTGGGCCTAACACTTAGTCACTTTTCACTTAGACGCATGGGCCTATTTAGGCGATTGGGCACTTGTTAGGTGGTTGGGCTTTTGGGCGGTTGGGAACACTTAGATAATTAAACCGTTGGACGCATGGGTTACTGTTTAGACGTTTGAGCAACTAACTTTTACTAATCAACTCATTTTCAGTCCCAAATCCAGATCTAACATGTTCTAAGGCCCTTAAACAAGCTAAACATCAATTCTAATCTATAATCCAACTCTAAAACATACATACACATACTATTTTTTTGAACATAAGCTGTAAACCCATGGTTACTTTTAAAATGTTTACTTAGTATGCATAATAGCCTCAAACAAGTTGTAAATCAGTAAAAGAGGGGTTATAGAAACTCACCTTGAGCAGCTTTTAAGCAACACACTTCAAATCCGAGACCCACCTTCCAATTCAGCTCCTAAATCCCAAAAACAAACACTAAACACCAAGAACTTCGGTCAAGAAGCTGTGAATTCAGTTGAAACCGAACTTAGATAAAGAAAACCTACCTTTTACAGCTTCTTCTTCCTTTCTCTCTTAAAAACCAGCTTTTTCTTGTTCTTCTTTTTCAACCGAGAGCAAAAGCAGTTTTCTGCTTTAAAGTGGGCGGCCATACCTATTTTAATATAAAATTTTACACTTTTGTACTTTGTACACTTTACCCCCTCCCACTTGTGTCCATTTTCTTTTCTTTCTAGATACTTCTCTTTTGCTCTTCTTTTTAATAAAATTTGGGGTGTTACATATTCTTGGTCATGTTACTCGTGACTATCAACACTTTCTCGGTTTCTCAAAGACAATAACATCACTC
Source organism: Flaveria linearis (assembly GCA_024085815.1). Classification (NCBI taxonomy): domain Eukaryota; kingdom Viridiplantae; phylum Streptophyta; class Magnoliopsida; order Asterales; family Asteraceae; genus Flaveria; species Flaveria linearis. The sequence continues at coordinate 37,362,081 of CM044012.1, forward strand.
TTTGTTAGGCTTCACCTTTGGTTCCGGTTTCCAATGCTATTATTCCATACCAATTAAGCTCCACCAACATGGTTATTTGATAGTGGTACTTTCCAACACATCACCTCATATCGCATCATTCTACATGCCCTCTCAGAATACGTATGGAGGTGTAGGCGAAATCATTCTTGGTCACTTATTACATAAAAATTCAATTCTCTCTTGTTTTTTTATCTTTACCTAATGTTTTATGCATTCATAAATTGAATAAAAAATTAGTCCTTGTTTCTAAACGTTGTAAATCTTATCAAGTGTTTTTGAATTCATTGCTTCATGATATGATAATAAATATACATGTTTACAATTTGTATTCTTTATATTTTAAGTCACTTTTGATATTAAATTCATAATTTAGACACTTATTTGTGTTTTGTTTGAATCTTGTAGATTTCGGATGAAGCTTGGTGATTTTTGTGAAGAAAGTCCAACATTTGAAGAAGTTCAAAAGAAAAATGCTTCTAATATGATCATATTGAAGCTGAATATGATCATATAAGCTGTCAAATTCCAAACTGTCATTTTTATGCTGAATATGGTCATATCTCTTCAGATATGGCCATATTCGGGTAGAAAACGGGTTTATAACCATAGTACACCTCATTTCCAAAAAAAACTTTCATTTCTTTCAAAACCCTAGCCTCTCTTAAACCCTTAGGTGTCTTTGAGCGTTTCTCAAAAGTTTTTGAAAGATTTGAAGGCCAAGATTGAAGATTTCAAACTTTCAAAAAGGATCTAACATCATCCACCCAATTTTATTCAAATTGGTTTGAATTTCTCTAGATATACTATGAGTTCTTCTATGTTCTTAAGTTTGGGTGTGTCTTTTGTAAGCCTTATGGGCTAAACTCTTATTATCACTTGGATTAGATGAAACTTAACATGATTTAACAACTTGTACATGATTCTTGGTGATGTTTATGTTGATGCTATGATGAAACTTGATTTTTCTTCAATGATTATGTGTGTTTATTCTAGTTTGATGAAGTGTTCAACCTTGTGGGTGTCGTAAGCATGTTATGTTAGAAAACTTTATGTTCTTACAAGACTTATTCATATAATTGCATCTTTTGTATGTAATTTTGTGACATTTGACTGGGAATGGTGAATGAAGGTTGAAGGTTTAGTAGAATTGGTTAAATGTGCATTCTTATGCTTATGTTTGAGAAAACCATGGTGTATGTCATAAATCTCTTTTGTCATTGATTATGAATTCTTTTGTAATCATGGTATGAAGTTTATGAGTTGAAAAGTAATTGTAGTTTTGTCTATTTTTCCCAAGTTGAGGTGGTTATCATGTGTTTATCGTGTTAACTTTCCAAAGATTTGTGGAATTAGGTAACCCTAACGGGAGTCTAATTTGTAAGGCCCCGTCCCTGGGCACCTCACAGTTGGTCATTCATAGTACTAAACCTACATAATAATATACATATCATAAAACATTGTAGCAAAATTTCATTAACAAAAGCCCATTCATTGATACATCACTGTTGCTATGCAATACAACCTTGTTTAGGTAAAAAAGAAAACATCCGTTAATTGCATTACAAAACAACAATAATAACATGTGTGAATGGATGCCAGTCTTGCCCAGCTGAGTAGCCTCCCCGTGTGCCATCCTCAGCAAATTACCTGACAACTGTAAATGCGTAAAAGTCAGCGTTGCTGAGTGAGTTTTAGTTTTTATACGTATCAAAATACTCTATGTGGTTCATACAAGAAAATACTTTCTTTACTTTTGCACGTAATCATTCATCGTACATACAACAAGGCATAACCTTGTTGTTTATTCTTTATCCCGCTTATTCGTTCATTTCATACTCTATCATTTCGTTCATTTCGTAATCTATCACTTCGTTCGTTTCGTACTCTATTATTTCGTTCATTTCGTACTTTATCATTTTGTTCGTTTCGTACTTTATCATTTCGTTCGTTCCGTACTTTATCATTTTGCTCGTTTCATACTGATTCTAGATCCTGTCAAGATTTTCCCTCAACGTGGCCCGAAGCCACCATTCCGGCCACAAAACCTTAATACTAATTTGCACAAAGCCCGTGGTTCGAAACCACCATTTTCGGCACAAAGCCTCATTACTATTTGGCACGAAGCCCGTGATCCGAAACCACCATTGCGGGCACAAAACCTCATTACTATTTGGCACGAAGCCCGTATCATATCTTGGCACAAAACCCGGGGTCGAATGACAAGGATCCTACTTCGTACTATGGATCAGTGACCAAGACTAATCCCCTGTGTGTAAACCCTCATAAGTTAGCCAAAATCGCACTCTATAAAACACACAGTTAAGCTGACAACTCTCATGAGTTGTGTTCCTCCTTCATTATGCTTGCAAGCCTTTTCTTTCTTTCATTATGTTACTTTTCGTCTTTGTTATCTTTCACTTTGTTATGTTATACTTTACATACATTCATGCATTAATCATACTATGTAAAGTTATAACATAATACTTAACCTATATTATAATATAATATATACGTTTTGAAAATCATTAAAAGATAACATTTCATGCATACATGCATATAAGACATTCATCATCACATCATACATATTCTATGCATAAACCCTCACATATTCACGCTTAGAATAGTCCAAAACAGTTCATAACAAACTAGGGTCAAACCCTAAAATTCTGTTTTTCCAAAAATCCTAGAAAATATTCTAATTGTTTAGGCGCATGAGCACTATTTGGGCACATGAGGACTGTTTGGGTGTTTCTCCACTATGCAGGCGCATGAGCCTATAATTAACTGTTTCAATACTTAGGTGCATGAGCCTATTGGGTGCATGGGCACTATTCACGCGCATCATCCTATACTTAGGCATTTCTTTAAAAACTTAGGCGCATGAGGCACTGTTTAGGCGTATCAGCCTACACTTAGAAATTTTTAAGGCATATCTAGGCGCATGAGCTACTGTTTGGGCGCATCATCACATACTTAGACTTTTAAGCCTATTTCTCAGGCGCATGGGCCCTATTTGGGTGCATGACCTTACTTAAAACTTTTCTAAGGCAAAATAGTGGGTGCGTGGGCCTGTTTGGGCGCATGAACACCATCTTATATGTTTCTAACCTTTTTTCAGTCCCAAACATTAGCTTAGCATGTTCTAAGTCTTACACTACCATTTTAAGCCTTAATTAATTCAGTATGCACAACCATAACACATTAAGATACATGTATTTCAAACATACGGTTATACATAAAACTTTTACAAAAACTATTTATATGCATTTTCAGCCCTGAAAACTTTTAAAACATGTAAACATGGGGTCTTAAAACTCATCTTAGCTGCTCTCAAGTTCAAACTCTTCAACTTGAGCTTCTCAGATGATTCTAACAACTAGACATGTCCAAAACACATACACGAATGCATATAAACACATAAGAACATGTATAACTCGGTTACATGGTCAAAAATCCTTAAAACCGAACTCAATTATGCTAAAACTTACTTACCTTGGCTGAATTTAGCTGCTCTTTCACTCTAAACCGAAGATCCTTCTGCTTTCTCTCTCTAAAAATATCGAGCAGTTGCAAATGCAGAAGGTGGGGGCGGCCATGACCACTTTAAACAAAATAATAATATTATTTTATCCTTTTTACACTTTATACCCCTCCTCTTTACCCTCTTTTTATTTTCCTACAAATATCTTTCTTTTTCTCTTTCTTATTTCTTTTCTTTCTTTTATTTGACAAAATTTTTTGGGTGTTAGATAATTCATCTTTAACATCGACATAATTAAATCATTAGTTCTTCATGGCATAACTTTAGGTGGCTATTGTGTGTTATCGTTCTAGCTTTCCTAATGGTTAGATGTCTAGATATCCTTGATGGGGGTTTAGGCTACTTCCATGTTTCATGTGTAAAAAATGGTCTCACCTCGAGCTTGTGCTAGTTGTTAATTCTATGCTAAGTGAAATCAAAGTCCAAGTGGTATCTTTAATTGATTGTGTATCTTCATCTTCACTTTCTTAATTTACTAGTTTAATTTGCTAATCATTTTAGTTAACTAGAATACTCACAAATCCAAACTTAATAGATCGGTTAAATAGTGATGATGATTTAGTATTAGGAGCCATTGATCGATACTCGGTTCTTACCTAAAACTATACTATTATGCGATAGGTGCACTTGCCTATTATGTGTAGTTGGTTTAAAAGTGATAATTATTTCTTAAATTAAAACTCAAATTGTGTGGAAAATCCTTATTTAAAATATATATACTTTACACACATCACTTCACAATTTCTTTTTGATTCTATACGGAGGGACAACAAAAGTGATCTATGCCAACCTAAAATATACTAAGCAACACAATATCACAACCAAAGCTTCATTACAATAGTATCTTAAGACTAAGCATTCGTGTATCCTAGTTATAAAGTCTATTGCAAAGGTCTGTGCCCTAGCTTAAAGTGTATGATTTTCATGTTCATTGTGATTCTTATTTAATTAATAAAAGTTATAAATTACCTTTTGGTCAAAAAATATTTACTCTACTAAACCATTGCAACCTGTATATTCTGATTTATCTGGACCTATTAGAAATTGACTTACGATTTTCTTACTATATTATTTTTTTGATTTATATTCTAAATAAATATTGCTATACCTAATGAAGTGAAAATTATGATGTTTCCTAACTATTTCCTTAATTTTAACATGCTGTTGAAAATTACTTCCAAACTCTATTGGTATTGATCTTCACATACAATGGTGAAGAGTACCAATTTCTTATTCCCTAATTTTAGTTCTTAGAATCTCATATTTTACAACACTATCCTCATACACCCAAGCAAAATAGCATTGTTAAGAAACTTCATCATCACACTGTGGAAACTATTTTAGCTTTGCTTCACTGTGTAGATTTCCATTTCACTTTTGGCCGCATGCATTCCAAAGAATTGTCAATCTCATTAAATGGCTCCTTACATCGATTTTTAACTCGTGAATTCCTTTTGATTACATGTATGGAAAGTTCCCAAACTACTTTAAGCTCAAACTGCTTGGATGTTTATCATTTCCATGGTTACGTTTATTTCATATCCAAAGTCTAGCCCTGATCTAAGCAATATCTTTTACTTGGTCACTCCTCCTCGATATGCCATGAACTACCTACTTGTCGGCTCTTACTCCGAGCATGTGTAGTTTATTGAGGATAACTTTCCCTTCAAAAATGACCAACAACCACCAACTTTTTTGTCGCTCCACTAATGCATTCCTTCACATCCTTACATCCAAAACTACTACCTCTTACTGATCAACCCGTGTAACTTCTCCATTACATGTACCCTTTTGATGCCCACAATGTAAGCTAGGCTTCCTCCAACTACTTAAATTATAACTTATCAACCTTTCTTTCCCTCTTTTCTTGTCCTGTTTCTAGTCACTTACACCCTAACTCCATCTTCCTTTAACTCCATACTTATGATTTGCTTCCCATTTGCATCCTTCCTCATCCTTTCCATTGAAATCTCTCTCACCATCTGTCATTTTCATCACCACTCTAACTCCCCAACCACATTTTCCTTGCTATGTTCCCCTTCATTACATTCTCGAAAGCCAAAACCTAAACATTAAAATCTTAAAATTGTCAAATCTTTTACATTCCATCCCTTACCTATGGCCTTGAAACCTACTAACCCTACCCAAGCTCTTAGGGATCCATATTAGAGACAAGCGTAATGAGTTCAAATGTACTTATGAAAATGGATAACTCATTCCCAAAACTTCCCAAATAAATCCATTTACTTAGTGCTTTTATTAAGGTGATGACTCGAATGAAACTTTCATTGTTGATCAAAGGAAAGTGAAGACCTCGATATGGAAGAAGAACAAGAGCTACACGGGCAAAACTCTTGCAAGTGGAAGGTCGCATAGGGGCTCTCGGGAAGCTCTTTCCTTTATGCCAGAAACAAGATGGCCAAGATTTAGAATTCTTCCTCTTAGAGCTTTCTCTCATGTTACCGTACTAGAGGCATGGAGGAAGCATTGAAAGCAAGGAATGAAAACCTTACTGATGTGAGTATGTTAGAATGATAATTTTGAAAGGATCTCAGCATCTAGTTTGATCAATTAGATTAGATTTGCAGCGGAATTAGCACACGAATTAGACAAATTCAAACAAGAACGCAATAGATTTATCAATGAAACAGTACGGTTATAGAATGAGAGAGTTTCTGCACAAAAGATGTATTTCATTCAATATAAGCTTCGGCCACTTTACAATTAGCTCATCTTTCCTTTTATAGGGAAAGATGACGTCAGCTGATGTCACTTGATAGTGACATCTAACTGTTATTATAACAAACTATTGATAGTTACACAACTACTGAAGATGTCAAACAGCTGACATCTTCTTACAAAAGACAAGTGTAACTATCTCTACAACTACTGAAAAGAAACTACTGAAACTATAACTACTGAAACTACAACGACTAAAGAACATGCTCTTCAGTCATTTTACAAGTACTGAAAAAGAAATGAAACTACTGAAAAGAAAAGACTGAAAGGAAACCATCACAACAACTGAAGAATACTTCTTCAGCTGTTGTTACAAAGTCTGAAGGCTTTAGTACTTGGACTTCAGACTTGAACTTCAGTTGTTGTCATCAGCTGATGTCTTCAGTCTTTGTCTTCAGTCTTTGTACTTTAGCTGTTAATCTTCAGTACTTTAGTCTTCAACTGTTGATCTTCAGCACTTTTGTACTTTAGCTGTTGATCTTCAGTACTTTACTCTTCAGCTGTTGATCTTCAGCACTTTAGTCTTCAGCTGTTGATCTTCAGTACTTTAGTCTTCAGCTGTTGAAGTCTTCAATCTTTGTCAAACAGCTGATGAGGCATTCAGCAGTTGTTGTGATGTCTTGTGGGACTTAAAGGTTTTTCTGATCTGGCTCATTGGTTCTTTTGGTCCAACAAACTCCCCCTGAACCAATGCAGCCAAAACCTTTAAGCTTATTGAAGTGTCCCACTTATTAAGGCAGAAAGATTGGTCTTTTGTCTTCTAGATCAGCTCAGAAGTGACCCTTGTCAGCACAGGCCTGGGAAGAAGTCTCAAGAATCTGATTGGCAAAGGATGGATGGGAACTCTGTCTTGGGAAACTGGGCACAGAGCTGTTACCCCATCCATGAGATCTACTTCCCAACTATGAGCCTATATGATTCTCTGGTGTAGGCTTCTGTAGAAGACTACATAAGGCTCGGCAAAACAACGAAAGCAAAATAAAGAAGTCAAGCGAAATCTCATCTCACGCGACAAGTATAACTCGCGCGAAATGAAGACCCGCGCGAAAAGCCTGTTCGCGTGAGAACAGTTGTTTTAGTATAAATATGTAATTTTCGCTTTTTGTAGATAAGTTTTTCAAAGTTGTCCAGTTTTCAGATCAATTTCGCTTGTATTTGCTCTGTGCGATTTCGCACAAGATTGTAATCACTATTGATTATCAATTGAAGTTGTTTTGATCATTCTTTGTCTTCTTCCAATCATAATTTCATTCCATGTTATTATGATTGAGATCTTGGTTGATCATTAATTTGACTGATTTTTACAATTGGTATCAGAGTAATAGGCTCTAGAACCAAGATTTGAAGATGTTTTTGACTGAATTGGATCATTCTTCATCTTTCTATTCACTTGTTTGATTGAGAATTCAAAATGGAGATGTTATGCTGCTGAAATATTGAAGAAAAGTGATCTTTTGGACTGAATTTGATTGAATTTGGAATTAAAATTGAAAGAAAACTGATTAATTTGAACTAAAATGAATCAAATTGGAACTAATCAGTTAATTTGAGGTGAAAAATTGATAAAATTAGCAAATTGGAAAACTAATTGTGTGAAAAAGTTCAGGACTTTTCGCGTGCGAAAACTGCATTTTCGCACAGACAGTTATCTTGCTTTTCACGCGATTTCGCTTGATTGACAAGTGGGAATCTCGCACGAATTGGGTTCTCGCGCGAAAGAGGTTCTTGCGTGAAAAGTGGTTGTCGCACGAAATGAATTTTCTCACGAAAGTTTGTTCTTTGATTCACTTCAACAACATGTCTTCAACAACATGTGCTGAGTATGATTGGTCAGATCAGATGGAAGCACTTGATTTGAAGCTGTCTACAGCTTTGATTGCTAAGATTGTTACTGAACCAGAAGAGGAGGAGAATCTGTTTACTGAGTTTGTATCTGATGATCTGTTAGAAGGTTTGTTTGGTGAGAAGGTAGCAGAGAAGGAAGAAGTTAAAGGTGAGAAGAAAGCTGAGAAGGAAGAGAAAGAAGAGAAAATTGTTGAGCAAAGGATAGATGTTAAAGAGTACACTGTTGAGCCTCCAGTCAAATGCCAGTTTGAAGATTTAAAGACTGTTGAAGTTGCTCCAGTGGAAGAACAAGTTGATGTTATGAAAGCTTTCATGGTAAAGAAGATTGAAGAGTCTGAAGGAGAAAGCTCAGAACCAAAGGTATATGATGATTTATGCACAAATTTATGTATTGAGAAAGTTTAAAGGTACAGAGTTCATAATGAGAACTTGATAATGGAAGTTGAAAAACTTCCATATCAAGCTCGAAAACACAAGTCAAATGAAAAGATTTTTAAAGAAAAACTTAAAAAAGACTTTAAAAGTAGATTTGTTTCTAAAGGTTTAATTGATAATGAAGATCATATTTTTAAAGAAATGAATTTTCGATTCTTTAAAAATAAACTTCATCATAATGCTAACCTTATGAACCAAGATATTTATAGCCCAGATGTGTAAAAGACTGGTTCTTTTTCATCAATTCTGTATCTTCAAAAGCCTGGTCCTTCTCCAGCATCAATCTGCATGACAAAGCCTGGTCCTTCTCTAGCATCAATTCGAATAACAAAGCCTGGTCCTTCTTCAGCACAATCTAATATTGGTCCAATTCCACAATTATCCGTTTAAATATCCAAAGAAGATAAACCTAACATTTCAAGTGTTCACAAATCACCCATTTCCTCGAATATGTCTAAGATGAACAAGCAATTATCAAATGAAGCAAAGATTCGAGTGTCTGTGCAGAGTGTTAAACCAAAAAGTCAATCTGACTTTGGTTTTTATGACAATTTTTATAATTGTCATCCACAGTTTGTTTTCCACACACAACAAAGAAAATGTTATCAGTGTGGATACATAAATCATTTAGCAAATAATTGTCCTTTTTGACAAAAATCATTAAGCAAACACGATTTCATAATTCTATTGCTCATAATAGAAAAATGTTTTTCACACGTGGAAAATTTGCAAAACAAATGAAATCAAAAGTTGATAATGCTTATAATGTCGAAAAGCATAAGAGTTTGAAAAATGATTTAAAAGAAAACATCAAGGTGAAAAGTGTTAATGAAAAGATTGATGTGCAAAGCAAATACAACAATCTTAAATAATTTTGTTTAAATGCAACACAGAATGTGCTTAAGTCTTGTTTGTGTGAAGTCACTGGACCGGTAGACATCCGAGCACGTTCTTGACGGAAGGATAAAAACCAAAAGATAATCAATAACACGAACAATAATCGAATGATTTTATTGATAATACATAACGATTTTAAGCTCGTTACAACTTAAGAATCAAGACTTTTGGCAAGGGGAGATCGAGCATGATCTCCCCTCTCATCCGGCAGCACCTGGGCGCCAGGAACCCTATCTCCAACCCCTTAGGTTTCTACACATTGAAACTGGTATATATAGGCCTCGGCCCATATTAGATGCGACTGGGCCCATTCGTGCGATTGGACCATGCGTATGGTTCAATTGTACGACTGGACCATGCGTATGGTTCAATCGTACGACTGGACCATTCTTATGGTTCAGTCTTATGAATGCCCCAATCGCATCTCTCAGTCGCACGACTTGTCCATTAGCATGGCTCAGTCGTACGACTGAGTCTCATTCGCATATGCTCCTGCGAATGACCCAGTTTCATGTGTTTACAAGGTGTATAACATTAAGCCTAGACTATTCGTCAAGCGACGGACACACTATATATGACTATATATGCTCCAACAAATTCCCCCTTGGACGTTGCTTGCGAATAGTAGATAACACCTCTTACAATCTTCAGTCAATCTTTTCTCTGATTTCCAATAGAATCAAACAAACAACCATATTAGCCAACATTGCCGATCCGTCAGGTTACCACAATATCCCTGAAAATGAATTTAGGCACAATAGCTTTCGTTTACTTTGCAAAACACCATCATAGCAGTAAGATTCCCCAAATGACTGATTTTTCCAGATAATGACATGACCAGTTTTCCATTGCTTCAATCTTCACACAGTCTAACCTGTTTAACATTAACAACTGTAGAAATTCCCCCTCACATTCAGCATATCCCAATATATAAACGTTGTGCTCTCCTAACGTCTTCATACGGTGTATTGGGCAAAAGGTTGAAGGTTCCAATCCACAGCTGACAATATCAAACAAATCAGCATGCACGAAGATTCATCATCAGAAACCTGCTCACATCATCACTTTCTGATTGCGTCTTCAATTTCTCTATACATGGATTCCCCCTAAGAATGAGAATCCTCTCTGTGCGGATAAATATAACTTGATTGGCCCATAAATAGTCAGATGCTCCTGACTACCCCACAAAATCAGCACCGACAGCTGACATCTTCTCTTCTCTCTTTCGTGTTCTATAAACATTCACCTATTCTGGAAGTCCAACGAATAATGGGGTATCCATCGAACTTGTTTGACATAAGAACCTCAGAGTGAATATCCTTTGCTCATCCTCAACTCTTGCATAGACTCTCCAGGAAATCTTCACTATTGACCCGAACATGAACCGAAAATGACCCGATAATTTTCCCAAAAAAAAATTTATTTTACCAGACTTTTTCAGAAGGCTTCCCGACTGATAAAAATGGTTTAGGGAAAAATTCGTGCAAGAAGCTGTTCCAGACTTGGTCTGGTACACAGCTCATTCGTGCGACTGAAACAGACGAATGAAGACATACGTGCGAATGGGTGATTCGTGCGAATGGACACTGCGAATGGTTCAGTAGTACGAATGGATAACACGAATGGGTCAGTCGGGTGACTGAAGTACACGAAAGGGTCAGTCGTGCGACTAAAGGTTCATTCGTACGAATGGACATACGAGTGGTTCAGTCGTGCGATTGAGGCCCAGTCGCATGGCCCAATCGCATGAACGGGTCTGAACGCAGAAAACCAGATCTGCAGCCGCCACAAGGCTGAAAAACCCTAATCCGATGATTTGGACGAGAACCAGCACAATAATTGTACCACCGGATTCGTTTTTATGATCTGAAGAAGATTCCGAGTCCGATTTTAACAAATAAACATCACGCGCAATGAGATTTGAGCAAAACAAGATGAACACGAAGTGGGTTTAACGTCAAGATCTGAACTTTTATCCAGAAATCAAGAGCTCGGGTTGCTAGAATGATTGTTAGATCATTCTAGCAGTAACCGGCTCTGATACGAATTGTGAAGTCACTGGATCGGTAGACATCCGAGCACGTTCTTGACGGAAGGATAAAAACCAAAAGATAATCAATAACACGAACAATAATCGAATGATTTTATTGATAAAACATAACGATTTTAAGCTTGTTACAACTTAAGAATCAAGACTTTTGGCAAGGGGAGATCGAGCATGATCTCCCCTCTCATCCGGCAGCACCTGGGTGCCAGGAACCCTATCTCCAACCCCTTAGGTTTCTACACATTGAAACTGGTATATATAGGCCTCGGCCCATATTAGATGCGACTGGGCCCATTCGTGCGATTGGAACATGCGTATGGTTCAATTGTACGACTGGACCATGCGTATGGTTCAATCGTACGACTGGACCATTCTTATGGTTCAGTCTTACGAATGCCCCAATCGCATCTCTCAGTCGCACGACTTGTCCATTAGCGTGGCTCAGTCGTACGACTGAGTCTTATTCGCATATGCTCCTGCGAATGACCCAGTTTCATGTGTTTACAAGGTGTATAACATTAAGCCTAGACTATTCGTCAAGCGACGGACACACTATATATGACTATATATGCTCCAACAATCTCTTTGTAACTGTTGGAGCTCATCCTTCCTGATTTCATCAAGCCTCTTATACACCAACCCCTTCTTCACCATTCTGTTTTGCAGCATCTTTTGTGGGGGCATGTTTGATGTATAGGCCTTCTTGAAATCTTCAAGGATCTCCCAGGGTGATACTACAATGGCAAGGGTGATCACTGCATCTACAATCTTTTTTACTTGCCCATTGTATCTCTGAGGAATGTTTCACTTTTGGATCCTGTGTGACACCCTGGGATCAGGCCGAATCCTCACTCTCTCTTTCTGATATTGAAATGTATGATTGAGAGTGTATAATCTCTGAGCTTGCTTCCTCATGCTTATGATTGATAAGGAGGCTCCATATGCTTTGTCTACCCTCTTTAACAACTCCTCATCATGTAGTTTGTGATGCTCTTCTTCTTCTAGCTTCACTTTAACTATTTGTCTTTAAAGCTCAGGAGTAATTATCAGAGGGAGACTTTTGGCCTTAGGCAACTAAATGACAGCTAAGATTGGCAGCCTGTCCTTATCTTCATCATCATCATCATCTTCTTCTAGCCTCAACACCCTTCTCTTCCTCTTCAAGGGTGCATCATCGGCTATTGGTTTTGTGGGTGAGGGAGTTGGTTTTGTGGGTTGTGGTAGTGGTTGTTTTGGTGTGGGAATTTTGGCAAGCTATTCTAGAAGTATGGATGTGAGTGAGGCTTTGGTTTGCTTGGCTAGAGCAGTCCTATTCCCATCACCGGCTTCGCTTAGGGCTTCTATGACCAGCCCTTTGGAAAATACCTCAGACGAACAGATCTTGGTGGTTATTGCCAAGATGTTGTCCCTGGACCATGATTTTACTTCCAAGACTGATCTCCCTAGATACTTCAAAGTGAATCTTGCCATAGCCTCAAGTCTCTCCTTCTCTTCTTGGCTATAACAAGACCATCGGTATTCAATCTCCTTCATTTCCAACTTTCTTATTTCTGTATCTAGCTCAGTAGTGTCAAAGCCTTGCCTAAACAGCTGATCAATGATGTTATCCATTGACCTGCTGTGTTCAGCATCAGCCTCCTTGACAAGGACTGCTAGCTCTTTCTCCTTCTCCTTCTCTCCACTCTTCTTTTTCTTGTATGTGACATGAAAGTCTTTTGCACTTTCAGTCACTTTCTCCATGTCAGTTTCCTTCTCCCTCTCCTTCTCTTTTTCAGTCTCCGCTACCAACTCCTTCTCCATTTCCACCTCTTTCTCTGTTTCTTTCTCCTTCTCTTCCTCAATCCTCTTTCTTTTCATTGCTTTCACTGACTGAGTCTCCCCCTTTTTGGTTGCATTGGTTGCAAGGGTTTGACTGTCAAAAAGCCTCTTCGCCACAACATCCTCCACCAGGGGTTGTATAACAGAGGGAAGCCTCTCATCAAGGGTTTTCATCACAATATCAATGATAATGGGTGTGATGAGAGGCAAGGAGATTTGAAAGATAGTAGTTATTTGATCAGGGGGGTTCTGACCCTAAGAAATAATGCCAGAAGCAGAGGCTGGTGGTCGAGATTTTAGGAGTGGCTCTGTGTTTGTGAGACCTTCAGAGGAAGGTGCCATCTGTTGGGTGAGTATGGTGGCAGATGGACTTGATTCCTGAGTCATCTTGGCAAGTAGCTCTTTGAGTCTACTCACCTCATCCTCAAGAATAGTGTTCTGGGCTAGAACATCATAAAAGAAGCCCAGGTCATCATCAGTGTTAACTGAATCACCTGACCTCCTGATTGGATCAGGATGTACATGTGCTAAGTGTGGCTCAGTGATCACATGTGCCCCTTGTTCTTGGTACTGGGGACTTCCTGCCTCAGGACTAGAACCTTCATCGACAGTTGCCTTTGGTGAGGACTTAGATATGTTACCACCTTCATCTTGTTCATTTGCTAAATCAGGCGAAGTGGCAGCCTCACTAGATGTTCTTATCTCCTTTTCCACACTGGGAGACAGAACATTGTATTCTCTATGTTGTGGGTTCTCATCCATACTTTGATCCTCCCTCTCATCGGTTGTGGTTTTCCCAGTTGTTATAGGTGCCTAGGGAGAGGGTGGAGTGTTGAGATGAGTCAGCACTTCTGCAATAATGAATGTTGGGCTGTGAGGGGCGGTTGCAGTGGGAGATGGGGTAGAAGCAGTGTGCACCCGGGGAGAGTGGTGCTCTTCAATGGCAACCTCCTCAAGTGAGAAAGGTTCCAGATGTGTGGGTGCCCCTGATGTGGTTGCTTCAGGCTCCTGTTGAGAGGATGCCTGAACGGTTGAGGTTGGTGGAGTCCTTGTATCTTCTGGGGGATTAATGCTAGTAGATATATTCTGCCTTTGTGTTGCAGGGGCATCCTCAGGGGACTCATCTCCCTAAGTAGCCTTTTTGGGATTTTTGGATTTGGGTTTGGTGGGGACTTTGGATTTTGAGGTGGAGGCTGTGGGTTCCAGCTGCGTGGGTTTTCACAGCTTGGCAGCCTTTTTAAGTGTCTGGTCAGAGTTGTGCCTGGTGTATACCTCAGGCAATACAGCCATGGCAGGGACTCCAAGGCCAACAAGTCCCTCAGCTTTCAGCTGGTTCTCTATAATGGCCATTATGAACCGTGGATATAATATCCATCGGTTAGCAATAGGTTTTGAGGCTATATCCTTAAGTTCTAAAAATATTATTTCGGAAAAATTTAAGTCTTGTTGCTCAAGGATAGAGAATAATACCTGCTGCCACCTAGTTGACATTTGATCCCAAGAAGAAGTCTTAGGGGCTAGGCAGACAATCACCATATGAAAAATAAGGCGTTCCGCATCATGGAAATGCTTCTTGAGGATGGTAGAAGCACTTAGGTCACCCTGGTATCCATGGTGGGCAAAGGATAGATCAATTGTGCCCTTTGGATATCCAGTGGGGAAGGTGGCATCATCCAGTTTTGGGGTTTGGCGAAGGATTGCCGGAGTGATGACCACCTTGCGGTTGTTAACGAACGACTAGAGAGAGATCTCGGCATCATTCTCTCCAGTGAGGGTGACGTTCGTCCAGAACTGATGAAGAGATTCGGCATATATTGTTGGATTTAGGGGAAAGGCCGTTTGGTATTGGGAGTCGACCATAAGATCTATGGGATTGTCGAACTTGGTCCAGAATGGTGATTTGATAAGGTAGGCAACACAGTTGTGTCTGGGTTTAAGCTGCATGGTCGCCATGAATGTTAGGAGAGAGGTTTCAGAGTTTTTGAACGTTAGGTTATGAGAGAATGAAAAACTAGGGTTAGGTATTTATAATGGTTATGAAACAGCGGAAAGGAAACGACTGAAGGTTTTGGTGTTGGTCATCAGTTGTTTGAAACGACTGATGACATGGTTTTAACCTTTAGAGGTTGTAAACGACTGAAAGCTTGGTGTTAGTCATCAGTAGTTGTAAACTACTGAAGACAAGGTTTTGCTTTCAGAGATTGTAAATGACTGAAGACTAGTTGTTAATAATCAGTAGTTGAGAACAACTGAAGATATGGTTTTCATCTTCAGACGTTGTAAACAACTGAAGACTTGGTGCTAGTCATCAGTAGTTGTAAACTACTGAAAACATGGTTTTGCTTCAGTTGTTATAAACAACTGAGAACTTGGTGTTGGTCATCAGTAGTTGTAAAACTACTGAAGACATGGTTTTGTCTTTCAGTTGTTTGGATATGAAACAGCAGATATTAAGATCAGCTGAAGAGTAAAATTTACTCATCAACTGTTATCGTCAATTCAGTTGTTTCATTCTGACCTTAACATTTACTCATCAGACTTTGTCTAAATTTCAGATGTTTCATTGGCCTTCAGCTCTTGTGAATATTTATTCGTCAGCTCTTGTGAATAGATGTTCAGAAGATCTGATAAAAGAAAATATTCTTCAGAGCTTGTGAACAAATATTGTCTTCAGTACTGATAAGTAATTTTACACAAAATTTGTAACTTCAGTAGTTCCATCAGTACTTGTGGACAAAATTTGTTCTTCAGTACTTATTTGTGAAAACTAGACATCAGTAGTTATAACCACATCAGTAGTTGTAACTGCATCAGCTGTTTTCAACAAATAATGCACTTCAGTACTTTGAAATATGTTTGCCTTCAGTAGTTAGAACATATCAGTAGATATGAAAAATACTGAAGACAAATAACTCATCAGTACTTATTTTTTGACTTTTGTATACTAATACTCATCAGTACTTGTGAGCTGAGAGCATCAGTATTAGTCAATTTATTCTAGCTGCAACATACCAAGCCTTAGTACAAGATTTTGAAAAGTTGCACTATGTAAAGGCTTAGTAAATATATCTGCAAGCTCATCAGCACTAGGCACAAACTTTGGATCAACCAGACCTTTTTCATATCAATCTCTAATAAAATGATGTCTGATCTAAATATGTTTGGTCCTAGAATGCTGGACTGGATTCTTAACAATACAAAGAGCTGAAGCACTATCC
Source organism: Flaveria linearis (assembly GCA_024085815.1). Lineage (NCBI taxonomy): Eukaryota > Viridiplantae > Streptophyta > Magnoliopsida > Asterales > Asteraceae > Flaveria > Flaveria linearis. The sequence continues at coordinate 37,378,642 of CM044012.1, forward strand.
ATTAATAATGGAGTCTTAGTCTCTATAATGCCATAATCCAATAATTAATTCTGAAGCCAGAGTACCTGGGATGTACAACTTGCAGCAGCAATGTACTCAGCTTCAGCAGTGGATGTAGCAATTGATGTTTGTTTCTTACTCTGCCAAGAAACTAAACAATTGCCTAGGAATTGGCATCCTCTAGAAGTTGATTTTCTGGGCACTTTGCATCCTGCATAGTCACTATCAGAAAAAGCAACTAATTTGCAAGAATGCCCAGTGGAATACCAAAGTCCTAGAGATTGAGTACCTTGCAAATATCTAAAGATCCTTTTGACTGCAATCAAATGGGATTCTTCAGGTGCAGCCTGAAATCTAGCACAGACACATGTTGCAAACATAATGTCTGGTCTAGAAGCTGTAAGGTCCATCAAGGACCCAATCATACATCTGTAAAGGGTTTCATCAACCGCTTTACCTTTCTGATCAACATCCAGTTGTGTGGTGCTGCTCATGGGAGTATAACAGGGCTTACGGTTTTGTAAATCAAACTTATGCAAAAAATCTTTTGTATATTTGGACTGATGAATGAAGATTCCATCGGTCCTTTGTTTGATTTGCAAACCTAGAAAGAACTGTAATTCTCCCATGGCACTCATTTCAAACTTCTTTTGCATTAAGTTTGTAAATTCAGCACACAACTGTGGATCAGAGGATGCAAATATAATATCATCAACATAAATTTGAACAAGTAGCTTATGCTACCCTACTTTCTTAATGAATAAAGTTTTATCTATGGAGCCTCTAGTGAAATTATTTTTAAGAAGAAAGTTAGACAGTGTTTCATACCAGGCTCTAGGAGCTTGTTTCAACCCATAAAGAGCCTTATCAAGTTTATACACCCAATCAGGATGTTTATTGTCCTCAAAACCTGGTGGTTGACACACATAAACTTCCTCTTTTATTTTACCATATAAAAATGCACTTTTGACGTCCATTTAAAAAACTTTAAGATTATGAAAAGCAGCATAAGCTAAAAACAATCAAATTGCCTCCAGTCTGGCTACAGGGGTAAAGGTTTCATCATAATCAATACCTTCTTCTTGTGCAAACCCCTGTACAACCAGTCTGGCCTTATTCTTAACAATTTGGCCCTTTTCATCTGTTTTATTCCTAAACACCCATTTAGTGCCTATTGCACACTTACCTTAGGGTAAAGGAACAAGCTCCCACACTTACTGCTTTTTGAACTGAAGAAGCTCAAGCTGCATTGCTTCAACCTATCCATTGTCTCTTAGTGCACCATGGTAGTTCTTTGGCTCTTGCTGACTGATGAAGAAAGCATAGAAGCAGAAATTAGACAATTGACTTCTGGTTGAGAACCCAGTATTGATATCACCAATGATTTGAGACATTGGATGATCCTTCAGTTCTTGATACACAATAAGATCTGTGCAAGTGTTTGTAGAACTTCTAGCAGCAACAGATGTTGATGAAGATTCTTGAAACCAAGTTGGTGATGGCAACTCAAATGAAGTTGAAGATGCAGAAATCTCATCAGCATTTGTTGTGGATGGAGCTGCTGAAGCTACAGGAGCATCAGGTTTAGATGACTCAGGCAGATGGTCACTAAACCTGAAAGGTGAGTACTGGCTACATCATCATCAGTACCACCAGGTGGAGAACTGTTGACAGGAGCAACAGCTGGAGCCTGATAAGGAACATATTGCAGTATGTCCAAATCAAATAACTCCACAGGGTTTTGTGGAATCTTGTCCTTTGGAGATTCATTAAACTTCACATGCAAAGTCTCTTCAACTATCTTTGTTCTGCAGTTGAATACTCTGTATGCCTTGCAAGTAGATGAATAACCAACAAAATACCCTGCATCCACCTTTGATTCAAACTTCTGGAGTGGATTACTTATGTTGAGAATGTAACATGGACACCCAAATGCTCTTAAAAATGAAATCAAAGGGGCCAAATGATGTAGTACTTCATAAGGAGTCTTCATCAACCTTTGATTTACTAACACTCTATTGTGCACATAGCAAGCTGTATTGACAGCTTCAGCCCAAAAGGTCAGTGGCAAGCCTGAATCAGCCAACATTGACCTTGCAGCTTCAATAAGGATCCTGTTCTTTCTCTCCACCACTCCATTTTGTTCAGGAGTTCTTGGAATGCTAAACTGCCTCTTGATTACCTTTGACAGGTAGAAGTCATCAAGTGTGTGATTTCTAAATTCTGTGCTATTATCACTCCTCACACACTTGACTGGAAGGGAATACTGCTTCTCCACATATAACACAAAGTTCATAATAGCTTTTGCAGCTTCATCTTTGGAATGCAAGAAGAAAGTCCATACAAATCTGGAGTAATCACCCACAATTACCAGATAGTATTTCTTCTTTGCCATGCTCATCACTCTGACAGGACCAAAAAGATCCATATACAGTAATTGCAAGCAGGCAGTGGACTTTGGCTCTTCTATTGGAGGGAATGAAACTTTGTGTTGCTTTCCCTTTAAACAAGCAGTGTAATTGTCTTCATATTTGAACTCCTTCATAGGCAACCCTCTTACTAAACGATGGTGTATCAACTGGTTTATGTTTTTGAGATTCATATGACCGAGCCTTCTATGCCATAAAGTAGATTCTTGAGGAGAAGCCTTGGAGAATATGTAAGGATGGCCTTTTAGATCTATTTTCTTGAAAAGATCTAAGGCATATACTCTTCCTGTCATGTTGGCATTCAGGAGAGTATGATCATCCAACACCTTGTCAATCAAACTCAGAACTATAGATGACAGAATCCTGTAGTTCTGACTGGTGAAAAGAGCAACATGGCCTTTATCACACATTTGACTGACACTCAAGAGGTTGTACTTGAGATTCTCCATATGGTTAACATCATCAAACCTTATTTCCCCATTGGAAAAAAAGCCTTTGCCGATGATGTAACCCTTAGCATCATTGCCAAAAGAGACAAGCACCTTCTTTCCTTGAGAGTAGTCATTAAGAAGAGAGCTGCTCCCTGTCATATGCATGGATCCTCCACTGTCTACATACCAGATGCTTCTTTGGCATGCTGAAGAACCCTGCAATCATCACAACAAATTAGTTAGGTTTTGAGACCCAAACGTTTTTGGTTTTGGGTCTGTTCTCATCAACAGATGGTAAACTAACTGGTTTGTTATGAATAATAGCCTGAGGTGATGGAGATGGTGTAGAAGAGGAATCATTTGGCTTGGATTTCCTTTTCTGTGATTTCAGCACAGGAGCATCTAATTGGTTAACTCTCCCCAATAGATGTTGAACCATCATAACAAGTTATGTCTGATTTTTTGATAAAGCTTTCAGCTCATCAGACACATTAGTACTTGAGTTTGATGGATTTCTGTGTTGTACCATCTTCATTTGAGCAACCTCAGCTGTTGCCTGATTAACCCCTTCCTTTTTGGGTTTCTTTTTGGACTTTGGGGTTACAGGTTTTGATGTTGCTGGTACAAACTTGGTCTCAAACTCAGTTTTCATTTTTTTCATTTTCTTTTTAATATGCTCATTGTGTTTGAGTTTGGAGCCCTTTTTATACCAGCAATCATCAGTAAGATGATTGAATAAGCCACATATTTCACATGGCTTTTTCTTCATCTTTAGTTGATCATCTGCTGAAGACTTGTTCTTCAGCAGTTTGCTATCAGTATTTGCAGTTTTCTTCCTTGCAGTACTTGCTTTCCTGATATCTTCTTTAGTAGTTTTCTCACCCTTTCTACTTGCAGTTTTCTTCCCTTTAGTACTTGCAGTAGTTTGGGTTTGTTATTCAGGTGTTATAACTTGCTCTTCAGTACTTTCAGTACTTTGTGAGATAACACCTGAAGTGATCAAATTTTTGATCATGTGATTGTCAGCGTTTGAACCATCAATATCAGCTGACTGGTTCTGTAAGAAATTAATGCTGACTTCAACCTATGATGGTGCTGTATTAGATAGTAAATCACATGATTAGAAGGATTGGTTATTGCTTTCTCCTTCAGATTCTACTTCTGCTCTGGGAGTAAAATCTGTAGGAGGTCCAGTGTGATGATAACCAATGCCAAACTTCACATTGGAAGCTGATTGCTTGCTGAGAAGCATTTCAAAACCCTTGCAGGATTGTACCCAGCGATCACACTCTACCTGGGTAGCTGCAAGTGTTTCCTTGAGGTCTCTATACTTCTCTAGAAGTACCTCTTCCCTAGCCTTATCATCAGTGATTTGGCATTTAAGTTTATAAATCTCATCATTCTTATCATTAAGCACAGACTCAATTCAGCTTTTCTTTTAGAAATTATTTGCTCTAGCTCAAGGTTTTTGGTAATTAAAGCTACATTTGCTTCTCTAATAGATGCAAATGTGGCTATGCATGATTTAGAACATAACTTCGCTTTGGCCTCAGAGGATACCTGTGATACCTGTGATATGGAGGCATTTGAGGATGAACTATCAGCAGAATCCAGGGCCATGAGAGCAAGGTTTCCAAAAGGATTGTCACCACCATGTTGACCGACACCAAGAAACAGTTGTTCATGACCAGACATATCATCTGGTAAACTGCTCCAGTCAACAACTCTTGGGGTGACAAAGCTGTGTTGTTGAGGTTGAGATTGTTGATGAGATTGGGATGGTTGAGGCTCAGGAAGAGCATGTGGTTATTGAGCAATGGGTGCTTGAACTTGACTGGTCTGTGGCATGTAGAAGCAGGGGTAAGGATATGGCATATGACCTTGAGGGACAAAATATGCAGGTGATGACTGAGCTTGTGACGGATGACCAGAACTGGTAGAATGTTGCCCTTTGTTCTGTGAGCTATTGCTTGGGAAAGTCACAAAGGGTGCTGATGAGTTAGATCCAGATGATCTACACTCTCTAGAAAAGTGTCCAAGCCTATGGCACTTTTGACACCTCAACTTGCTCTTGTCAAAACCAGCTTTGGTTTTGCCAGAGAGTCCAGGGAATTTTCTACCAGTTCTTTTGTAGAAATTTTGAGATCTGATATTGATCATTGCCATTTGGCTCAAAATATCCATCTCTTCTAGATCATCATCTTGAATGCCCTTCAGATCCTCCATCAGAAAACACAAGTTATCACTGCTACCACCTGAAGTACCATCAACACCAATAAAAGCATGTTCAGTATTAGTAGAGAAATCAATATGCTCATCATAGGCACTCTCTAATGCAGCATATTCTGACTCTTGACCTATCAGTGCAGTATTGCCTGATACAAAGTCATCAGTGAGCTTACCAGATAATGACAACTTCCTTTTTTGTTGTATCTCTCTTTCAAATGTAAGCAGTTTCCCATGAAGTTGGGTGAGAGATAGAGTACTCAGATTTGCACTAGAGCGTAGGATAATAGTGTATGTGTCCCATCTCTCAGGCAGGGATTTGAGGAATCGGTTGTTCATCTGGCTATTTGAATACTCTTGTTTAACCATTTTCAGCTCAGAAATCAAACATGAGAATCGCTCAAACTGTTGAGTCAGAGTCTCACCCTTCCTATGAGAGAATGTCGCATATTGTTGGGCAAGGATTTCCCTAGTGTTTGCTAAGACCTCATCAGTTCCTCCGAATTGTTCCTTCAGAGCAACCCAGAGATCATGAGCAGTTTCATGATGCATAAGCCCTGAATAGATCTCATTAGGCAGTGCCATGGCCAGAATTCCATGGGCTTTAGCATCAATTTCGAACAACTTTAGATCTTCGTCCGAATATTGATCAGGTTTCTTTGGAACCTTCTCATTTGATTCAGGAACGCTCACCATAGGCTTGTATGGTCCATGCACCACTGATTTCCAACAACCAGCGCTGTTGATAGATAGATGATGGAGCATACGTCGTTGCCATATGTTATACTCACTCCTAACAAGCATCGGAGGCTTTGTTGAGGAGCCAGTATTGTGAGGATCATTTGTTGGTGTTGCCATTTCAGAATTCAGACAAATTCATGGTAAACTTAAATAAATCAAGCTCAAAACCACTTAGAACCTCAAATTGAATGGCCAGAAGCAACAGAAACTCAATCTCTATAACCGATTCTTGCAAATTTGCTAATTCGATCAAACGTAGATAGGCAGTTTCAATGATCAATTGTTAAATTGATCAATGATTAACCTGCTCTGATACCATTTGAAAGGATCTCAGCATCTAGTTTGATCAATTAGATTAGATTTGCAGTGGAATTAGCACACGAATTAGACAAATTCAAACAAGAACACAATAAATTTATCAATGAAACAGTATGGTTATAGAATGAGAGAGTTTCGGCACAAAAGATGTATCTCATTCAATATAAGCTTCGACCACTTTACAATTAGGTCATCTTTCCATTTATAGGGAAAGATGACGTCAGCTGATGTCACTTGCTAGTGACATATAACTGTTATTATAACAAACTACTGATAGTTACACAACTACTGAAGATGTCAAACAGATGACATCTTCTTACAAAAGACAAGTGTAACTATCTCTACAACTACTGAAAAGAAACTACTAAAACTATAACTACTGAAACTACAATGACTGAAGAACATGCTCTTCAGTCGTTTACAAGTACTAAAAAAGAAATGAAACTACTGAAAAGAAAAGACTGAAAGGAAACCATCACAATAACTAAAGAATATTTCTTCAGCTGTTGTGACAAAGTCTGAAGGCTTCAGTACTTGGACTTCAGACTTGAACTTCAGTTATTGTCATCAGCTGATGTCTTCAGTCTTTGTACTTCAGCTGTTGATCTTCAGTACTTTAGTCTTCCGCCGTTAAAGTCTTCAGTCTTTGTCAAACAGCTGATAAGGCCTTCAGCAGTTGTTGTGATGTCTTGTGGGACTTAAAGGTTTTTCTGATCTGGCTCATTGGTTTTTTGGTCCAACAAATTTAAAGGTTTAAATGTTAAATATTATGTTTGATTAGTAGTATTTATGCATTTGATTATGTTGAATAGTTTAACTAGGAGTTTGAATTGATTTTGTAGGTAAAATAACCATGTTGCAACCTTACATGGTGAAACAAGGCATTGGAGGGGTCAAGAAACAAAGATTCAAAGTGCAGCAGAAAAATTCCTACCGTAGCCTACGCCAGGGCCTCCGTGGAACTCCTATAAAACCGCATTTTTGTTAGGTTTCACCCACCACTTACCTCCTATTAGACCTAGGACGATCTTAGACGATTTTTAGGAGTTTCTAGACCTGAAATTCACCATTCTACATCATTCCAACACCATTGAATCATCCGACATGCAAATCAACAACGGTTTTGAAGATCATTCAAGAACAATGAGCGGCTAATCTTCTCGTGATCTACTTCGGGTAATAGGTGATGTGCGATTAGGTTTTCGTTTGTGTCGGGATTGAACTTTAGAACCCGTTAAGTTCTTTGATAAGTTTAACTCGTGTTTTGATTATTTAAATGATTGTTTTGGTTAATCATTATTTGAATATTATATAATATTGCACGAATCATATGGTTGTAGAGTTTTGGTTGTCAATTGAATTGGTATTGTGTATTAAGACCCATTAATTCTTGATTATCAATATTACTTAATCATTACACACATAGAATCCCCATCAAGGATTTTCCACCAAGTCGGACTAAACGATTACCGGAAACCAAACCTTAATCCCGGAGTGGAGTACTTATTCTCATAATTGTCTTCTTAATCAAGTTTACTCGTTTGCAATTTTTCTTCTTAGTTAATTTCTTAATCATTCCAAAATCTAATTTTTACAGCCAAGAAGCAATAGTTTAATTAATTTGAAAATTTGGTTAATCATTTCTTAGAAATCAATTTACAACACACCGACTACTAATTCCACGTGGTTGACAACCCTACTGACCCTGACTAGTTTAAGGTGAATAGAAACACACATTTAACATCTTATTTTATTGTTACTTCGATAACGATCAAATTTTGGCGTCGTTTCCGGTGAATTGCGCTTGGTGTTTTGTTATTTCATTTGTTTTTGTTACTTGTTCTTGCTTTATTTCTTCTATTTCCTTGTTATGCTAGGTGTGTTTTAGGTATGAAGGTGACAGGATTGCATGCATACTCGTTATTCGGGTAGGAAATCACCAGTAGTATTCAATCCAGATATAGAGAAATCAGCAAGGTATAATCGTGTTCTGCATCGATCAAGGCTACCAACTACATTAATTTCACAAGCTATTGATCAAGCAGCTAACAGTTCGTCTGATTCAACCCAAATGGATAAACCAAATAACCAACCACCTCAAAATCCAAACCCTCCTCCTAATAACCAAAATCAAAACCCAAATCCACCCCCACCTCCAAATAATAACCGCAACAACAACCTGAATCAACCACCACCCAAAAATAACATGAATCAAAATAACCTCAATCAAGGAGATGACTTTGATCATGTGAGCATGCATAGTGTTTACACGGGTGATGAAGATTATGAAGATGAATGGAATAAAAATGAAGAACCCTATAATGGTGCAAATTATGACGCTTGGGATGGAAATTTCGGTGGAGGTGATGGATACAAAGGAAATAACAATTGGGGGAATGATCAACATGGGTGGAATGCACCACCGATCAATCAATAACGGGGCAAGGTTAATAATAATGTCAACCATCCAAGAAGGCCTCGAAGAGCTCATGTACAAGGTGTGGATAGCCATTTCCTACCAACTATTTCTGAAAATCCAAACCCTATTGCACCTCTAAATCGTAGAAGAAGAGCTTTTGACGTACACCCTCATTATCTCACCATTCTTCCTGCATTTAGAGGCACTACCACAGAAGAACCATATGTGCATCTTACTGAATTTGATGTCGTATGTAGCACTATTAGTGGAAATCACTTCACACAAGATGAAGTAAGGCTTCGACTGTTTTAGTTTACTTTGAAAGATAGAGCTAAGCAATGGTTCCTCACGTTGCCTGACAACAGTATTCATACTTGGCAAGAGATGCAAAGGGTTTTCCTTGAAGAATATTACTCTATGGGAAAGACAAGTGATGCAAGAGAGGCTATTCGTTCTTTTCAACAACAAATGGGTGAGCAATTTTATGAGGCATTTACAAGATTCAAGGAGTTGATCCATATATGTCCTCATCATGGTATTGAAAGGTGGGAGTTGATTAAGGCATTTTCAAATTGTCTAACACCGGAAGAAAGGAAATACTTGAATTCAAATTGTCTAACACCGGAAGAAAGGAAATACTTGTATTCTACAAGTAATGGAACATTCTTGTCTAATCATGAAGATATGGATTGGGAATTCCTAGAACGAATGTGCAAAAATTCCAAAGCTCAAGCTTCGGCTAGTAGACGGTCAAAGCCTGCTCCGGCAAGGTCAACCACCATTGATTATAAGGCTAAAGAAGAATTGCATCTTTAGAAAGACAATTAGCCAAGTTAGGACATGCTTGGACTAAAGATGTAGCTTTGGTTGGATTCAATGTATGTAATGATTATGGTGAACTGGGGCATGCAAGTGCAAAGTGTCCTTTGCTTTTAGGTCAACATGAAGAGGTGAATCAAGTATATGGAGAAAGAAAACAGGTGGTCAAGCATATCAGAACAGACCACAAGAGAATTATAATCAAAATGGTTATCAAAGAACCTCATATCTCAAGAAAACAATCAAGGGAGCTACAATCATGGAGTTCAACAAGTTGGTGGTGCAGAGTCTACAAATGCAAAGTTGGATGCTTTGATGAATATGATAAAACAAAATATGCAAGAGATTAAACGGGAAAATGAAATCAGAGACAAAGCTTATGAAGCTTTGAATAAACAAATGGGTTAACTAGCTAAGGACGTGGAGAGGAACCTTGGGAAATTACCGAGTGATATCACGATCAACCCTTAACATCAAGGAACCAACATGGAAAACATGAGAAATGTTCACATCAATTTGGTTAGTATCCTTCTTGACTCTAAAACTATTGATAATGACTTTGCTTCTTTTCCACAACAAGTTGCAGATAAGGAAGAGAAAGCTGATTTAGTGGGAGAGGTGATCCGGGAGCACCTATCATTCCAGTCAAAGTAGGGAAATTGAAGATAAAACAAGTACTCTTGGATTATGGAGCAGCTGTTAGTATATTTCCAGGTATGTTATATGATCAATATGAGTTTGGTCCTCTAGAGGAAGTTGATACCACAGTGGTGTTAGCTGACTTGACCTAGAAATGTCCTCAGGGATGATGAAGAATATGATAATCAAGTTGGGAGAATTTTACTATCCTGTGGATTTTATGGTGCTTGATTATGCATCAATGAGGACAAATGAGCAACCAAAAGTCATATTGGGTCGACCATTTTTAGCAATTGCCAATGCTCAAATCAATTGTCGGGAGGGAACAATAGAAATGACTTACGAAACTCGTAAGTTACGTGTTGATGTATTTTCCAATTCGGTTAATTTTTTTGTTAATGATGAAATTTTTGTGCCAGTATGACTAACGTGTGTGTTCCTACTTATACTTCATATATAGGCATGAACACCAATTTTGAGAACGGTTGTGAGTATGATAGGGTTAAGCATGTGGACTTGAAAGAATTAATGAATTTAAATGAAGAAAAAAATGCAATTATGATTATGGAAACAAAAGATGAGAAGCCTAAAATGAAGAAAAAAGTTGGTGATCCACTTGATCCTATAAAAGACAGAGTTAAGGCATTAATGTTTGGGCCATAATACGATCTAGTTGAAGACCCAGCGGATCATTTGAAGAATACCGAAGTCAAGCATCCTATTCGACCACCATGAGTGGTCGCAGGTACGGTCCGGCTGAATACCTAAAACTTAGCGCTAATCGAGAGGCAACCCGAAATTTATTTTTATGCTTTATGGTTAGTGTGCTTGTTTAAGTAGTTTATTTTGGTAATGATTTTTTGTCTGGGGCAGTTCGGGTTGAAAAGTCGTTTATGTTGATTTGTTGGATAAATTAAACTTTATATAAAAAAACCAGCATTTAACCTAAATATCATACATTGGGGACAATGTATCCCAAGTGTGGGGATGAGGTAAAAGAGGACAAATTAAAAAAAATGTTTTAAGCGATCCAATCGGACATGAAAACGACAAGCATATCAATTGATTCCTACCTTGTTTGAAGTAATGGTCCTTAGTCATTGTCTAATTCCAAGATAGCATAAAAAATGTGTTTAGCAAGATCTCTAGAAGAAGCTAAGAATTACCTAATTATAGTTAACATGCTATTGGTGTAATAAAAGCATGAGCACATCGGCAACCCTATTTTCCAACTTGGTGAGATTTTGAAGCCTACTAGATTGTTAGTTCACATAAAATTTTGTTTCATTTGTTAAGTGTAGGCCATATGACTCTTTGTTTTTGAACTTGTGTGACTTGATGCATGCTAAGACGGTGGACTTGATAAATGCACATAGATGATAGAGGCAATCTAGGATCCACTTTTCCTTTCAAACCATTTTGATGCTTTACCATTTTTCCTGAAATTTCCTCTAGTAGGCCCTTTTGAGCTTTAAACCTTTTCTTTTGTTAAAACCCATACTATTAGAACCCAAATCAACCTATTCACCATTGTTGATGACATTCTTAGTGTATTAGTATTTGGTTTCTTATAATAGTTAGTGATGAAATAAAAATTAAAAAAAGAAAAAAAAGAAATTAAAAAAAAGAACAAAGAAAAATGCAAAGTTCTAGTTATTGGTTAAATGTGTACCCATGGTTTTTGTTCTGTTTGAGTAGTAGTTATGTTAATAAAAATGGCAACAATGATATTTATCTTGATTTTTATTTTAGCCACTTTCACAGCCAAACATTACTACCCGAACCTAAGCCCAAAACCTACAAGTCCTTTTGATGCGTGCATTATTAATGTGTTATTGTGGAAGTTTGATCATCACTCAAGCATATGATAGCAAAGTTTCATACATGGGCCATTTTGAGTAATATATTGGTGCACTTTTCACCAATCCAGAAATAAACCGAGAGGAGTGAACAATAGTGAGGGGTGTGTTGCATGAAAATAAAATCTGAAAGCTTGTTAGGTCTAATTAGGTGGACTTTATTTTGAAATAAACGTAACACCACTTGCTAACCAAACACGAGTATAGTGATTCTGGAATGGGGTATGACTTTGGACCATGGCTAAGACATAGTAAGGGACTTGGTTTATATATTGTTGCTTAGTGTTTCAAATGGATTTGCTTGAGGGCAAGCAAAGGTTAAGTGTGGGGATGTGATGTGAATATGTTAGAATGATAATTTAAAGGTTTAAATATTAAATATTATGTTTGATTACTAGTATTTATGTATTTGATTATGTTGAATAGGTTAACTAGGAGTTTGAAGTGATTTTGTAGGTATAATAACCAAGTTGGAAGCTTATATGGTGAAACAAGGTATTGGAGGGGTCAAGAAACAAAGATTCAAAGTGCAGTAGAAAAATTCCTACCGTAGCCTACACTAGGGCCTCCGTGGAACTTCTATAAAACCGCGTTTTTGTTAGGTTTCACCCATCACTTACCCCCCATTTGACCTAGGATGATCTTAGATGATTTTTGGGAGTTCCTAGACCTAAAATTCACCATTCTACATCATTCCAACACCATTGAATCATCCGATTTGCAAATCAACAATGGTTTTGAAGATCATTCAAGAACAATGAGCGGCTAATCTTCTCGTGATCTACTTCGGGTAATAGGTTATGTGCGATTAGGTTTTTGTTTGTGTTTGACTTGTGTTGGGATTGAACTTTAGAACCCGTTAAGTTCTTTGATAAGTTTAACTCGTGTTTTGGTTATTTAAACAATTGTTTTGGTTAATCATTATTTGAATATTATATGATATTGCGCGAATCATATGGTTGTAGAGTTTTGGTTGTCAATTGAATTGGTATTATGTATTAAGACCCATTAAGTCTTGATTATGAATATCACTTAACCATTACACATATAGAATCCCCATTAAGAATTTTCCACCAAGTTGGACTAAATGATTACCAAAAACCAAACCTTAATCCCGGAGTGGATTAATTGTCTTCTTAATCAAGTTTACTCATTTGCAATTTGTTTTCTTAATTAATTTTTTAATCATTCCAAAATCTAATTTTTACAGCCAAGAGGCAATAATTTAATTAATTTGAAAATTTGGTTAATCGTTTCTTAGAAATCAATTTACAACACACCGACCACTAATTCCATGTGGTTCGACAACCCTACTTACCCTGACTGGATTAAGGTGAATAGAAACACAAATTTAACATCTTATTTGATTGTTACTTCGATAACGATCACTTACTTACTCCCCCATACCTTAAGAACATATCAAAGATGATATAACCGTAAGAAGGAATATAAAGAAAAGCTTAATGTTGGTTGAGTGAAATATGGCATGAAACCAATACTAGAAGAGTAAGGAGGAAGCGGTAGAAGAAAGTATTCCTTCCTCATAGCACACTCCTATTGCTTTTTAGAGAAGGGTAAATGGTTATGTTTATTTTCTTTTTCAGGAACTAGACTTAAAAAACTCCTTCCTTCATGGTACTTTACATGAAGACATTTATATGATCCAACCATTAGGCTATGTTGATTCTTAGTATCCAACTCATATTTGTAATCTTGAGAATCAATCTAAGGACTCAAACAAGGTTTTCATTCTTTGTACACAAAGTTAACTATGTTTCTTCTTAGGTTTGGATTTTGCAAATCCTTAACAGACATTTCTCTGTTTACTTACCATAATAATAATATCACTTGTTATTTTCTAGTTTATGTCGACGATATTATTGTCACAAATAATAATACCTAGGGGGTGTGCAATGGGTCAACCTGGACCGGACCGGCCAAAAATAAGGACCGACGTGCATGAAATTTAAGTACCAAGAAACAAACCATAAAGATGGGGTCAGGTCCGGTTTCAGGCCTAGCGATTTTGTCCTATAATATGGGTAGGGGCGACCGAAAATAAAGTTATGTTGCTCTTGTGGACTAGAACTGAACACAATAAAATACACCACCCTAAACCAATAATATGCATAGCAAATTTGCAAATAAGAAAATATACAGTTTAAAAAGCTTAATAAACAACAAAAACATGAACAATTAATAATAAAAAAGATTAACAATAAACATGAACAATTAATGGTAACTAACAATACTAACAATCAAGGGTTCTGCATCAAGTTAACAAACAATTGATATTAAGGTTTTGGTTGTTCAAAACTCGAGAACTAATGGTGAAGAAATTATTATTAGTTATAAAAGAAATACTAATAACAGTTTACCAAGAATCCGCATGTATAAACTAATTTACTAACTTTTAAAACATTAAATAGCAAAATTCATTGTAATATTTTATGTTGAGGTTTTAAATGCCGTAGGATGCAGTGCACCACCAATGAGAAGAAAAAGAACCAATGAGAAGAAAAGAAATAACTGTGAGTCTAGGAAAAGATAAACAACAAAGAATCAAATATTTAGGGTTTTTTATATTGAGTAAATTTCGGTTTTGGTAAATGTGTTTTAATTATTTTAATTATTTCAGTTTAAAAATAAATCTTTGATCATATCATGTCCTGTGATTTAATTTTTGTAATGGTTTTAGTCCCCGACACTAAGAGGCTGTTTGTTTTCGTCTGACCCGGCTGACCGGCTGACCGAACCCGCTGACTCGGTCAGCCGGTCAGCCCGTTTGCTGTTGGCGAAACCCACTTCTGACCGGGTCATATGGGCTGACCCAGACCTAAAATTTACAATAGCTGACCAAGCTAACCATAACCAAAAATCATTCAACAGCCCCACCCCACCTTCTTCTGTGCCTCTGGAGCGCCCCCCACCCCCATCGGAACCCATCGAACCACATGCCTCTCCACACAACTTTGGCACCCCATCGACCCACCTGCCTCTCCACCCACCATCGGAACCCCATCGACCACCTGCCTCTCCACCCACCATCAGAACCCCATTGACCACTTGCCTCTCCATCCACCATCGGAACCCCATCGACCACCTGCCTCTCCACCCACCTTCAGAACCCTATCCTCGGCTACTCCATCAACCGTCGACTCCATCCTCGGCCATCAACCGTCGACTCCATCCTCGGCGACTCCACCAACCATCGACAAGCAGCCCATCCTCGGCACCTCCATCGACGAGCAGCCCCGTCCTCGGCAGAAGGTAACCCCGTCCTCGGCGACTCCACCAAAAGGTTACCGTAGATTGAAACTTTTGAGACTTTTGCTGTATAAGTTGAGGAGCTCTTTATTTTTGCTAAACTTTTGCAATATAATTGTGTATATGAGGCCAATTTGGGTAATGGGTTGTAGCAGTTGATGCAAACTTTTGATAATGGGTTGTACTTTTGCAATAGATTGGGTAATAGGTTGTAGTAGTTGATGCAATTGATCTTTGTCAGTAGTGATTTTGCAAACACTGTTATGTTGTAATTTTATATCTGAAAATGTAAACTTTTGGAGTTAATCAGATACTAAATCAAACAACCAAGTTTCAGTCAGATGCAGATCCAATCAGAACTTCTAACTAGGTCAGCTTCTGACTCAGCAGTAATCAAACAACCCCTAACTCTGTTAGTTTTTACAGTTAAATATGAGGGTATTTTGGTCATTTTGCATTTGGAGGACTAGTTAAGTAAATTATATAAGATTAGGTTAATTGTTGTAATTTTTTAAAACAATAAAGAATAAAAAACAAAACTTGAATCTAATGTAACCCCCCCCACCATCACCATCCCCACTATTGACGATGGTGCACCCAATTGCAGAGGCTAACGAAAGCAGTCCCTTTAGAACCCTAACACCGGAGCAATTTTACCACCGTCACTCTGTCTCCCACACCTCTGGCCACTTCACAAACCCTCAAGGTCTGAAACTCTTCACGCAGTCATGGATCCCATCTCTCCGGCGACGATCTTCGACGCCATCTGCGTCCTCCACGACTACTCCAGCGAGTCTAGCTGGTTCGTACAGCTCACCTCCGTCCACCTCGCCAAGGCTGGATTCGTTGTCTACGCCATCGACTACCAGGGCCACGACTTCTCCGACAGCCTCCCCCTCCACATCCCCGACATCAACGCTGTCGTCGACGACTACCTCTCCTTCTTCAACAAGTTCCAAGACCAGCACGCGTTGTCGCTCCCCTCCTTCCTCTACACCTAGTTCCTCGACGGAGCCATCGAGCTCTTGATCACGGTCCGCCGTGACGCCGTCGGGACATCCTAGGATGGAATCGTCCTTAACGATGCCATGTACGGCATCAACGACAGGTACAAACTGCCGTGGCCGCTGGAGCACATTTCCTTAGCCTCTGCAATTGCGCCTCTGTTAAGATCTGCACAGATTTGATGTTTGTAGTTTGATTGAATATTTAATTGTTTCTTATTGATATTCGATCAATTTGGTGGATATATGTATGTATATTTGATTGTTTTCTTTGTGATTTTGGATGATTTCTATTGATGAATCGATCGAGATTGTGGCAAGGGAGGAAGGGGTGGTGGGGTTAGGGTTAGGGTGGCGATTAGGAATGTTGGGTGGTGAAGGGATTTTAGGATGGTGGGAGTGTTGGGGGTTTGGGTTTGATTAGATTTAAGTTTTGTTATTTTATTTTTTATTGTTTTAAAAATTTACAATAGTTATCCTAATCTAACATAATTTACATAACTAGTCCTCCAAATGTAAATGATCAAAGTATCCTCTCATTTAACTGTAAAACTAACAGAGTTAGTGTCAATGATCAAAACCATTACAAAAGTGAAACCACAGGGCATGCTATGATCAAAGATTCCTTTTTGGACTGAAATGGTTAAAATGGTTAAACCACAGGGACCAAAACCGAAATTTACTCTTTTATATTTATTAAATTGGTCTTTGCGGGTAGTAGAGGTTTCCATCGGGCCTGAACGGGCTCGGACCAAAGACCAAAATAGCTAAAAATTTAGGGCTGGGGACTAGATCATGCGTATGTATAATGGTTTGGGTCGGTACGGTCTTTGGTTATTTGGTCCCTTTTTTTGGGTCGGCTCATTTTATGCTCACCCAATAATACCACATGTTTGGATTACTTTGTTATAACATTAACTCGTCGTTTCTCCACTAAAGATCTTGGTAACCTTCACCATTTTCTCGGCATGGAAATAATTCCTACACCATTAGGTCTACTTCTCTCACAACATCACCAAATTCCAGATATTAATGTTACATAGATGGAGGAAAGGAGGTGGAATCACCATTTAAGTTCATCTGAAACATTCTCCTCAATGAACAATTCATCTTCTATTAATCTAACTCCTTATCACAAACTTGTTGGCTCATTATAACACTTTGCCTTTACTTGTCTTGATGCGATGATGTCTCATTTGCTAACAACAAAACTTTCTCAACATATGCATATCTATCATAGTTATATTGGCAAGCTTATAGCATGTGCTTTCTTATGGAAAAGATATTATCCATAAGGTTGTTTCTCAATTGTGGCTCATCCCTACATCTTATATCATTTTTGGACACAAAGATTATTGGTGTGGCGTCACAAATGGAGGTCAATCAGCTATTGTTTATATTTTGTATCTCGTCTCTAACCTAATATCTTGGTGCTTAGCTATACAAAATCAATCCTCAAGCGAAATGGAATTGTTGAGAGACGTCATCATCACATTGTGGAAATTGGTTTAACTTTGCTTCACTATGTCAGTTTTTCACTTCACTTTGGTCCCATGCAATCTTCTATATTCTAAAAATTATTAACACTAGGTAGGCTCCAATGCAATCTATATTCTAAAAGATTATGAATATGTTGTTATGATGTTTTTATATTGTTTGTAAAACTCAGTAAATTCCCAAGAACAGTAAACCAATATCTCAATCTGAAGAATGCGGAATGTAATTGAGATTGGAAGAAGAGAAACAATAGTTCAAAACAATTCAATTGATAATCAAACGATTACAATCTTATGCGAATTGCACATAGTGATTACAAGTAAAAATTAGAAAATTAAGAACTACTGCTTAGAACTACTACAAAAGCGAAAAAACAAAACTATTTATACTAAACAACAAAGTTCTCGCGTGAATAATCTTTTCACGCGGATGATCATATCGCGCGACATCTCTAACTCACGTGACTTCATCAATTCACATGACTTGATCTTGAACAAACCATCTTTATTCAGTGTTAGTTGTTTTGCCGAGCCTTTTTATAGTCTTCTACAATCTCCCCCTAGGCTCGGTGAAACAATCTTAGTCAAAATCAACATCAGCTTTCTTGTATGTTCCGGAATATGCATACCAATTATTCCTCAGGATTCGATCTGTCATCCAAACGTACTGGAATGATAGAAAATAAGCAGACTCGTCAGCTGAGATAGGACAATGTAGCAACTTATTCAAGTCGTCTTTGCCAAACTTCATTAAGTCAGCTGGATCAATGATTCTGTATGATCTATCAACATATTTGATCACAGCCTGACCTGAATCCTTTTCACAACTCCAAGAAATAAATTGCTTTAAAGAATTTTGAGGTAACGGAGCATGAAATGGAACTTTCTTTATGTATTTAGGATGTTGATAAACTCTTATCTTCATTGGAGCTTTGATGTTTTCATCTATTCTGGAATAGTCATCAATCACTTTTGATTTGGCAGTCCTGAAATCTTTGAAATTAGTTTTCATCTCCCTTCTAATCTTAGATCTCATTAGTTCAACTTCTCCATGATTACTTTCATTGAAAAATGGAACTTTACCCATAGCATATAAATCAACAACTCGTAAGGTATGGAAATCTTGAGTACTCTTTAAGTAATCAATCTCTCCATTCTTTCGTTTGATCACATACATCTTCTTCTCTCCATCATATGCCCAGCTAACCACATGAGAGATTTCACCATACTTGTCTTTTGGCTTTGATACAAATAAAAAGTGAGTTTTTGTAAGGGGTGGAGGTGCTCTGAACTGTAGTCCACCTTTGGTGTATAAAGCAATTTGACCTGTAGCATCCTTTTGTATTGAAACGGTTGGAGTTGGTTCACTTACAAACTCTGTTGGGATCTCTCCTTCTTCCAGATTAATATCTTTGAATAAGTCTTGTTAGTTGTTTCCAAAAATATCTGTATACTCAATTGGCTCATCTACATCATCAAATAATCCAAATTCTTCTTCTGTAGCTTCAGTAGATGTGGATTGCTGAAAGGAATACAACTCTTTCTCATACAAGTCTTCAGTAGCAGGATCCAAAGGTTTATATCCTTCTGGATCACTAGCACATGGTCCTGAAACATTGTCAGTGCTAGTGTCACCAGTTGGATTAGAAGATAAACCACCAACATCACCTCCATCATCATCATCATCATTCTCATCATTATCATCATGATTATCACCATCATCTCCACCATCATTGTCATCATCGTCATTATCTTCATCATCTTCTTCATCTAAGTCATCATCAGAATCACCATAATCAACCAAATCATCATCTTCTTCTTCATTTACAATAGGAATAGGCTTCATATGCTCAGGCTCAACAAAAGCTGTAGGAGTTACAACTTCAGTGATAGGTACCTCAGGTGTAGTTTGATCACCTTTAGTAACACTAACACTTGGTTGTACATCTATCGTGTGAGCTTCTGTGACTTTCTCAACTTCTTGTATATCAACTGCAAGAGATGGACTTGGAGAACGCTGGCTCGTCTTACCAACCACAGTTGTAGAATGTACAACTTGAGGTTGATGGAAATATGTTTTTGAGATAAACTCTCTCATCTCTTGCAGCTGTCTCTCCAAACCAGCTGTATAATCAATGACGTTCTTCATCTGAAGCTCAAGAGATGTAATCCTTGAATCCTTTATGCTTGAATCCAAGTGAATCATTGTAATCATCTTAGTTTTCTCCTCATTCTCCTTCCTCAACTCAGCAATAATCTTGACATTCTCATAACTTTCTTTCTCAAGATTCTTCACCCTCTCTTCCAAAGTAATAGATGAAGATTGAGGAGCACTGGAAGTTTCTTCTCTTCCTCTGAACTCAGGTGGAGCGTTCAGAAAAGTATCAATATCAAACTCCAAGTTGTCTTGTCTTGGTGGAGTCGAATAACCGGATTCTGGAGTAGAAACAGTCTCTGTAACAACAGGCTCAGAAACTGTTTCAGGGACAGTAGAATCAATCTCTGCTTATGTCTCCTATTCTTCTACAACTCTTTCAGGAGATCCTAGAACTCCTGTAATGGCAGTCTACCCAACATCTGTAACCTCCACTTGTGTTCTTGGTCGCTTAGGTATTACACCTCTTCTACCTCTTTTTCTTGTAGGAAAATCTTTCCTCTTAGCCATCCTTTTGAGCCTTATAGATGTATTTGGTGATACCTCAGGAACATAATCTGTGTCTCTTTCGTCAACAGATTGTTTCCTGGAGGAAGTAGGAGTAGATGGAGTAGTACCAGTCTGTGCATCATCAGTAGGAACATTTCCTTCTACATCTCTATCACTATCATCGATCTCAGCAAATCGACCAATCTTGGCAAAGCTTTCTCCTAAGCACTTATTCCCTCGTGCTCCAGTCAGATGAGTAAATATCTCCTTCTTAATAGTCTGAACAACATACTTAGGAGATCTGAGTGTAGCAAGCTCTGGATAGGCGTCATTAATCACCAACTGTATGAATCGTGGATACATGATGAACTTCTTTCCAGGATTTGCAGTAGCATTCTTCTGCATTTCCTGAAAGATAGCTCTAGAAATGCTGAAAGGAATATCATCCACAAGAGATACCAGCAATGATCCAAAAACCACACTCAGACTATCCGTTCCTGCCTTGAGGTTGCTTAGACAACGAATTATCACATGGAATAAGTATTTCCAGTAAGGTGGTAACCATTTCTTCTCAAAGCTTGGATATCTGTACTCATATTCCATTCTAGTCAGACAATCCATAACAACACTATCATCCAATCTAGTTGGTGTATCCTCAAGATCATCAAGTAATAACAGTTTGTTGAGAATAACCAGAGAAACAGTCACTTTCTTCTCTCTCACAGTAGCAGTAATAATAGGATTTCCTGCTCCATCCTTCTCTAACGCAGCAGTGTTCCTGAATGCATCAATCAGCTCAGAATAGATATTAGGGTTAGCTGAAATAGCATACACAATCTGAGAATTCTTCAACCCCTCAATCATAGATGTGAACAGCTCTTTCCCTCTGGAACGTCATCAAGGCATGCTACACAATTATGATTTTTATTAAAAATCATTTGTGCCATCTGCAATTACACAAACAACAATGATAAGTAACATTGACAGAACATAAAAAATTTTTTGACACATAATAAAGTTTCAATACTTAGAAAAATTTCTCACCTAGAAAAATTTTACACTTAGAAAAAAATTTAGATTCTAAGTCCACATTCGTGCGAAAACATATTTCAAGCGATAAGTAATTTCATGCGAAAGTACTTCTCACGCGAAAATTTCAGTTTCAAGCGAAAATCATTTACACGCGAAAGTTACTATCATGCGAAGGTACTTCTCACGCGAAAAGTCATTTTCGCGTCTGTTCATTTCATACGCGATTCGCTTAGAACAACAATCAAATTATTATTCAAAAACTTGATTTTGAACAATGAAATTCATTCCCCAACTGTCGCCTAAGTCCATTTAGTCCATTCCATCTTTCAATTTTAACATTTAAGTCCATTATAATAGATTTTAGTTTAAAATTGTTAAGTTTCTTTTAGGATTTTATCTCTTTAGTAACCAATATATTTAAAATCTACCTTTATCTCTTTAGTAACCAATGTATTTAAAATCTACATGTCAATCTCAAATCTTGATGAAATGTGAACTAATGAGAAGTTTAGTATACAAAATACTCTCAGAAATCAAAACAATGAATTTATGCGAAAAGGGTTTTCGGATGTGAATAGTGAGCGAAAAGTGTTTTCATTTTCACCACTATGATATTTATATGTCAGCTATGTCACGGGACAATCTCCTTTCGCGCGAGAGTGTTTTAACACTGAAAAATTTTCAACTTTTCAATTTTTCACATCTTTCAAAACCTTTTATTATAAATTATGTATCTCAACAAAATATATTATTTACCAAGTGACCAATTAATTTCATGAACCTTTAATTTTTCAAAATATTTATCTATTATTTATTTGTTTTAAATCAAAGTAAAACAAAAACAAAAACAAAACAAAATGATAACAAAACAAAATAACAAAATAATGAACATATATAAAGAATCAAGATCAGAATTGTTTATGGATCAAAATTTTCTTGTAAGAATTTTCATATTGAGATCATATAGTTCTTTGTCAAGTCAAGACTCTGTCCGGCTTTATTTAAAAGAATCTGGTTAAGTTGATTGTCAATATATTTTGTCCATTTTAAACTTATACTTCAGTCTTTACTCAGAAAACATAAGGAGTGATATTTATCATGCTTTGTGTGATTTTATATAAATTCAGTGGATTCCACAATCAGAACTCTTGTAAGATACTTATTAGTCTTCAAGACGCTATTGAGATTTCAAGTCATCCCAAATTGACCTAAACCATGCATTGTTGATCAGTGATACCATTTGTTTATTCCTAAAATATATCTATTTGAGCATAACTAGCTTGAGAAACATATATTAACATGGAATATTAACAAGTTTAAGGACTTACAAACAACCATCCGGACTTACGTCTGCCCTCTCAAAATGTTTAGGACTTACAAGCCATCCGGATTTACATGCCCCATCTTTTGATTTTGCCTTCCGTGATCAGAAAATATTCTTAAGGTAGAAAATATATATACCATATAGTATATATGTCTTTAGACATATCTTTTGATTTGTGCTCTTTGGCATCTTATATCTTATATGGCCTTTTTGGCATCTTTTTACTCATTTATTTTCTTTATATATATTTTATTTCCTTTTTCATGTCTTTTTGTATTTTATTTCATATATATATATATATACATACTTATATATGATAACAACTGAATCAAACAATAACAGGCTTGAGTATGATATGAAGATAACTCTCAGTCTGTTTAAACATTTTTGGTATTGTCACAGAATCCTGAGATGTTCACCACTAAATCATGTCACTTTACTTCAAGTTTAATAACTCATTTATGATCTTTTAATTTCTGAAAGCAAAGCCTATTGACACATCAAACATAATCCAAGTCTATTTATATGTAAGCCTTTAAAAGTACTTAGACTCGTTTTAATGTAATATCATTTCTCATTTAATCATGAAAATTCCTTTTTAACAATTTATCCAATCTTGACTCCCCTAAAACCAAAAATATTTTTCAGAACATATTTTCTAATTTCTACCACTAAAATTGTGATTGTTCTTTTAAAGAAAAAGAAACAATTACAATTTTATTCCATATTCAAAACAAATGAAAAATATTTTTGTGAAGATTCAAGAAACTAATTTATCCAAAGTTAATCATTCTCAATGATTGCATAAGGAAATCAAATCGACAATGATCAAATGTCTTGGTAAATAAATCAGCAATATTTTCTATTTATGGCACTTGTTTTAAATGAATAAGTTTACGATCAAAACAATCACGGATGAAATGGATTCGGATGTCAATGTGTTTAGTTTTGGAATGTTGAATGGGATTTTGACGATGTTCAGTACTGCCGTGTTATCACACCAAATGGGTGTGTCATATATGTGAAGACCATAATCAAGAAGTTATTGTTGAATCCAGACAAGCTGGGAACAACAACTCGATGCAGCCACATATTCAGCTTCGACAGTGGATGTGGAAACAGTGTTCTGCTTTTTACACTGCCAGGAAATGAGTCGGTTGCCTAGAAATTGACATCCTCCTGTAGTCGATTTCCTGTCTAAATTACAACCACCATAATCACTGTCAGTATAAGCAAATAAATTGAAATCGGAAGTTTGAGGATACCAAAGACCAAGTTTTGGTTGACCCTTGAGATACTTGAAAATCCGCTTGACAGATTTCATGTGTGATTCTTTTGGATCACTTTGATAGCGGGCACACTGACAAACAGAGAACATGATATCCGGCCTACTTGTAGTAAGATACATGAGGGAACCAATCATTGATCTGTACAGATGTTGATCAATGGATTCGCGTAATGGATCTGGAGTGAGAGTAGGACGAGAAGACATAGGAGTTGGAGCTATTTTGGAATCCTGAAACTTGTATTTCTCTAATATAGTCTGAACATATTTTTCTTGATGAATGAGAATACCAGTTTCAGTTTGATTAACTTGAATACCTAAGAAAAATTAAATTTCCCCAAGAGAGCTCATCTCGAATTTCTTCTTCATCACTTCTTCAAATTCCTTGCACATACTTTCATTTGTAAACCCAAAAATGATATTATCGACATAGATTTGGACTAGAATGATGTCATTGCCTGATTTTTGAATGAATAAGGTTTGATCAATTGCGCCTCATGAATAACCATTTGCAAGCAAATGTTCAGTCAGAGTTGCATACCAAGCACGAGGTGCTTGATGTAAACCATACAATGCCTTATCCAATTTGTAGACATAATCAGGATGATCTGGATCTTCAAATCCAGGAGGTTGACAAACATAGGTTTCTTCCTTCATTTCCCCGTATAAGAAAGCAGTTTTGATATCCATCTGATACACCTTAAAATTCATGTAAGAAGTGAAGGCTAAGAAAATGTGTATTGCTTCAAGTCTTGCAACTGGAGCATACACTTCTTCATAATCCAATCCTTCAATTTGATAAAATCCCTGCACCACAAGACGTGCTTTGTTCTGAACTATAACACCTTTTTCATCCGTTTTGTTCCGAAATATCCATTTTGTTCCAATAGGAAGCTTATCTTTTGGAAGTTCCACAAGATACCAAACATTCAGCTTCTTGAATTGCATCAACTCATCTTGCATTGCGTCTATCCAACTGTTTTCCTTGAGTGCCATTTCAACATTCTTTGGCACTATCTGTGATAGAAAGCAAGCATACAAACATGTGTTGATTGCCCCTGATCAACTTTTGGTAATTACACCTTCATGCAACGGACCGATTATTGATTCAGTTGGATGAGTTTTATGAATTCTCAGCTGAGGAATATTATCTACAATAATCTCATCTTCCAAGTTAGTGATATGTTCAACATTTGCGTTCACTTCGTCAGAGTTTCTAGATTGATAAACAATATTTTCTTCAAAAGTGTCACCTGAAGTGTGATTTTCAGAAGCAGTAGACACATTTGGAGATTCTGCAAATGGAACTTGAATTACTTCAATTAGAGTATCAATAGTCTCTAAAGAAGATGATGCAGAAAATGGTGAATTCAGTGATTCTTCTGGCTCCTGATTGTGTATCCGATCTGAAATATCGTCTGGTAAACTAGTACTTTCAGACACATGCACAGAAGCAGTAGGAATACTCTTGGTGATGATGGAATTGCAGAATCATCAGATATGATAGATGGAAGTTCCTCAATGATTTTGTTCTCCAAAGATAATGATAGAGAATTAGCATCTGCAGACGAAGGTTTAGAAATTTTAAAATTTATGAACAATGATTCATAATCATAAACCCATGATGGAGCTGATCCTGCATCAGTTATATTAAGCTCGTGCCTATCAATATTAAATGACTCAATTATTTGTCTTGTTCTTTTATTATAAACCCGATATGCAATCTTATTAGCTGCATATCCTATAAAGTAACATTCATCAGCCTTTTCAGAAAATTTTGAAGTTGATTCGGTAGTGTGTAACAAAGTACAACAACAACCAAAGGCTTTAAAATATTTGACTTTGGGTTTGTGTTGATAAAAAATTTCATAAGGAGTCATATTTAATCTTTTATTTATTAGAACACGATTCTGAACATAACATGCAGTGTTTACTGCCTCAGCCCAAAAGAACAATGGTAATTTGGCAGCAGATATCATAGTTTGAGCAGCTTCAATGAGTGTTCTATTCCTTCGTTCAGCAACTCCATTTTGTTGTGGAGTGCCTGCAGCACTGAATTGTCTCGCAATGCTTTTAGATTCACAAAACTCATTCAACGTCTGATTGCAAAATTCTGTTCCATTGTCACTTCTGATGCATTTTACCTTCTTATCTGTCTGATTCTCTACCAAATTAATGAATTTGATCAAAAGATATGGAGTCTCATCCTTAGATGCTAAGAAAAACACCCAAGTAAATCTTGAAAAGTCATCAGTAACAACCAAACAATAAGATCGTCGACCCAAACTTAAAACACTCACTGGACCGAATAAATCCATGTGTAAGAGTTGTAAGATTGATTCGATTGAGTTGTGTGCAATTGGTTTGTGAGGAAGTTTATGTTGTTTACCCTTGGAATATGACAGACAATGTTCAGTTAATTGAAATTCCTTTTCAGATAAACCAATGACATGATTTCCACGTACCAATTTATTCATATTTTTAAGATTTACGTGTCCCAACCGACGATACCATAACATGTAATCATTCTCCGAGGCTTTGGATAATAGACAAGAAGCTGTTATCAAAGAATGAGAACAATGCATATCAAGAAGATATGTATTATTGTCTCTCCGAGTCCTCATCAAAACCCATTCATCAGGAATTACAAAACCCGGTTTTATGATTAAACATTCTTTATTTGTAAAGTGTGTAGAATACTGTTTATCACAAATTTGAGACACACTTAGCAGGTTATGTTTTAATTCCTCAACAAAATTGACATTTTCAAAACTAAGTGCACCATTCGTAACTGTACCACGTTTAGTAATACGACCTCCTTTGTCACCAACAAATATTACCCTTCCTCTATTGTATGACTGAACATCTTGAAGTAGAGATAAATTTCCAGTCATATGTCTTGAACAACCACTGTCTACATGCCATAAGCTTTCTATGATCTTTTGCGGTATAAGTAAGAGAATTACTTAGTCTTTGGTACCCAAGTCAAACAAGACTTGAGCACATTCTGTTTTGCCGTTAGACAAAATGATTTGAGATTGTTGTATTTGCTTTGCACATCAATAGTTTCTTTAACACTTCTCAATTGAATGTTGTCTTTTAAATCATTTGCAAATTTTTGTTTTTTTCGACATCATTAGCATATACAATTTTTGTTCTCAATGGTTTTGAAAATTTTCCACGAGTGAAAAATATTTTTCTATTGTGAGCAATAGAATTATGAAATCGTTGTCTGCTTGGTGATTTTTGTCGATAAGGACAATTATTTGCAAGATGATTTATGTTTCCACACTAATAACATTTCCGTTGTTGTGTGTGGAAAACAAACTGTGGATGACAATTATAAAAATTGTCATAAAAACCAAAATCGGATTGATATTTTGGTTTAACTTTCTGCACAGTCTCTCGAATATTTTCTTCACTAAATAATTGCTTGTTAATCTTAGAAAGATTCAAGGAAATAGGTGATTTGTGAACACTTGAAATGTTAGGTTTACCTGCTTTGGCTATTTGAACGGATGATGCTGGAATTGGATCAGTCTTAGAATGTGCTGGAGAAGGACCAGGCTTTGTTATTCGAATTGATGCTGGAGAAGGACCAGGCTTTGTTATGCAGATTGATGCAGGAGAAGGACCAGGCTTTTGAAGTTTAAGAATTAATGAAGAAGGACTAGTCTTTTGCACATCTGGGCTACACATATCTTGTTTCACAGGATTAGCATTCTGATGAAGTTTATTTTTAAAGAATCGAAAATTCATTTCTTTAAAAATATAATCTTCATCTTCAATTAAACCTTTATAAACAAATCTGTTTTTAAAATCTTTTTCAAGATTAACTTTATGATTAGCCTTTTGAATTTCATTCAAATTACATTTGACATTTGGTTTTGTTTCATTTAAAGCAACATTCTTTTCATTCCTCAAAGAAGTTTGATTACAATCAGATTTAAAATCTTTTACATTCTTATTTTTCAAACTCTCTCTTTCATTCTCACAATCACTATCACTTTCCCACTCTTCAACCAAACCATCCACCTTTAAATTATCAGCACAAAAATTTTCATTTGATTGTTTAGTTTTTGTTATTATGATAAGATCAACAGTCAAATTTATTTTGACTGAAGGTTTTAAGTCTGAGGAAGGTGAAAAACCTATCCCATAACTCATATCATAATCAGAAATGACATCAAACGAAGGCAAACATGAATAATCATGATTGATTGGTGGAGCGATGTTTAAAAATCCAACACCACATTTTCCTCCTTTTATCTTCAGATTCATTTGAGATTTGATAATACCTTCAACCATGTTTGATGAAAGTTCATACTTTTCAACAGTCAATTTAGTCGAGGCTAGTTCACTGTTGAGTCGATTGATTTCCAAGGCGAGTTCATTATTTCTGTTAGTCAAATCATTATTGTACATTCTTTATCATGAAGATTTAATTGTAATTTGTACACTGTTTTATTTAAACCTTCAGTTTTTCTTTAAAAATCTTTTCATTTGACTTGTGTTGTCGAGCTTGATATTGAAGTTTTTCAACATCTGTTATCAAGTTCTCATTATGAACTCTGTACCTTCGAACTTTCTCAATACATAAATTTGTACATAAATCATCATATACCTTTGATTCTGAGCTTCCACCATCTGATTCATCAACATTCTTCACCATTAAGGCTTTTATTGCATCAACATGTTCTTCCACTGGAGCAACATCGATAGTCTTTGAATCTTCAAACTTGCATTTGACTGGAGGCGTAACAGTGTTCTCTTTCATTTCTTTCTTCTTCTCAACAACCTTTACTTCCTTCTCTTTCTTCACAACACTGTCATCAACCTTAACTTCCTCTTCTTTTTTCTCAACACTTCCATCAACTTTAACTTCTTCCTGTTCACTTTCAATCTTCTCTGCTTCCTTCTCAACAAACACACCATCCAATAAATCATCAGATACAAACTCAGCAAACAAATTCTCATCCTCCTCTAGTTCAGTAACAATTTGAGCAACCAAAGTTGTAGATAACTTCAAATCAAGTGCTTCCATCTGATCTGACCAATCATACTCAGCATTAGTTTGTGAAACTAATGCTTTATTACCTCCAGATGAACTTGCTTTATCATTCTTAGTTTCAACCTCCACAGTGACCATTCTTTTGGTTCCTTCAGCTTGACCAGACTTAGGTTCAGTGCATTCTCTAGCAAAATGTCCTGGTTTATCATAGTTGTAACATCTTAGATTAGACTTTTCAAAACCAATTTTGCTTGAGTTATTTACTCCAAACATCTTCCTTCCAGTTTTTCTTGCAAAATTCTTAACCCTGTACACTACCATTGCCGTTTGATACTTAATATCATTTTCTTCCACATCATCAGGTTTAACTTGTTGAAGATCATCAATCAAAACATTTGGAGCAGTAAGTCTTCCAGCCATGAATGCCTCATAACTAGACATGAAAGTAGGGAATAATGCAAGATGCTCCTCAGCAATCTGAACAGTTTGTTTTGAAGGAATTGTGGTAGCAACATAAGCTTGTTAAACACTCTGTGGAGCTGAAGTTTAAGGGATTTGTTGATGGATGATGGGGGAATAATGTTGAACAGCTGGAATTTGAACTTGTGGGTTCATAACTGGTTGAATTTCTAGAGATGCTGAACTTCCTGTTTGTTGTTGCTGACACGTCTAAGTATAACAGACATAGTAATTAGGATTACTAGTATCACACCCCAACCTTGACGACGGAAACGTCGAGGTGTGAGGGTTACGATTGTTCACAGCCACATAACGCTATTAATAAATCCAAGTATATTATTCATAAGTCTCAAAGGTAACATTACAATCATAAGTTTCAACAATGAAATAATATTTGACATGACATAACAAAGTAAAATCAATTGATTTTATTAAGTAAGTCCAAGTCCTAGATTATGCCAGTAACATAAGTACACTTCAATCTTGGGGGTTTTCCTGAAACATGATAAAAATAAAAGGTCAACTAAAAATAGTTGGTGAGTTTCCAAGGTTCTCATACATAATATGAAAAGATTACAAGTAGCAATTCATGTCATAGGTTTGAGTTAGCAAGTTTATAGAACACATATAGTAAAATCAAACCTCGACTAGATTATAAGTTTATATGATTGGCTAAGTGTACTTGGTTCCCTAGTGCACAAGCATACGGCTCCTAGGAGTCGGTAATACATTGACTTTAGCACCAAATAGGCTTGTCAGGCCCAAAGATCTAAGACGTCGCCAGGCTAGCAATAGTTAATGATTGCAAACAATATATGTATCTCATATAAGACTTACAATAACACAAATAACCATGACAAAATAAAAGTATGAATTGCATGTGCTTTTATAAGATTTAAACGTTTATAAGTGTATGTTGAATAATGTAACATGTTTCACCCCAAAACGGTGTGAAATAACATAAAAAGGGGCAAGGAAAACTCACAAGGGTCGCGTATTTGGGCGTTTTGAAGCCGTCGGAGCTCGGCCGGAGCTCCGCTGGAGATACCGCCGGAAAAACGAGGGGAGAGAAGGGGTGGGGAGTTGGTTTTGGTAAATTACACTGTAACACCTGGATATTCCTAAAGAAATAAATAAAGAGATAAAAGAGAAATAAAAGGGAGGAAATGAAAGTCAACCCAAAGTTGAGGGGTCAAAAGTGTCAATAGGACAAAAAGGTAATAACAGTTGGTGAAAAAGATGGTATGGCCGCCCATTTTGTCCTGCACAACATCTTTCATTCGGAAATTCTAGAGAGAGAAAGCAGAATTCGAGACTTTGAAGAAGAACAAGAAGGAAACCGGATTGAAGGTAAGATTTAGTGTTTTAAAGTTGTGTTTTGGCTAAGAAACAGAAAGTATATGTTCTTATGTGTGCGTGCGCGTTCGGGTGTGTGTGTTTATTGGGTTTTAGGTGTTTGAATTCGTTGGGAAGTTCAAGGCTTGGAGTTTAGGCTTGAGATTAGCAAAGGTGAGTTTCTAGAACCCCATTTTCACATGTTTTATACGATTTTTGGGACATGTAAAATGCTTTTAAAGAATTTAAATATGTAACCGTATGCGCCCATGTATATATATGATGATGTTTACGGATGTTTTGTGTTATGTTCATGCTTAGCATAGTATGTGTAAGCTTAGAACAGGGTAATATGATTTTTGGGACTGAAAACGACTTAGAAACATGTTGAGTAGGTTGCTAATGCGCCTATATATGGCTCATGCGCCTAAATACTGCCTTAGAATTTTTAAGTGATGTTCATGCGCCCGAACAGTACCTAATGCGCCTAAGTCCCATGTGCCTGAAACTCATGCGCCCAAATAGTAAACATGTGCCTAGAATTAGGCTGAAATTGACCATGTGTTCCCATGCGCCTAAGACCTCATGTTCCCCAATAGTACTCATGCGCCCCAATAGTACTCATGCGCCTAACTTTTTATTCAGGCGCCTAAGTATAGGCTCATGTGCCTGAGTAGTTCATGCGCCTAAGAGTAAAATGGTTAAGTGTAGGCTGATGTGCCTACATAGTGGAGAGACGCATGAACCGGGTTCATGCGCCCAAATAGTCCTCATGCGCCCAAAACTTAGAATTTATTACAGAATTTTCGTGGGAGTCTGTGCATTTAGGATTTTGGACCGATGTTGACCAGGGTTTATTTAATGCACAAGATTATGCTTGATTGTCATTATGACCGGTATTATTATTGTTATTATTATTAGGGTTATTATTATTGTTATCATAATTATTAATATTATTATTGTGTGACTCTACGTGGTATGATCATGATCAAGAAAGGAATTTATTATCATTACTAAAGTGAAAGATTAATGATAAAGAAAAGTGGATCGTAAACGAATGAACGAAAGTCTTGCAAGCAAATGTAAAGAGGTGCACGGCCTAGTTGTCGTTAGCTCAACTGTGATGCGGGTTAGCTACCCCAAAGGATGCAGACAGGGTCAATCGTTGAGATTGACAATGGGTGAGCGACTCTGTGTCGCAACAGACCGGAAGACATGCAATCCTTGAGATTGCTAATGGGGTGAGCGAATCTGTGTCATAACAGACCGGAAGACATGCGATCTTTGAGATTGCCAATGAGGTGAGCGACCTTGCTGTCGCAACAGACTCGGAAAGATAATGATAAAAGTACGAAATGAACGATGATGAAGATAATAATGATATTACCTAAGTGTACGTACGATGTGTGACCACATACGAAAGTAATGAACGGTTAGAAATTAAAAGTGAAATAGTTTATTTAAAAAAAACTAGAACTCACTCAGCAACGCTGACTTTTATGTATTTTCCAGCTGGCAGGTAATTTGTTGCTGAGGATGGGACGTGGGGATGGCTACTCGGCGGGGCAAGACTGACATCCATTCATGTTTTGACAATACTGTTGTTTTGTAATTCATTCAACTAATCTTTTTATGACTCATGAACTACAATGTATTGCTTAACAACAGTGTTTATAATGAATGAATGGTTTTTATCAAATTAATTCCGCTGCTTAAGTTTATAATATGTAATGTTTTATGTAATTACTATTGTGAATGACCAACTATGAGGTGTCCGGGGACGGGGCCTTACAAGTTGGTATCAGAGCCAAAGTTTAAATGAAATGGGTAAATATTTTCAAAAGAAACCTAAACTTAAACTGAAAATGGGACAGAAGGAGGGATGTCAGCCCGAGTAGCTACGTGCCATCAGGTATTTCTTTTCTTAAAGTTAACCAGATATATGTGCGTGTGCTATTTGACTTATATGATCTTAGTAGATTTAGATACTGATGTAGCCAGGATAGGAAATGCTTGGGGTGTGAAGAGTAAAGTAAGTGGTTAATCACAACTGGCCACTGTCATTAGGGACTTACTATACTTGACATAAACTGAGCTGTTTCCTTGAATGACTGTGTTAGTGTTTGAATCTTATAGCGCTTAGGAAATGGCTGGGAAGAAATCTTCCAATGCTTCTAGAGGAAGAGGTCGACCGCGTGCGACTAGGAGCAGTGCCAAGGCTCCTGAGATGACTCATGAAAACCCTGAGGTTCATGGCCGAAGTGAAGGAAACGAGAATGCCAGCCTGAATGCCTCAGCTCGGGAGGCGATTGCTGACGAGGTGCACCAGGTCATGCAGACAGTCTTACCGTCTATGGTGACTGAAGTCATTAGAGCTGTGAGGAACGAGGAAAGAAAGGGGAAGGATGGCAAAAAAGGATCGACCGGGAAGGAAAGTTAGGGAGATGAGGAACGGCCGGAGCCGGAGACAGTATTGTCCGATGACGAGGAGGACGATTCGGCAGGGGTGACGGCTAAGGGGTGCAACTATGGGGCATTTCAAGGTGCAGGCCCCCGTCCTTCGATGGCAACGGGAATGTTGCTGCCGCTCACCGTTGGGTGAGGGAGATGGAAGCGGTACTCGAGATCAGCGAGTGCCGGGAGGATCAGAAGGTGAAGTTTGCCACCCACTCCTTTACTGACTCAACACTATGTTGGTGGGACAACATCATCCAAGCTGAGGGTTCCAGGGCCATCGGGAAAATGCGATGGAAAGAGTTGAAGAAGCTGGTAATCGAGGAGTTTTGTCCTCATCGGGAACTGGACAAGATCGAGAGGGAGTTCCTGCAACTCGAGGCGGGAACCATGACCCACCAGCAGTACACCACCAAATTCAATGAGATGGCGCGGCTGGTGCCGGATCAGGTGACGCCGGTGTCCCGAAAGATCAATCGGTGCATCCAGGGATTGCCAACCGACATTGGTAGGCACTTGATTGTTGCTCGACCAAGCACTTTTAGGTCGGCAGTGGATTTGGCCGGGAGGCTCTATGATGAGAGGGAGGTGACGGTGGTGGAGGTGAAGAAGGCTGGTGGTGGTGACCGGAACTGGAACGGAAAACGGTTTGGGCGTGGTGGTTTCGTCCCGAACAACAAGAGGATGAGAATGGATGACCGTAGGGCGGGGTCATCAAGCTCGGGACCCAAGAGATGTGGTAAGTGCGGGAAGGAGCATACAACAGAGTGCAGGATGGGGCTCAACGTGTGCTTCAAGTGTGGAAAGTCGGGCCACATCTCCAGGGACTGTAGGCCGTTGAGGTGTTACAACTACGGCAAGGAGTGCCATATGAGTAGGGACTGCAAGAAGCAGAGGGCGGAGAGTTCCGGAGCAAAGAAGACAACCGGAACTGAAGGGTCGAAAGCTAGTGACGGAGCATTCACCATGACTAGGGAGGAGGCTAGGACGGACCCTGATGTTGTGTCAGGTACGTTTCTAGTAGATCAAACTCTTGCTTCTGTGTTATTTTATTCTGGTGCTAGTAGGAGTTTTATTTCTGCTACTTTCTGTGCTAAACTGCCTGTTAGTAGTAAATGCATTGATGAGCCCTTTGACGTAGAAACTGCTATTGGTAAGTCCACTAGAGTTACTGATGTGATAGAGGACTGTGCCATAGAATTAGAAGATCATAGGTTTGCTGCTAGGTTACATGTGATGCCCCTAGGTGGATTTGATGTGGTACTAGGGATGGATTGGTTAGCAACCTATGAAGCGAATATTGTGTGTCGTAAGAAGATGATTAAACTGACGGCGCCTGACGGAAGTCCGGTGACAATATACGGCGATCGGGTTACGAAGATTCCGAAAG
Organism: Flaveria linearis; assembly: GCA_024085815.1. Lineage (NCBI taxonomy): Eukaryota > Viridiplantae > Streptophyta > Magnoliopsida > Asterales > Asteraceae > Flaveria > Flaveria linearis. The sequence goes on from CM044012.1 coordinate 37,413,224, forward strand.
TGATTTCGATGGCGGTGGCGGGAAAGTGCATGAGGCGTGGATGTAGCGCTTATTTGGCCTACGTGAAAGATGTGGACACGTCAACGCCCCAATTGTCCGATGTACCGGTGGTGTGTGACTTTTCTGATGTATTTCCAGAGGACCTATCAGGTGTTCCACCGGATCACGAAATCGAATTTCAAATTGACTTGATACCTGGGGCGCAACCTGTCGCCAAGGCATTGTATCGGTTTGCTCTGACTGAAATGAAGGAGTTAATGGAGCAAGTGCAAGAGTTGCTTAATAAGGGTTTTATCAGACTGAGTATCTCTCCTTGGGGTGCTCCGGTCTTATTCGTGAAGAAGAAGGACGGTAGCATGAGAATGTGTATCGACTACCGTGAGTTGAACAAGTTGACGATAAAGAATCGGTATCCGTTACCAAGGATTGATGACTTGTTCGACCAGCTCCGGGGTGCCAGTTGGTTCTCAAGGATAGATCTTCGATCTGGCTACCATCAATTGAAAGTGAAGAAGCAGGACATTCCTAAAACAGCTTTTCGTACGCGTTATGGACACTATGAGTTTCTCGTTATGTTCTTTGGTTTAACCAACGCGCCAGCTGCTTTTATGGATTTGATGAATCGAGTGTGTCAGCCGATGTTGGATAAATCAGTGATTGTGTTTATCGATGATATCTTGATTTATTCAAAGAGCGAAGAAGAGCATGCCGGTCACATTCGGGAAGTGTTGGAGACTTTGAGAAAGGAGAAACTGTATGCTAAGTTCTCCAAGTGTACTTTTTGGCTACGCGAGGTGCAATTTCTGGGCCACGTGGTAAATGCGGAGGGAATCATGGTGGACCCAGCAAAGGTTGACGCTGTAATGCAATGGAAGTCACCAAAGACGCCATCCGAGATTCGTAGCTTCTTAGGATTGGCGGGCTACTACCGAAGATTTATTCAAGACTTCTCCAAGATAGCCTCGCCTTTGACTAAGTTGACTCACAAGGACGTGAAGTTCGTGTGGGGTCGAGAGCAGGAGGGCGCCTTTAAGGAGTTGAAGACGAGACTAACACAAGCTCATGTCTTGACATTGCCCGAGGGAAGTGAAGATTTAGTGGTATACTCGGATGCATCCTACTCTGGGCTAGGTTGCGTATTGATGCAACGTGGAAGGGTGATAGCCTACGTATCCCGACAGCTGAAAACCCACGAAGTCAACTATCCCACGCATGATCTAGAACTAGCCGTGGTGGTTTTCGCGTTGAAGATTTAGCGGCACTATCTATACGAGACGAAGTGCACCATCTTCACAGACCACAAAAGCTTGAAGTACTTCTTCAAGCAAAAGGACCTGAACATGAGGTAGAGGCAATGGTTGGAGCTCATAAAGGATTATGATTGCGAAATCCATTACCATCCGGGCAAGGCCAATGTGGTGGAAAATGCCCTTAGCCGAAAGGAAAGGCCTGAACCGATCCGGATGAAGGCTTATCAGTTAATCATGACCTCCGACGTGATGACACAGGTTAAGGAGTTTCAAGACGAGGCTTTGAAAGAAGATCGTCTTAACTCCGAAAGGATGAGAGGTCTACTAACGGAATTGGGTGAGAACACTCTTGGTGTTATGACCTTATTCGGGCGAATGTAGATACCTCGATACGGGGATCTACGTGGAAAGATTATGGACGAGGCCCATAAAACTCGATACTCCATTCATCCCGGTGCTACCAAGATGTATCACGATATGAAGAAAGATTACCGGTGGCCGGGCATGAAACGCGACGTGGCGGAGTACGTGAGCAAGTGCCTGGCTTGTTTGCAAGTGAAGGCAGAACACTAGAAACCGTAGGGGAAGATCCAACCGTTGGATATACCTGAGTGGAAGTGGGAGCAAATCACCATGGAATTCATTACTAAGCTACCTCGCACGTCGTGGGGATGCGATACTATTTGGGTGATTGTCGACCGACTAACCAAGAGTGCTCACTTCCTACCGATCCGAGAGACGTATTCTTCTGAGAGGCTCGCGGATCTATTTATCGAGGAGGTTGTGGCTCGTCATGGTGTGTCGGTGTCCATTGTGTCGGATCGTGAAACCCGGTTTACATCAAAGTTTTGGAGGAGATTCCATGATGCAATGGGGATGAGGCTACACATTAGTACAACATATCATCCTCAGACTAACGGTCAGTCTGAGAGGACGATTCTGACACTCGAGGATGTGCTTCGAGCGTGCGTGATCGATTTCGGAGGAAGTTGGGATGACCACCTGCCGTTAGCAGAATTCTCGTACAACAACAGTTATCATGCCAGCATTGGTATGCCACCCTACGAGATGCTATATAGAAGGAGATGTAGAACACCCGTCTGCTGGGGTGATATTGGTAAAAAGGAGTTAGGGAGCATTGAAGTGATCGAGGCTACGACGGAGAAGCTCGAAAAGATTAAAGCCTTCATGATGGCATGGTTGTACCACTGGAGGATATCGAGGTGGATGAACAGCTCAATTACGTAGAGCAACCAGTGGCAATCATTGATCGTAAGGAGAAGAGGTTAAGGAATAAAGTGGTTCCTCTTGTGCGTGTGCAGTGGAAGCACAGAAAGGGATCCGAATCTACATGGGAGACTGAGGAGGAGATGAGGCAGCATTACCCTCATCTGTTTGAGGAATAACAAGTTTCGGGGACGAAACCTATATAAGGGGGTGGACTTGTAACACCCGGATATTCCTAAAGAAATAAAAAAAGAGATAAAAGAGAAATAAAAGGGAGGAAATGAAAGTCAACCTAAAGTTGAGGGGTCAAAAGTGTCAAAAGGACAAAAAGGTAATAAAAGTTGGTGAAAAAGGTGGTATGGCCGCCCATTTTGTCCTGCACAACATCTTTCATTAGGAAATTCTAGAGAGAGAAGGCAGAATTCGAGACTTTGAAGAAGAACAAGAAGGAAACCGGATTTAAGGTAAGATTTAGTGTTTTTAAGTTGTGTTTTGGCTAAGAAACCGAAAGTATATGTTCTTATGTGTGTGTGTGCGTTCGGGTGTGTGTGTTTATTGGGTTTTAGGTGTTTGAATTCGTTGGGAAGTTCAAGGCTTGGAGTTTAGGCTTGAGATTAGCAAAGGTGAGTTTCTAGAACCCCATTTTTACATGTTTTATATGATTTTTGGGGCTGGAAATACATGTAAAATGCTTTTAAAGAATTTAAATATGTAACCGTATGCGCCCATGTATATATGTGATGATGTTTACAGATGTTTTGTGTTATGTTCATGCTTAGCATAGTATGTGTAAGCTTAGAACAGGGTAATATGATGTTTGAGACTGAAAACGACTTAGAAACATGTTGAGTAGGTTGCTAATGCGCCTATATAAGGCTCATGCGCCTAAATACTGCCATAGAATTTTTAAGTGATGTTCATGTGCCCGAACAGTACCTAATGCGCCTAAGTCCCATGTGCCTGAAACTCATGCACCCAAATAGTAAACATGTGCCTAGAATTAGGCTGAAATTGACCATGTGTTCCCATGCGCCTAAGACCTCATGTGCCCCAATAGTACTCATGCGCCTAACTTTTTATTCAGGCACCTAAGTACAGGCTCATATGCCTGAATAGTTCATGCGCCTAAGAGTAAAATGGTTAAGTGTAGGCTGATGTGCCTACATAGTAGAGAGACGCCTGAACAGGGTTCATGCGCCCAAATAGTCCTCATGCGCCCAACACTTAGAATTTGTTGTAAAATTTTCGTGGGAGTCTGTGCATTTAGGGTTTTGGACCGATGTTGACCAGGGTTTATTTAATGCACATGATTATGCTTGATTGTCGTTATGACCATTATTATTATTGTTATTATTATTAGGGTTATTATTATTGTTATCATAATTATTAATATTATTATTGTGTGACTCTACGTGGTATGATCTTGATCAAGAAAGAAAATTACTATCATTAATATCGTGAAAGATTAATGATAAAGAAAAGTGGAACGTAAACGAATGAACGAAAGTCTTGCAAGCAAATGTAAAGAGATGCACGGCCTTGTTGTCGTTAGCTCAACTGTGATGCGGGTCAGCTACCCCGAAGGATGCACACAGGGTCAATCGTTGAGATTGACAATGGGTGAGCGACTCTGTGTCGCAACAGACCGGAAGACATGCAATCCTTGAGATTGCTAATGGGGTGAGCGACTTTGTGTCGCAACAGACCGGAAGACATGTGATCTTTGAGATTGCCAATGAGGTGAGCGACCTTGCTGTCGCAACAGACTCGGAAAGATAATGATAAAAGTACGAAATGAACGATGATGAAGATAATAATGATATTACCTAAGTGTACGTACGATGTGTGACCACATACGAAAGTAATGAACGGTTTGAAATGAAAAGTGAAATATTTTATTTATAAAAAAACTAGAACTCACTCAGCAACGCTGACTTTTATGTATTTTCCAGCTGGCAGGTAATTTGTTGCTGAGGATGGCACGTGGGGATGGCTACTCGGCTGGGCAAGACTGACATCCATTCATGTTTTGACAATACTTTTGTTTTGTAATTCATTCAACTAATATTTTTATGACTCATGAACTACATTGTATTGCTTAACAACAGTGTTTATAATGAACGAATGGTTTTTGTTAAATTAATTCCGCTGCTTAAGTTTATAATATGTAATGTTTTATGTAATTACTGCTATGAATGACCAACTGTGAGGTGCCCGGGGACGGGGCCTTACATACACCTTTGGTCCCTGTGGTTTGTTCTTTTGTTATTTCATGTTTAAACTTTAATTTTTAAGTTTTCAAAATAGCAATACAACCCTTGTACTTAATTAAATTTAAGGCTTAAACATTTTTAAGTTTAGTAACTTTCATTTCATATCAGCTTTATTGTTCTTATTATTATTATGCTTATTCTTATTATTATTATTATTATTATTATCATTATTATTATTATTATTACTTATTATTAGTATTAGTAATATTATTATTACTTACAATTATGTTTAATTTCATAATTAAACTATTAACTTTCAATTTGAAGAATTAAAGGCATACAACTAAATAAGCATAAGCAAACCATAAGTTTCATAATTGAAAACTTTTACCCTTACAAGAATAACTGACGTTAGCTTTTAATAAACGTAAAAATACAGGATGTTACAGTCTCCCCAACTTTTAAGAATTTCATCCCGAAATTAAGAATGAAACTTAAACGAACAAGAGACTTATGATGAAAGATAAGTGTACTAACGGACTGTGGTTAGTGTTTGATTACGAGTGAGATGCTTCACTTTGCTAATTATGGAATTTTACACGATGCATCCAAATTTGAACTCTTCCAGTGGAATGCGAAAGTTATCATTGCCAAACTAACTCTTTGAGATTCAACACATGAAACGTTGGAAAACGATGACTAGTTATCGTGGAGTATTGAGCTTATAAGCCACAACTTCTTAAAATGAAATTACGTAGTAGCATGATGTCTTGAAAAACAACAATAGAAAGCCCAGCAATTGTAAGAAATGTTGACTGACGGATTTTAAGAAACCCAAGTGTCACTAACTATAACGACAAAGTCTTAACGCATATCCTGTAAATTTGTGTTGTTCCTTTGACCAAACCGTCGGACTAAGGATAATACGATATGCGAAGATCTTGGAATGAGTTCACGACGATGATTAAGAACATTATTAAAAGCAGAAAATGAATCGATCATCCAAAATTATCGATCGATGATTAAACACATACCATGGTATACAACTATTTGAGATAGATGCAAGTTAATTTCTCGACCCATTATCTCACATGAGTCAATATGAGATTCGTCAATTGGTTTATAATGCACCAATTGTCATCATAACCTCTAAGATAAAAAGCATTTTAGTTGAAAGAAAAGTTAAACAGGAGATCCATAGGATTACGAATGCTAGGTCTTTCATATGTGAAGGTAAGACACTTGGACCCATACCAAGTTACGTCTTTTCCTTTATGCCAAACCCATGACTACAAGTTACGAAGGTTTATGAACCTCGACGTCACAATGTAAATAATAACGAGCCTCGTTGATCGAAATCAAGATAGAGTTTTAAGGATTTCCAAGGTTACGGGTTCGAAAGCGATTCAAGAAGTGACACAGACAATAAGAAAGGTATTTGTAACCATGTTTTGCAAGGTAACAAATTTTCAAATGCAGATTGCATACGTAATTCATCAAACCCGTAAGTACAGTCGAGAACATGTATGACTAGAAACATAATCACAAGTTGATAACGTCTTTATTTAGCAGAAAGATTGTTTAAGAAAGCTACCATCACTCAATCATGTGTTGATGATATCTCAAAATGAAAGTTGATAAGTGAGGAATAAATGGTTCCATATAGCTAGATCAAATCAAAACATGAAGATAAAGGAAAAGAATCGATTTAAGAATTTACATGCTCCAAGCTCGGAATCAAAATCAACCTAGAGTGATCAGGTCTCCTTTCAAGTTCAGAAATCATGCTTTGGCTTGATAGATCGAAACACTAACATGTTTCACCCTTCAAGTTACTACATGCTTCTCGTCACTTGATTACAACCTTGGTAAGTTGAAGATCAAGAAATGAGAATAGTTATCAAGGTGTGGTTTTTACTCCTAACTTGATGGTGTATTCCCAAGGTATGACCACTAACTTACCAATCAAAAAGTTCGATCCCAACTCATTGTTAAGGATCCACAGAAATAAGACGAGGTAACTCACCATTAAGGTAAGGGAAATCACTCCTATCTTAACGATGAAGTTTTACAAAACAAAATATAACAGGATGAACTTCTTCATCAAAATCCAAAAATTCACTCCTACTTTGATGAGGTCGTTTCATTTGAGAAAATGCAATCCATAGAAATGAAATTATCATCAAGGTATGGAATTTACGCCTATCTTGATGATTCAGCTTCATAATAACTAGAAAACAATCAAAGATTAACATTTGTCACCAAAGTATATTACGGGTTTCAATCCTATTTTGGTGAGATCATGTCATTTGTGAAGTGCAAGTTCCAATAAGAATAATTAAAGTCAATCCTCAAGATAAGGAAATCACCCCGATCCAGAGGATGAAATTTCATAAAGCACACAATTGGAAACCATTTATCGAAACGTATGAAGAATCATCATCAAAGTAAGGGAATCACCCCTGTTTTGATGAGATAGAATTATTTAGAAGAGACGAGTGTTCTTAGTCATAAGTTGACTTGCAACTCTTGCATCTCCCACGGTGTAAACGGTATGAAGTTTGACTTAACAACGAAAGGAAGAGAATATCAATTAGAAATTCAGGAAATTTCAAGTGACATCAATGTAACAAAAGAGAAAATCATGCTACAAGCTTAAGATCAAAGTTCGAGATAACAGAATTTGTTGTGGTGTTCAAATCTTGGATGGTTAAGTCGGGAAGACGAAATCAAGGGCAGGAATTATTCAACACCACAATGAGATGTGAACATTCGATTCACAATCGAAAGGAAATACATCAACTTCTCAAGATATGAGGTCAACCATAGCCTCACTGAAGACACGCGTACTTATAAGTGATCACTCATCTCAAGGATTTCAAGTCAAGTAACCGGATTCAATGGTCAAATCAGATCACTAGTTACACTTTACCTAGACAATGTATCCCAAGATATAGAAATTCCAGCTTACAACATTGCATGTCTTTAGTTATGGGACACATTTTTAAGGGGATTTGAAAACCATAAGTAACGATTTAAAGTTTTAAAGACCATTCGGTTTAGATTCCCAATATCTTTGGGTATAACAAGAGTCATGTACACGTTGATCAAGGTATAGAAATAGCTACATGAAACGCCTAACGTGTAACGATGTTTAAACGTAGAGTTGAAAGGTAAGACGAGTTCAATATCACAGGAACATTATGTATGATAAGAATGAGAAGAAACCAGTTCAAGGAATCAAAGATTTTTAAGATACAAAGAGGATGGTTCCATTTGGTAACGCATTACCATTTGGAATCGTTGACACATCAAGGTAAATTGACCCATTTGCCATAGACTTGTGTATGTTGACCATAGTTTATCACTCATCCCAGAAATCCCCAGGTAAGCATAACTGGTCTCACAATGAGATTTATACGATGTGCTTGCCTTAGCCCGAAGGCCTTTTACCAGGAAATCCAGAATACAGGTGTCTATGTTTCACACAAATTTCTTTGGTTTATGAAATCAAAACCTTGATAAGATTTTCATAGATTAGACATAGAGTCTAAGGAATTGAACCCGCGATGATAAGTGTAGACTCCACATGTCGTTGAGAATAAGTTTAGGAAGTTCATTTGTTGGGGAGAATCAAAGAGGTAAAGTTAAGTTTAGGGAGACAAGTAACTAAGTTTTAAACATTTAAAAGGCAATCCTATGCAAAAGCATCAAGTTGCACAAAAGGCATAGCATTATATAGCAAGCAAACAATATGTAAGCACAAAAGTATAAGGATCTTTCTATGAGGTTCATGCATCTATAGTCTAGGTCACCATTTCTAATAACCTAAATCCCTATAGTTATGGGCTCTAATACAAATCTATCACACCACAACCTTGAAGGCGGAAACGTCGAGGTGTGAGGGTTACGATTGTTCAAAGCCACATAACGCTATTAATAAATCCAAGTATATTATTCAAGTTTCAAAGGTAACATTACAATCATAAGTTTCAATAATGAAATAATATTTGACATGACATAACAAAGTAAAATCAATTGATTTTATTAACTAAGTCCAAGTCCTAGATTATGCCAGCAACATAAGTACACTTCAATCTTGGGGTTTTTCTGAAACATGATAAAAATAAAAGGTCAACTAAAAATAGTTGGTGAGTTTCCAAGGTTTTCATACATAATATGAAAAGATTACAAGTAGCAATTCATGTCATAGGTTATGAGTTAGCAAGTTTATAGAACACATTACAATCAAACCTCGATTAGATTATAAGTTTATATGATTGGCTAAGTGTAATTGGTTCCCTAGTGCACAAGCATACGGCTCCTAGGAGTCGGCAATACATCGACTTTAGCACCAAATAGGCTTGTCAGGCCCAAAGATCTAAGACGTCACCAGGCTAGCAATAGTTAATGACTGTAAACAATATATGTATCTCATATAAGACTTACAATAACACAAATAACCATGACAAAATAAAAGTATGAATTGCATGTGCTTTTATAAGATTTAAACGTTTATAAGTGTATGTTGAATAATGTAACATGTTTCACCCCAAAACGGTGTGAAATAACATAAAAAGGGGCAAGGAAAACTCACATGATCAATAAGTATAAATAAGACGACTAATAAGAATATTAATAAGCGTCGTTCCAACGTGAATCCTCACAAGGTACCTATATACATATATTTACAAGATTTAATGTCTAAACATAGGTTTAACTATTTAGTTGAGATCTAGGGTTCAATTTGGCATTTGGGGTACTCTTGTAAGTGCGTCAAATAATAAGATCAAATAATATACTATTTATGTATTTTTAAAGAAAATAATATTGAATCATTTATAATAATTTATAAAGTTTAAGTATAAATTTTGAATATTTAGTTGAAATAATCATGATTTAAACTATATCAATTTAAAGGAAATGTTTGGACCAATAATAATTTAATAGTTATTATTTATAAAATTATCCAAGAGGAACCTTTGCTAAAATGTTTTATTAAAAAGTTATATAATTATTTAGAAAATTACAGAAAATATTTTGGTGGCCTTAAAAATATTTAAACTTATAAAAATCATTTTATATTAATAAAGAAACATTACTATGAATTAATCAAAGCTGGAAAACCTTTAAAAAAATTACATGAGGGTGCCCGGGTTCGAACCCGGGACCTCATGGTAGTGGACACGCGCTTTAACCAGTGAACCAGGGCTGCGGCCTTTGTTTAATTTTGGTTTTAAATAGTGTTAAACCCAAATTATTAGGTTTCCCTTAAAACTCAAGAACCCTAGTTTGATCTTGATCCAAATCAATAGTAATTCGAATATGTTAACGATTATAATCATGGGGCTTTTTATCCCCATGTAAAAACGAGTACACAGGTGAGTTTAATTTACCTAATTCAATCGAATGGATGTTAAACAAGAAAGGAGGCCAATCGCGACTAGATGAAATCGGTTCGGGCTGCAATTGTTGATGGTAATCAAATTCCTTGCACAGGAAGTTTCTAATGGTCTCAAAGGTGAAAAGCCCTCTGTTATTGTCGATTCTTGAAGTCCGGAGAATGGTGTTCGAGTAACGAGCAGGTCGCGACAGAAGATGGTGATAGAATTCGATGATTAAGTTTGTTTCAGGTGCAATTGAGAGTTGGGTTTGATCAGAGATAGATAAAAGTTTGATCATGTTGAATTAATTGAGTTATTGTTGTAGTTTAATGCTCGAACGGTTGTGAGGATTGTAGTCGACGGTTACCGAACCAATCGACATCCATTTTAGGCTTTAAACTTGTATTAAAGTGTGTATAGGGTTCGAAACGGTTTTCTAGAATGTTAGGGAACGGTTTTTGGGCTTCAAGGGTCGCGTATTTGGGCGTTTTGAAGCCGCCGAAGCTCGGCCGGAGCTCCGCCGGAGATACCGCCGGAAAAACGAGGGGAGAGAAGGGGTGGGGGGTTGGTTTTGGTAAATTACACCTTTGGTCCCTGTGGTTTGTTCTTTTGTTATTTAATGTTTAAACTTTAATTTTTAAGTTTTTAAAATAGCAAACAACCCTTGTATTTAATTAAGTTTAAGGCTTAAACATTTTTAAGTTCAGTAACTTTCATTTCATATCACCTTTATTGTTCTTATTATTATTATGCTTATTCTTATTATTATTATTATTATTATTATCATTATTATTATTATTATTACTTATTATTAGTATTAGTAATATTATTATTACTTACAATTATGTTTAATTTCATAATTAAACTATTAACTTTCAATTTGAATAATTAAAGGCATACAACTAAATAAGCATAAGCAAACCATAAGTTTCATAATTGAAAACTTTGACCCTTACAAGAATAAATGACGTTAACTTTTAATAAACGTAAAAATACAGGATGTTACAACTAGACATTTTAGCATATAGAGCAGTTGCTTCTGCACCCAAAGAACTCAAATGATTTACAGCTCTCTACTTATCATCCATTTCATAAGACTTGATAGTGGATATCAAATCAGTCAGAGGAAGTGTATACAAGTCTTTTGTTCTTTTGATCAAAGTACAGTTATGATTCCAACTGTAATAAAGTGAATTCAGCAGTTTCTTGTTAACCATGATTGGTTCCAGTGATATTCCAGCACTTTTCATTTTCGTAACCAGTTTCACAAATCTAGCTATCTGAACATCCAACAACTCTCCCATAACATGATTGAACATGTTAAACTCTTGATTCAGCATATCTTTCTTACTTTCCCTCATGTCTTTGTTTCCCATGATTTGAGTTTCCAAAGCATCCCACAAAACCTTTGCTCATCTGAATTCTTTAAACTTGTGAGAGATTTCAGTAGTTACGGCCATAGTGATAGCAGCATATGCCTTGTCATCTAGCTCGAATCTCTTCATATCATCCTCATCCCATAAGTGTTTAGGTTTCTTAACCATCTCCCCTTTTTCATTCTTGTACAATGGGATATAAGGACCATACTTGATTGGCCTCCACATTTTAGGTTCAGTATAGATAAGGTGATTCTCGAACCTATAAGCCCAATCAGCATAATCATCCTCACTGAGAAGTCTAGGTGGCTTATTCCCAGTGCCGATTTCAGTGTCTAAGTGAAGAGATGCAGTAAGATGCTTCAAATTAGGTGTTGATGAAGACATGTTGTTAAAGTGAACAAAAAAAACAAACTTTCATGCGAAAATTCAATTCGTGCGACAACAATTTTCACGCGAGAATCTGATTCGTGCGAGATTCCCACTTGTCAATCAAGCGAAATCGCGTGAAAAGCAAAATAACTGCCTTTGCGAAAGGAGAGTTTTCGCGTGCGAAAAGTCCAGATGTTTTCACACACAACCAGTTTTCCAAGTGCGAATTTTACCAACTTTTCACCTCAGATTCACTGATTGTTCCAATTTGATTCATTTTAGTTCAAGTTTATCAGTTTGCTTTCACTTTTAAGTTTAAATTTGATTAAAACTCAATCAAATTTTACAAATTCAGTCCAAATGATCAATATCTTCGAATTTTCAGCAGCACAACAACTCCAAATTGAACTCTCAAGTAACCGAATGAATGAGCAAGATGTAAAACGTGTCAAATCAGTTAAAAACTTCTTCTAATCTTGGTTCTAGAGCCAAATGCTATGATACCAATTGTAAACCTCAGTAAATTCCCAAGAACAATAAACCAATATCTCAATCTTAAGAATGCGGAATGTAATTGAGATTGGAAGAAGAGAAACAATAGTTCAAAACAATTCAATTGATAATCAAACGATTACAATCTTGTGCGAATTGCACAGAGTGATTACAAGCGAAAATTAGAAAATTAAGAACTACTGCTTAGAACTACTAAACAAACAAACAAACAAACAAACCCAGTATATCCCGCTCAAGAGCAGGGTCTGGGAGGGGTAGGTGTAGGCAAGTCTTTCCTCTACCCAGATAGGTGGAGAGACCGCTTTCAAAGAGACCCCCGACTCACTATCAAAAGCCATAACGCTAGCGAATCAGTATATAATCAAAGATACGATAAATGATACAGCACACAACATACAACATATAGTAAAATATCACCAAAAGGAAAAAAATGAACAAGCATACATCATAGAAGCAGCAAGATTCCCCTAAAAAGGGCAGAAGCGGGCTACATACACAACAGGCCCCGCAACACGCAATCAAAAAGTCCCTTCCTAGATGCAGAACCCATTAAAAGTCCTTAATTTTAATTCTACGCCTCCACTCACTCCTATCCCCGATCATGTGCTCAGAGAGGTGCAAGTGTACCATATCTCTCCTAATTATCTCTTTCCAAGTCAACCTAGGTCTTCCTCTACACTTCCTACCCTCTAGGATGATGTTCTCGACTGCTCTAACCGGTGCAGCCATTGGTCTTCTCTTGACATGCCCAAACCATCTTAATCTTCCCTCTCGTATTTTATCTGCAATAGAAGCCACTTCTAACTTCTGACGAAACACTTCATTTCTTATCCGATCCATTTTTGAGTTTCCACACATCCACCTCCGCATTCGTGTTGCAGTATTTGTTTCTCGTGCGATTTCTTTATGGCCCAGCAGTCTGTTCCATATAGCATAGCTGGGCGTACCGCCACTCTGTATAGTTTTCCCTTTAGTTTTGCTGGAAACCTCTTATCACATAGAATTCCTGATGTTGCTCTCCACTTGCATCATCCTGCTTGAACGCGGTATGCTACATCGCTGTGTATCTCTCCGTCCTCCTGCAGGTACGAGCCTTGGTATTTGAACCTAGACGTTCGTGGGACCGGCATACCCTGGATACTGACTTGGGTGTCCTCTTCCGCCTCGTCACCAAAGTTGCAATGCATGTATTCCGTCTTAGAGCGACTTATCCTTAATCCTCTACGCTCTAGTGTTGCTCTCCACTGCTCTAGCTTGTCGTTAAGCATCGTTTTAGATTCTGATATTAATACAATATCATCCGCAAAAAGCATGCACCACAGGGCTGACTGTTGTATAGATTTGGTCACCTCATCCAACACTACTGTGAAGAGAAATGGGCTCAGTGCAGATCCTTGGTGGAGTCCCACTTCCACTGAGAAGGTGTTTGTGTCTCCTACCGGTGCTCGCACACATGTTTTTGCCCCGTCATACATATCCTTAATTATTTTGATATACCTCTCTGGTACCCTTCTAACTCGTAGACTTTCCCAGATTAGTTGTCACGGAACACTGTCATATGCCTTTTCTAGGTCGATGAATACCATATGAAGGTCCCTTTTCTTTTCTCTATATTTCTCCATTAATCGCCATACGACGTGTATGGCTTCTGTTGTAGAGCGTTCTGGCGTAAATCCAAATTGATTTATCGCTATCTGAGTTTCCCGTCTAATTCTCGTGTCAATAACTCTTTCCCATAATTTCATCGTGTGACTCAATAGCTTTATTCCCCTGTATTTTTTGCAACATTAAACATCTCCTTTTTTCTTATATACGGGGACTATGACACTGGTTCTCCACTGTTCTGGCATCTTCCTTGTCTTAAAGATAGTGTTGAATAAGTCTGTTAACTATTGGAGACCCTCATCACCCAGGCATTTCCACACTTCAATCGGTATGTTGTCTGGCCCCACTGCTTTAGCCCTTCCCATTTTCTTCATAGCTCTTGTAACTTTGTTAATTGTGATGCTTGTACAATAGCAGTTGTTTTGTTGCATTGTTTGTGTTGTTCTACCTATCTCAGTCTGTTGATTTGGGTTCCTTATGTAGAAGACTACATAAGGCTCGGCAAAACAACAAAAGTAAAATGAATAAGTCAAGCGAAATCTCATCTCACGCGACAACTAGAACTCGCGCGAGATGAAGACGCGCGCGAGATGAAGACCCGCGCGAAAAGCCTGTCTCGCGCGAGAACCTTTTGTTTTAGTATATATATGTAATTTTCGCTTTTGTAGCTAAGTTTTTCAGAAGTTTGTCCAGTTTTCAGATCAATTTCGCTTGTATTTGCTCTGTGCGATTTCGCACAAGATTGTAATCACTATTGATTATCAATTGAAGTTGTTTTGATCATTCTTTGTCTTCTTCCAATCATAATTTCATTCCGCGTTATTGTGATTGAGATCTTGGTTGATCATCTTGGGAATTTGACTGACTTTTGCAATTGGTATCAGAGCAATAGGCTCTAGAACCAAGATTTGAAGACGTTTTTGACTGAATTGGATCATTCTTCATCTTTCTATTCACTTGTTTGATTGAGAATTCAAAATAGAGATGTTATGCTGCTGAAATATTGAAGAAAAGTGATCTTTTGGACTGAATTAATTGAATTTGGACCTAAAATTGAAAGAACACTTATTAACTTGAACTAAAGTAACTCAAAATGGAACTAATCAGTTAATTTGTGGTGAAAATTAGCAAAATTCGCAAATTGGAAAACCGATTGTGTGAAAAGATTCAGGAATTTTCGCGTGCGAAAACTACCTTTTCGCACAGGCAGTTATTCTGCTTTTCACACGAATTCGCTTGGAGGATAAGTGGGTATCTCGCACGATCTGTTGTCTCGCGCGAAAATCATTGTCGCGCGAAATTGTTTGTCGCACGAAGTCTGCTCTCGCACGACAAATTTGATTTCTGATTTTCTGATCAACATGTCTTCTTCAACACCTAATCTGAAACACCTTACTGCTTCTCTTCATCTTGATACAGAAATTGGTACTGGGAACAAGCCACCTAGCCTTCTCAGCGAAGATGATTATGCTAATTGGGCTTACAGGTTCGAAAATCATGTTATCTATACTGAACCAAAGATGTGGAGGTCGATCAAGTATGGTCCTTATATTCCCCTGTACAAGAATGATAAAGGAGAGATGGTCCAGAAACCTAAACACTTGTGGGATGAAGATGACATAAAGAGATTAGAGCTTGATGACAAGGCTTATGCTGCTATTACCATGGCCTTGACTACGGAAATATCTCATAAGTTTAAAGAGTTCAGAGGTGCAAAGGTGTTATGGGATGCATAAGAAACTCAGATCATGGGCAATAAAGACATGAGGGAAAGTAAAAAGGATATGTTGAATCAAGAGTTCAACATGTTTAATCATGTTGTGGGTGAAGCGTTGGATGTTCAGATTGCCAGGTTTGTTAAACTGGTAACAAAAATGAATAGTGTTAGGATTACACTGGAACCAATCATGGTAAACAAAAAGCTACTGAACTCACTTCCATACAGTTGGAATCACAACTGTACACTGATCAAAAGAACTAAAGACTTGTATACTCTTTCTCTGACTGACTTAATATCTACTATCAAGTCATATGAAATAGATGATAAGCAGAGAGCTGCAAATCATCTTAGCTCTTTGGGTGCTGAAGCAACTGCTCTTTATGCCAAAATGGCTAGTAATCCTAATTACTATGTCAGTTATACCCAGATGTGTCAGCAACAGCAAACTGGAAGTCCAGCATCTTCTGATATTCAACCAGTAATCAACCCTCAAATTCCACTTCCAGCTGCTCAACATTATTCCCCTATCATCCATCAACAAATTCCTCAAACCCCATCTCCACAAAGTGGTCAACATGCCTATGTTGCTACCACTAATCCTTCAAAGCAGACATTCCAGATTGCTGAGGAACATCTTGCCCTATTCACTACATTCATGTCAAGCTATGAAGCTTTTATGGCTGGTAGACTCATTGCTCCTAATGTCTTGATTGATGGTCTTCAACAAGTCAATCCTGATGATGTTGAGGAAAATGACATCAAGTACCAAATGGCTATGGTGGTATACAGGGCAAAGAACTTTACTAGACGTACTTGGAGAAAGATTTTTGGTGTAAACAACTCTAGCAAAATTGGTTTTGACAAATCCAACCTGAGGTGTTACAACTGTGACAAACCAGGTCATTTTGCTAGAGAATGTACAGAACCCAAGTCTGGTCAAGCTGAAGGCCCAAAAAGAATGGTGATTGTTGAGATTGAATCAAAGAAAGATAAAGCTAGTACTTCTGATGGTAACAAAGCATTGGTTTCCCAAACTAATGCTGAATATGACTGGTCCGACCAGATGGAAGCTCTTGATCTGAAATTGTCTACTGCTTTGATTGCCAAGATTGTTACTAAACCTGAAGAGGAGGAGAATCTATTTGCTGAATTTGTTTCTGATGATCTGTTGGAAGGTGTGTTTTGTGAGAAAGAAGAAGAGAAGGAGGAAGTTGAAAAAGAGAAGGAGAAAGTTAAAGAAGAGAAAGACGAAGTTAAATGTGAAGAGAAAGCTGAGAAGGAAGAACAGGAAGAGAAATTTGCTGAGAAAAGGATAGAGGTTGAAGATTACACTGTTGAGCCTCCAGTCAAATGCCAATGTGAAGATCTAAAGACTGTTGAAGTAGCTCCAGTGGAAGAACAGGTTGCTGTCATGAAGGCTTTCATGGTAAAGAAGGTTGAAGAAACTGAAGGAGAAAGTTCAGAACTAAAGGTATATGATGACTTATGTTCAAATTCTTATGTTGAGAAAGTTCAAAGGCATAGAGTTCGTAATGAAAACTTGATAATGGAAGTTGAAAAACTTCAATATCAAGCTCGAAAACACAAATCAAATGAAAAGATTTTCAAAGAAAAACTTGAAGGTTTAAATAATACAGTATATAATTTACAATTAAATCTTCATGATAAAGAATGTATAAATAATGATTTGACAAATAGAATTAATGAACTCGCCTTAGAAATCAATAGACTCAACAATGAACTAGCTTCGGCTAAATTGACCGTTGAAAAGTTTGAACTTTCATCAACTATGGTTGAAGGTATTATCAAGTCACAAATGACACAGAAGATAAAAGGAGGAAAGTGTGGTGTTGGATTTTCAAACATCGCTCCTCCAATTAATCATGATTATTCATGTTTACCTTCATCTGATGTCATTTCTGATTCTGATATGAGTTATGGGATAGGTTTTTCTCCATCCTCAGACTTAAAACCTTCAGTCAAGGTAAATCTGATAGTTGATCCTATCATAATAACTAAACCTAAACAATCAACTGAAAATCTTTGTGCAGATAATGTGAAGGTGGATGGTTTGGTTGAAGAGTGGGAGAGTGACTGTGAGAGTGAAAATGAAAGTGAAAGTTTGAAAAATAAGAATGTAAATAATTTCAGATCTGATTGTAATCAAACTTCATCAAGAAATGAAAAGATTGTTGATTTGAATGTGCCAAAATTAAATATTAAATGTAATTTGAATGAAAATCAAAGGGCAAATCAGAAAGCAAAACTTGAAAAATACTTTAAAAGTAGATTTGTTTCTAAAGGTTTAATTGAAAATGAAGATCATATTTTTAAAGAAATAATTTTCGATTCTTTAAAAATAAACTTCATCATAATGCTAACCTTGTGAACCAAGATATTTGTAGCCCAGATTTGCAAGTGAAAGCTTCTTCTTCATCCTTTCTAAAAATTGAAAAGCCTGGTCCTTTTCCAGCATCCATTCGCATATCAAAGCCTGGTCCTACTCCAGCAAATTCTAAGACTGGTCCAATTCCAGCATCATCGCTTCCAAAAGTCACAACTGCTAAATCTCATATTACAAGTGGTCACAATTCACCAATTTACTCGAATTTGCATAAGATGAACAAGCAATTATCAAATGAAGCAAAGATTCGAGAGACTGTGCAGAGAGTTAAACCAAAAAGTCAATCTGACTTTGGTTTCTATGACAATTTTTATAATTGTCATCCACAGTTTGTTTTCCACACACAACAAAGGAAATGTTATCAGTGTGGAAACATAAATCATCTGGTAACTAATGGTCCTTTTCGACCAAAATCATTAAGCAAACAATGATTTCATAATTCTATTGCTCATAATAGAAAAATGTTTTTCACTCGTGGAAAATTTTCAAAACCAATGAAATCAAAGGTTGATCATGCTAATGATGTCGAAAAGAACAAGAATTTGAAAAATGATTTAAAAGATAAAATCAAATTGAAAAGTGTAAATGAAAAGACTGATGTGCTAAATAAATATAACAATCTCAAATCTTTTTGTCTAACTGCAACACAGAATGTGCTCAAGTCGTGTTTGACTTGGGTACCAAAGACTAAGTAATTCTTTTACTTATGCAGGGACAACCGCAAAAGACTATTGAAAGCCTATGGCATGTAGACAGCGGTTGTTCAAGACACATGACGGGAATTTATCTTTACTACAAGATGTTCAGTCTTATAATGGTGGAAGAGTGATTTTCACAGGAGACAAAGGAGGACGAATAACTAAGCGTGGTACAGTTACTAATGGTGTCCTTAGCTTTGAAAATATGAACTTTGTTGAGGAATTAAAACATAACCTGTTAAGTGTGTCTCAAATTTGTGACAAACAATATTCTACACACTTTACTAACAAAGAATGCTTAATCATAAAACCGGGTTTTGTTATTCCTGATGAATGGGTTTTGATGAAGAGTCCGAGAGACAATGACACATATCTTCTTGATATGCATTGTTCAAATTCTTTGGAAACTGCTTCTTGCTTATTATCCAAAGCCTCGAAGAATGGTTCCATGTTATGGCATCATCGGTTAGGACATGTCAATCTTAAAAATATGAACAAACTGGTACGTGGAAATCATGTCATTGGTTTACCCGAAAAAGAATTTCAACTAAATGAATATTGTTTGTCATGTTCAAAGGGTAAACAACATAAACTTCCTCACAAACCAATTGCACACAACTCAATCGAATCAATCTTACAACTCTTACACATGGATCTTTTCGGTCCAGTGAGTGTTTTAAGTTTGGGTCGAAGATCTTACTGTTTGGTTGTTACTGATGACTTTTATAGATTTACTTGGGTGTTTTTCTTAGCATCTAAGGATGAGACTCCACACCTTTTGATCAAGTTCATTAATTTGATGGAGAATCAGACGGATAAAAAGGTAAAATGCATCCGAAGTGACAATGGAACAGAGTTTTGCAATCAAACGTTGAACGAGTTTTGTGAATCCAAGGGCATTGCTAGACAATTCAGTGCTGCAGGCACTCCATAACAGAATGGAGTTGCAAAATGAAGAAATAGAACACTAATTGAAGCTGCTAGAACAATGATATCTGCTGCTAAATTACCTCTGTTCTTTTGGGCTGAAGCAGTTAATACTGCATGTTATGTTCAGAATCGTGTTTTGATCAATAAAAGATTAAATATGACTCCATATGAAATATTTTATAAACACAAACCCAAAGTCAAATATTTTAAAGCCTTTGGTTGTTGTTATACTTTGTTACATACAACTGAATCAACTTCAAAATTTTCTGAAAAGGCTGATGAATGCTACTTTATGGGATATGCAGCTAATAAGGTTGCATATCGGGTTTATAATAAAAGAACACGACAAATAATTGAGTCATTCAATATTGATTGGCACGAGCTTAACATAACTGATGCAGGTTCAGCTCCGTCATTGGTTTATGATTATGAATCTTTGTTCATAAATTTTAAAATTTCTAATCCTTCGTCTGCAGATTCTAATTCTCAAGCAATATCTTTGGAGAAAAAAATCATTGAGGAACTTCCATCTATTATATCTGATGATTCTGCAATTTCTTCATCATCCAAGGATATTCCCACAGCTTCTGTGCAAGTATCTGAAAGTTCTGAGTTATCAGACATTCCTTCAGAACAAATTCACAATCAAGAGCTGAAAGAATCATTAAGTTCACTATTGTCTTCATCTTCTTCAGAAACTATGGATACACCAATAGAAGTCATTCAAGTTCCATTTGAAAAATCTCCAGATGTGTCCACTGCTTCTGAAAATCCTATTTCAGATGACATATTTGAAGAAAATATTGTGTATCAGTCTAGACAATCTGAAGAAGTTCATGACAATGTTGAACACCTCACTAACCTAGAAGAAGGGATGGTTGCAGATGATATTCCTAAATTAAGAATTCATAAAACTCATCCAACAGAAGCAATCATTGGTCCATTGCATGAAGGAGTCATTACCAGAAGTCGATCAGGAGCAATCAACACATGCCTATATGCTTGCTTTCTATCACAAATAGTGCCCAAGAATGTGGAAATGGCACTCAAGGAAAACAGCTGGATAGAAGCAATGTAAGATGAGTTGATGCAATTTAAGAAGCTGAATGTTTGGCATCTTGTAGAACTTCCAAAGGATAAGCTTCCGATTGGAACAAAATGGATATTCAGAAACAAGACGGATGAAAAGGGTGTTATAGTTTGGAATAAAGCATGTCTTGTGGTGCAGGGATTCTATCAAGTTGAAGGATTGGATTATGAAGAAGTGTATGCTCCAGTTACAAGACTTGAAGCAATACGCATGTTCTTAGCCTTTGCTTCATACATGAATATCAAGGTGTATCAGATGGATGTTAAAACTGCCTTTTTATACGGAGAAATGAAAGAAGAAGCCTATGTTTGTCAACCTCCTGGATTTGAAGACCCAGATCATCCTGATTATGTTTACAAGTTGGTTAATGTATTATATGGTCTACATCAAGCACCTCGTGCTTGGTATGAAACTCTGACTGAACATTTGCTTGCAAATGGTTATTCACGAGGAGCTATTGATCAAATCTTATTCATTCGTAAATCAGGCGATGACATCATTCTGGTTTAAATCTATGTTGATGATATCATTTTTGGATCTACAAATGATAGTCTGTGCACGGAGTTTGAAGAAGTGATGAAGAAGAAATTTGAGATGAGTTCCCTTGGAGAAATTTCATTTTTCTTGGGTATCCAAGTTACACAATCTGAAACTGGTATTCTCATTCATCAAGAAAAATATGTTCAGACTATTCTTGAGAAATACAAGTTTCAAGATTCTAAAGTAGCTCCAACTCCTATGGATTCTCGTCCTACTCTCACTCCAGATCCATTAGGCGAATCTGTTGATCAACATCTGTACAGATCAATGATTGGTTCTCTAATGTATCTCACTACAAGCAGGCCAGATATCATGTTCCCTGTTTGTCAGTGTGCCCGCTATCAAAGTGATCCAAAAGAATCACACATGAAAGCTGTCAAGCGGATTTTCAAGTATCTCAAGGGTCAACCCAAACTTGGTCTTTGGTATCCTCGAAATTCTGATTTCAATTTATTTGCTTATACTGACAGTGATTATGGTGGTTGTAATTTAGTCAGGAAGTCGACTACAGGAGGATGTCAATTCTTGGGCAACAGACTCATTTCCTGGCAGTGTAAAAAGCAGAACACTGTTTCCACATCCACTGCCGAAGCTGAATATGTGGCTGCATCGAGCTATTGTTCCCAGCTTGTCTGGATTCAACAACAACTTCTCGATTATGGTCTCAATATTTATCACACACCAATTTGGTGTGATGACACGGCAGTTCTGAACATAGTTAAAAATCCCATTCAACATTCCAAAACTAAACACATTGACATCCGCATCCATTTTATCTGTGACTGTTTTGATCGAAAACTCATTCAATTAAAACAAGTGCCGTCAACCGAAAACATTGCTTACTTATTTACCAAGGCATTTGATCATTCTCGATTTGATTTCCTTGTGCAATCATTGGGAATGATTAATTTTGGATAAATTGATTTCTTGAATCTTCACAAAAAAGATTTTCACTTTTGTTAAAAACGAATAAAATTGCAATTGTTTCGTTTTCTTTAAAAAAACAAAACAAAAACAATCACAATTTTAGGGGGAGAAAATTAGAAAAACGTTGTGAAAAATATTTTTGGTTTTAGGGGGAGTCAAGATCAAAGGATTGAAAAATAAAAAGAAAAGAAAAGAAAAGAAAATAAATTTTCATACTTAAATGAGAAATGATATTACAAAGTTCTAAAAGAGTCTAAGTACTTTCAAAGGCTTAAATATGAATAGACTTGGATTATGATTAATGTGTCGATAGGCTTTGCTTTCAGAAATGAAAAGATCATAATTGAGTGATTAAACTTGAATTAAAGTGATATGATTTAGTGGGGAACATATCAGGATTCCGTGACAATGTCAAAAATGTTCTAACACAGACTGAGAGTTATAATCTTGTCCTACTCAAGCCTGTATTTGTTCGATTCAGTGATTATCATAACTATGTATATATATATATAAAAGGGAAGATACAAAAAGACAAAAAGAAATAAAAAGACAAAAAGAAAATAATTGAGCAAAAAGATGCCAAAAGGTGATATAGGATATAAGATGCCAAGAATCACAACAAATCAAAAGATATGTCTAAAGACATACATACTATATGGTACATATTTTCTATTTTGAGAATATTTTCTGATCATGGAAGGCAAAATCAAAAGATGGGGCATGTAAGTCCGGATGGCTTGTAAGTCCTAAACATCTTGAGAGGGCAGACGTAAGTTCGGATGGCTGTTAGTAAGTCCTTAAACTTGTTAATATTCCATGATTAAGTGATATTTCTCAGGCTAGTTATGCTCAAATAGTTATATTTTAGGAATAAATAAATGGTATCACTGATCAATAATGCATGGTTTAAGTCAATTTGGGGTGACTTGAAATCTCAACAGTGTCTTGAAGGATAATAATTATTTTACAGAAGTTCTGATTGTGGGTTCCACTATATTATATTAAATCAAAACAAAACATGATATGTATCATTCCTTATGTTTCTGAGTAAAACCTGAGGTATAAGTTTAGAAAGGACAAAATATATTGACAATCAACTTAACCAGTTATTTTAAATAAAAGCCGGACAGAGTCTTAACTTGACAAAGAACTATATGATCTCATTATGAAAATTCTTACAAAACAATTTTGATCAATAAACAAATCTGATCTTGATTCTTTCTTTATTTTCATTATTCTGTTATTTTGTAATTTTGTGTGTATTGTTTTTCATTTTACTTCTGTTTTGTTTAGGATAAGACAAATAAATAACAGATAATTTTTGAAAATTGAAGATTCATTAAATTAATTGGTCACTTGGTAAATAAAACTTTTTGTTGACATACATAACTGATAATAAACGTTTGTATAAACACAAGAAATGTTGAAAACCTGAAAACATTGAAAATTTTTCAAAGGATTAAACACAATCTCGCGAATGGTAGTTGTCGCGTGATAAAAGATGTCGCGCGAAAAATTGGGGTATGCGAAAGTATTTCTCGCATACACAATTTGACTTTTAAATATCATCAGTCAAGGGGAAAAGTCATTTTTCGCTTCAGTTCACTATCCGAAAAACCATTTCGCTTACATACACAACTTCAAAAATCAGAGATCATTTCGTTCTTGTTTGTTGTTCTGAATCTCATTTCTGTTCACATTACATTCATATTGTGATTTTAAAGGTATATCTTGATCTATATGGTTACTAAAGAGACGAATTTCAAAATGGACCTTAACAACTTAAACTAAAATCTCATAAATGGACGTAAAAGTTGAAATTGAAAGATGAAATAGACATAATGGTCCTAGGCGACTGTTATATAATAGATTTCAAGGATTAAAATCAAGTTTTTAAACATCAATTTGATGGTTGGGGTATGCGAATCGCACAAGTACAATGAACAGGCGCGAAATTTGTTTTCGCATGAGAAAGCTTTTCGCGTGAACTCTATTTTCGCATGATAAGAGTTGTCGCATGATTATTGGTTTCGCGTGATGTTTGACATTCGCATGACACTTGTCTTCGCACGAAATGAGAGTTTCGCACGAAAGGAGTTTTCGCTTGATTTGATTTTCTCATAAAATGAACTTTTCGCTCAATAGGAATTTCCGCATGAAACTAGTTTTCGCACAATAGAACTTTAGTTGATGAAGTTTTTTAAGTGTGGAATTTGTTTTTCGCACAACTGAAACTCAAAATTGCTAACATTTTCTAAGTGTTTAAAATTTCTTTTTCACACGATTGAAACACTTACATGTTGAAAATTTTCTAAGTGTTAATTGTGTTATATTCACGTGAAAGAAAACTCGAATGATGAAAATTTTATAAGTGTTCAAAATTTTATGTGTGATTAAGTTATTTCAATGTTCTAATGTTGTTTGTTTGTAACATTACAGATGGCTCAAATGATTTTTAACAAAAATCATAACTGCGTAGCATACTTGGATGATGTTCCTGAGGGAAAGGAACTTTTCGCATCTATGATAGAAGGGCTGAAGAACTCTCGTATAGTCTATGCCATTTCTGCTGATCCGGCTATCTACTCTGAGTTGATTGATTCTTTCTGGAGCACTGCTGCTCTAGAAAAGATCAAGCTGGAAATCAAATTATTACTGCTACAGTCAAAGATAAGAGAGTGACTGTTTCTCCAGCTATTCTGAATAGAGTGTTACTTTTTGATGACCAACAAGATGCTCCAACTAGATTGGAAGATGACGTTGTTATTGATTGTCTGACTAGGATGGGATACGGGTATAGATATCCAAGTCTGGAAAAGAAGTGGTTGCCACCCTATTAGAAGTATCTTTTTCATGTAGTGATTCATTATCTGAGCAACCTGAAGGCTGGGATGGACAGTCTCAGTGTTGTGTTTGGATCTTTATTAGTCTCCCTGGTGGATGATCTTCCATTCAGTATTTCTGGAGTAACTTTCCAGGAGATGCAGAAAAATGCCACAGCTAATCTGGGAAGGAAGTTTATCTTGTATCCTCGGTTTATTTAGCTGGTAATTAATGACGCCTATCCTGAACTTTCCACTCTGAGGTCTCCAAAATATGTTGTACAGACCATCAAGAAGGAGATCTTTACTCATCTTACTGGAGAACGTGGAAACAAGTGCTCAGGAGAATGTTTTGCTAAGATTGGTAAATTCTCTGAGATAGATGACACTGTTGGAGATTTGGAAGGAGAAAATGCTAACACTGAAGAAGCACAGACTGGCACTTCTGCCTCTGATGCTAGAGACGATATTGATGAGGAGATAGAAAGAATGTTTGAAGAGGAGCCAATCAATGAAGGGAGAGTGGAAGGTGAAGTACACACTGCTTCCAGTTCTGAGACAGATAGTGATCAAATTGGGAATGTACCTTACATTCTTCAAAGAGATCAACCTCCTATTACTTCTACTTCTTCCAGGATAAGTACTGATTAGAGAGATTCTGATTATAATCCTGTGGATTCACCTAGTACTTCCATGAGGAGAAAGAGAATGGCTAGGAGAAAAGATTTCCCAGTTAGAAAAAGGGGAAGAGGTGAGATTCCAAGAAAACCACATACTCAGGTGATTATTACAGAAACTGAACAGCCTATTATTTCTGATACTCAAAGATCACCTGAGAAAGAGACGACTGAGGAAGAACATCCAGCTGGCTCAACTGCTACAGCTACTGAGGCTGAACCAATTCATATTTTTGATCCACCTAATGTCTCTGATCCTGTTTTCTCAACTCCACCAAGACAAGAATATCTGGAGCTTGATGTAGATACTTTTCTAAACACTCCTCCCGATTTCCAAGGAAGAGAAGAATCTACCAGTGCTCCTCACTATATTACTTTGGAAGAACGAATCATGAATTTGGAAAAGGAGAGTTATGAAAATCTGAAGGTTATATCTGAGTTGAAAAAGGAAAATGAAGAGAAAACAAAGCTAATTACCATGATTCATCTAGATTCTGCAATCAAGGATACAAGAATAGCAACTCTAGAGCAACAAATGAAGAATATTTTTGACTATTCATCGGGTTTGGAAAGGCAGCTGAACGAGCTGAGAGAGTTTATTTCTCAGACGTATTTCCATCAACCACCAGTTATTCGGTCTACAACTGCGGTTGGTGAGACAAGCAGGCGTTCTCCAAGTCCATCCCCTGCAGAAAATATTCAAGAAAGAGAAACGGTCAACGCAGCTCAAGCTACTAAAGAACTGCCAAGTGTTAGTACTACTAAAGATGTTCCAATTTCATCTGAAGTACCTATCACTGAAGCTTTTACATCTACAACTTTCGTTGAGCCAGAACATATGATGACTCTTCCTGTTGTTACTGAAGAAGATGATGAAGATTTGATTGATTATGGTGATTCAGAAGATGATGATGATGATGATGATGAGCATGATGATAATGGTGATGATGATGATGATGGAGGAGATGATGGTGGACATGACTAAGGAAATAATGATGATAATAATGATGATGATGATGGAGGTGATGTTGGAGGCTTATCGTCTAATCCAACTGGTGATACTAGCACTGAAAATGTCTCAGGACCAAGTGCTAGTAATCCAGAAGGATATGATCCACTGGATCCTGATACTGAAAGTCTGTATGAGAAAGAGCTATACTCATTTCAACAATCAACTTCAATTGAAGCTATAGAAAAAGAGTTTGGGTTATTTGATGATGTTGAAGAGCAAAATGAGTATACTGACATTTTTGGGAACAACTTACAAGAATTATTCAAAGATATTGATCTGGAAGAAGGAGAAATTCCTACTGTGTCTGTAAGTGATCGAACTCCTTCTGGTACAATATAAAAGGACTCTACTAGGCAGATTGCTTTATATACCAGAGGAGGATTGTAGTTCAAAGTGCCACCACCACCCAAAGAGACTCATTTCTTATTCGTATCAAAGCCGAAAGACAAGTATAGTGAACTTTCTCATGTTATTAGTTGGGCTTATGATGGTGAAAAGAAGATGTACGTAATTAAGAGAAGGAATGGAGAGATTGATTATCTGAAAAACCCTCAAGATTTTCATACTTTAAGAGCTGCTGATCTTTATTCAATGGGAAAAGCTCCATTCTTCAATGAAAGCAACTATGGAGAAGCTGAATTAATGAGATCAAAGATAAGAAGAGATATGAGAACTAACTTTAAGGACTTCAAAACTGCAAAGTCAAAGTTGATTGATGACTCTTCCAGAATTAGTGAAAATACCAAAGCTCCAATGAAAATCAGAGTCTATCAACATCCCAAATACATAAAGAAAGTCCCAGTACATACCCCAGTTCCTCCAAATTCTTTGAAGCAATTTCTATCTTGGAGTTGTGAGAAGGATTCAGGTCAGGCTGTGATCAAATGCATTGATAGATCATATAGAATCATCAATCCAGCTGACTTAATGAAGTTTGGCAAAGACGACTTGAACAACCTGCTACATTGTCCTATCATAGCTGACGAGTCTGTTTACTTTTTATCTTGCCAATATGTCAGGATGACAGATCAAATCCTTAGAAATAAATGGTATGCTTATTATGGTTCTTACAAGAAAGCCAACGTTGATTTTGACTAATAATGTTTTAGCGAGCCTAGGGGGAGATTGTAGAAGACTACATAAGGCTCGGCAAAACAACGAAAGTAAAATGAAGAAGTCAAGCGAAAGCTCATCTCACGCGACAACTAGAACTCGCGCGAGATGAAGACCCGCGCGAAAAGCCTGTCTCGCCCGAGAACCTTTTGTTTTAGTATATATATGTAATTTTCGCTTTTGTAGCTAAGTTTTTCAGAAGTTTGTCCAGTTTTCAGATCAATTTCGCTTGTATTTGCTTTGTGCGGTTTCGCACAAGATTGTAATCACTATTGATTATCAATTGAAGTTGTTTTGATCATTCTTTGTCTTCTTCCAATCATAATTTCATTCCGCGTTATTGTGATTGAGATCTTGGTTGATCATCTTGGGAATTTGACTGACTTTTACACCTTATGTTGAAAAGGTTATCGAAGTAAGTTTTCCATCTCACCTTGATGTCTTTTTCCTTCACCAAAACCTTTCCATCCACAGCCTTTATGAACTTCACCATTCTCAAGTCTTGTCTTCTACTTTCTCTTGCCTTGGCTATCTTAAACATGTCATGCTCTCCTTCTTTCGTGTCTAATCGTTTATACATCATCTCCTACGCCATGTTCTTTACCTCTGACACTGATTTTTTCGCCTGTCGCTTCGCCTCTTTGTATTTTTCTTTTAGCTTTGCGCGTTTTTCCTCATTGTTACATCGTATAAGCTCTCTAAAACTTTGTTGTTTGGTTCGTATCTTTTCCTGTACATTTTCGTTCCACCACCAGGATTCCTTATGACCGACTGTCCTTTTTGTTGTAACTTCAAGTGTTTCTTTAGCTGTTTGGATAAGCCTACTTGCCATATCCTCCCACTTTTGGTTTGCGTCTTCATGTGGTCCAGTCTGGTTCAGTGGTATGACCTAATCTCTAAAAATGGTAATCTTTTTGTCTTTGAGCTGGCCCCATTTGATCGTAGGTCTGACTCTCTTGTTCGGTAGGGCAATTTGTCTCTTGAGGCGTATATCCGCCACCAACATATGGTCTTGTGTCACAACTGACTCTCCCGGTATTGCTTTACAGTCCTTCCACGAGCTATGATCTTCTCTCCTCGTCAATATATAATCTATCTGCGTGTGTCTCCCACCGCTACTAAACGTGATTAGATGCGATTCTCTCTTTTCTTAAAAAACGAATTAATGATGCCTAGATCATGCGCTACTGCAAAGTCGAGAAGCTCCCTACCACCGTCATTCCTAAGACCATACCCGTAGCCTCCATGCACCAGTTGGAAATGCTCATTATCCTTACCGATATGTCCATTAAAATCTCCTCCTATGTATGTCTTATCTTCTCTTGGTATGTCGCCCATAACGTGATCTAAACTCTCCCAGAACTTCTTTTTTTCCGTTTCCCCTAGTCCAACATGGGGTGCATACGTGCTAACTACTGCCACTACCTCATCCCCTATTACTATTCTTAACAACATAATTCTATCATCATATCTTCTCACCTCCACAACATTATCATGAAGTTCCTTAGCAACTAGAAAACCTACACCATTTTTTGTTCCATCAGACCCTGAATACCATAGTTTATAACTATTGCACTCTTTTGCTCTCCCACCCCACCATCTAGTCTCCTGAAGGCACGCTATCTGGACCCTATGTTTCTTCAGCACATCAATTAACTGGAGTAACTTACTAGTTAGGGTTCCTACATTCCACGATGCCACCCTTAATCTACAAACCTTATTTCCTGTCTTCGTACCTCTCGTCACCGAACATAATCTCGGGGCAGCATAATAGCTCCTGCTATCTATTATACCCGACAGAGTCCACTAAAAGTACCAGAAAAACACGGATAACACAGAAGAAAGAAACGCAGCACAAGTATAGCACAATCAAAAGGAAACAGTCCCACGAGGTCAACAATACGCTAGGGGCACACAAACAAATCAAGACACAGAAAAAAAAATCAAATCACACGATGCTGGTACCCCTAACAAAGACCACAAGAACTTAATCAAAAATAGCCACAATGATCACCACTTCACACAATGACACACTATCCTGAGTATCGATTCAAATAAGCCAATGAAACCTATCTAGAGAACAGATCTAAGATTGACCAGAAGTGAAGACAACAAGCCACAAATGCTCAACACACAAACTCAACCAACAATATACAACTTACTCAGCAATTAATAGCAAAACACTAACAATTATACAACTAATCAGCAAGTTATAACAACTAATCAATTAGGCACAAACCACAGAACTAAACGGTCAGCAGAGAAATAGACAAGAATTATATCAACTCAAGAACAATAAAGAGCAAAGAACCCTCATCTATAGTCCAAGTATTAACGCTAATTGCCGTATGTTAGTACTCCCACGGGAACTCACTAGCGAAGGGACTTGCTACAGAATTGGGTTAGAGACCTTACAGTGAGAACGCCTAATACCAGTTAATCTAGAATACAGATCTGAAGCGATCTCCTATGAAGGTTCTGCAACAATGTGGTGCAGATTCAAACCTGTTCCACCGCTAGCGACTACAAATTATGGATTTGAATAGCGCGGTGCGATGAACAAACTAACAACACACAAACAGCGGCGGTGCGACTGCAAATTAGGGTTTTGAACAGCGGCGGTGCGATATAGAGAGCAGGGGTGGCTTGTGAGACAGATCCGACTCCCACACGTCTGGTGACAGATCCGACTCCCACGCGCGTCTGGTGGCTGCGATGGTGCTGGTGGCTAGCGGTGAGATAGAGAGCAAGGGCAAGCGCGGTCGTTGGTGGCTAGCGTTGGGGTTAGGCCGGCGGAGGTCGCCGGTGATGGTAGGTAGGCGGAGGTCACCCGTGGGGGGGTGATGTGAACGTTGGTGATGTGAACGTTGCTGTCGGTAAGATGCTTAGAACTACTACAAAAGCGAAAAAAACAAAACTATTTATACTAAACAACAAAGTTCTCGCGTGAATAATCTTTTCGCGCGGATGATCATATCGTGCGACATCTCTGACTCGCGTGACTTCATCAATTCGCACAACTTGATCTTGAACAAACCATCTTTATTCAGTGTTAGTTGTTTTACCGAGTCTTTTTATAGTCTTCTACATTGTTTTTCCTATGTTTTGACATAAATTTTATAAAATATGGACACAATACTTAAGTTCACCACATTCACCATATACACGGTCAACACATGTCTAAAAAAGAGTTCTTAACAAAATCACAACAAATTTTACTGACGCACTTTTTATCAAAAAAGCAACAACCTTTCACCGATTATGGGCTCTTTGTTAATCCACATAGCAATAGTGTTTTGTGCATATACATAATTCCGCTGCACTGTGTGGGAAGTTCCACTAGTTGTATATATAGATAAACAATAACTTAGCTTGAATCTCATATGCAGATACAGTAAAATAGTTGTAACCAATCTATTATCACTCCTATATTTTCTTATTGAACTTGTATTTAAACCCGCTTTATACAAATGATTAACAACAATACAATACATTTCATCCTATTTCTTTATACCGTTATAGAGGTGACTAACATTATGCTTGTGTGATGTCTTTGATAATTTACACAAGTTAGAATTATGAAAATGAATTGTAAACGATCCAACCATATTGTCTTGGGACTGGTTTGATTTTTGATATAGCTTACATTATTTAAATTCATACATTATCATACCTTGTGTTCCTCTTTGATGGACTCATTTATTTAATTTGTTTTCTCGTAGATATTTGAATTAAAGAGAAAAAGAAAAAATAACCATATCAATTAAGAAATTTGTATTATTTTTTTATTTTATTAAAGCTTATGATATACTCTTATTAATCATCTTATACAAGCATCTTATAGGATTGAACCATCAACCTCTAAGATAAAGAAAAGACGCTTTATCACCTATGATGTCCCCTAGGGACATTTAGAAAAAATGATCTATTTTAGTGAAAATTACATATCACCATCTCTAAACTTATAAAATTATATTTTCTCAGCATGTTTTAATTCATAATATCAATGCTCTTATGCATGATTTCAGTAAATATATACAATTTTATAAGTTTAAAAAATGATAAGCAATTGTCTCTTTAAATAAATGTATATAGCCTCTAGTATTATAATATAGTAATATTAGTGATTGTTTTTAAAAATAATGAGTTTACTTTTTGAAATAAAAGGTTGGTGGTACATAATGGTAGGTGGTACTCAGAGTAAAATGAATTGTTGGCTAAAAAGAAATTGTACATGTTTAAAAAATTGGGGTTTACAAAACGTTTTAAATGTAACAACAGTAAAAATGCCGGTGAATATAGAAAAACCAACATTTTTAATCGAAAATGGAGTGTGGCTGAAGCAAATTGGTCCCATGTTAGGTTGCATAACCCGTATTTGATTCCGATTTAGAAAATATAGAACTTTATTCTCATTTTTTTCTCACATTTATGATAGTATTTTTACATAACGTAATATAATATTAAGGAAAAA
Organism: Flaveria linearis; assembly: GCA_024085815.1. Taxonomy (NCBI): domain Eukaryota; kingdom Viridiplantae; phylum Streptophyta; class Magnoliopsida; order Asterales; family Asteraceae; genus Flaveria; species Flaveria linearis. Next base: position 37,445,571 of record CM044012.1, read on the forward strand.
CTTTAAATAAAAAGAATATAAATTTCAAAACTGTAAGAATGAATTTAAATTATCAATCTTATTAATTAATAATTGAGATCAAATTATAAGAAAAAGTTTGTTAAAAAATTATTTAAAGCATAACCATTTTTATTTGAATTTTTTTTCAAGTTCATCCATTTTTATTTTTAAACGTTTATAACTTTTATATACGTTACTTTCTGATAAAAATTATATCATGAGCTTTTCTTTTTTCTTAAAACGAGTACGGTAGCATTATATAAAAATAAACTTTTTTTTACATTCTTCAGCTCATTTGAAATCTGCTCGTCATTACGTATTTAGTGTCATTTATTGTGTGTTTTTCTAAGTTATGGTGTATTTCTAAACACTGTTGTGTTATCTAAAATGATAACTTTGAAAAAAAATATAGTGAAATAACATTGTTGTATAATTCTACTATGTTAATACACAATGATAAATTAATAACTAATTAATCATAAAAAACTAAAATTATATAAAACACTAAACGTAATGATAGCATGTGTGACAACCCTAAAAATTTTTTACGATATTATGTCAAAATATATATAAATTTACGTATACATGTCGCATGCATAAATATATGGAATGTATGTATGCATGTTTACATGCATGCATATATATTAGAAAATTTTACGTGTGCATGCATGTATATATATGAAAATTCCATATGCATGTTTGCATGCATGTATAAAGTTAGAACATGCATGTTGTTGCATGTACATATATATTATGCCTGTCTATAGATGTATATTTTGCATGTATGTATATATATACACCCATAAACTTATGATTATCTATATTAATAGGTATGAGTGATATGTATAAATTAAGTATCACAACAAAATAATAACTCAACCAAACATCACAAAACAAGACATCTTGATACCAAAACAAAACTAAATTAACACTAACATGTAAACACTAACTAAAAACTTAAAACCGATTAGTTACTAATTCGAGTTAAACCTTAAATGGGTTATTAACTACTTAATCAAACAAAGCAACTAGCCATCTAAACCTCGGTTGAATGATCATCCACAAACCGACTCACATGGAACATCATTACTTCAAATGAATGTAGCAAAGTGCTCGGCCACCTGACACCAACCTTGCCACCTTGCACCCCTAACTCCCTAGTCATCAAGCACCATCATTACTTGACACTAAGCACATTCAAACTTGGACACTTCACCTAATAGCCATCATTACAAAGGCTTAGGTGTCCATCCTTAAACCGCCCCCAAGTCTCGGTTATTTGAAGCCTTCAACCGGGAATCATTTCAACACAACCCAAACCACATACCATACACATTCTCTCTCAAAACTCTCGGCCAAGCATACTCAAAACCGCCACTTTCTCTCGGTATCTACTAGCAACCGCATACCATCACCCTTTTTCCCTTCACCTCTTGGTTTATAAGTCACAATCACCATCTTTGTCCCTCTATCACCCGTAAACAAACACCAACCAACCATCACCCCGACCACCTCTCAGCCTCGTACAACCACCATCAATACCCGCAACCATTATCACCCATAACCATCATCACTATCACCTCCTATCACTATCCACCACCTTGCTTCTCTACCTCTTGGTTCTACAAGCCAAATAAACAACCAAGTTAGCCATCTTTTCAAGTCGTGAAGTTAAGAATCATCCCATCATCATCAGCCTTCCTCATCTCATTTGTACAAGGTAAAGATCCTTCTAAAAGTGTTTTAATACAAAAGTTACATATGTGTTATAAACACATATAAAAATTGTTTTGGTACATAAATACCAAAACTAGTCTTAAAATGTTTTGAAATCCTTTAATTCTCATCAAAACACAGTAATTCAGACTTGTAACAAAAGGATATTTTAAAATTATAAGATTAAATCTTGTAATATTAAAAAAATAAGCAAAAATATTAGACAAATACGATTGTGGGAATAAACATTGAAAAATTTCTAGAAAATATTAACTTATCCTTCTGTAAATTTTAGTAAAAATATACTAAGTAAAATAATTTATATAGATTATTAAAAATACTCAAAAATACAAATAATTCGGGAAAATTCTGGAAAAATCACAGAGTGACTCTTTTGGGGTGAAAAAGCTCGAGGAATTATTTGGTATTTTATTTCATTATTATGTTTAAAAAATGAATTTTTAAGTGATCTGTAATAGAAAAATCTAAATAAATAATAAACCAGTACCATAAATAGTGAAACACTAACTTAAGCTATGATAAATCAGATTCTATAGATGGTATAAATTTCATAAATTTTAGAGTTATATAACTATTTTTCATGAATTTTGGGAATATTATAGAAATTACAGAAAACAATCTGTTAGGAATTAGGTGTTATAAAATTTATGGGATGTTACAAACTATTTAAATAATATTCTGTGAATTTTTTGTAATTTTGAGTAACAGTAGCTATTTTTGGCATTTTTTGAAACTTTAGAATAATTATAACAAATTTATATATAGTGAAATAAAAGTTGAGAATTTTATGATGATGTTACCTGATTATTTCACAGCTAAACCTCAAAAGGTTGTTATATCTAATGTTCTAAAAATTTTAATGAAATTTTATCTAACTTATAAATTATTTTTATAGGTTATCATTTGGAGACACGGTGAGACTCATAGCCCCATTTTGACCTTTTTGGTATTTTTAAAGTTTTTGGGGGAAAAAGCATACTAGTTATGTTGATGCATTATTTTTGAAAATATTTTGAGACTTACTGTCATTTGTGATACAACTATTAATTCGAATGGGGAACCTTCTGATAATATTAGTAGTGCTACTTAAGAGAATATTTGCACCAATAGGATGAGTGTTATGATGTTATTTTCCTGCACCTAACCGAATGAGGGTTGAGATGTAATATTATTTGATTTTGTGAATTATTTCGTGACAGTATGATTATGTATGTGAGCAGGTTTGGTTGTAATTGGTGCATCAATAAAATGTTTTGTCTAGATATATACCTATGATCTCACCAACTTTATGTTGACTGTTTAAGTATGTTTTTTTCAAGTAAAAATGACTAACAATATTGATTTTCCTTTGATGTCTACAACGGATGGGGAGAAGTAGTTGGGCGAGTTTGTGTTAGCTTAACAGTTAACATCTATGATGGAAGTGTGTTAGTGGATGCACACTTTCATCGTACCTGAAGATGTTAGTTAAATAATATGTTGTAATAAGGGTTATATCAAATTTTGACTCATATGTAATGATGTAATCCAAATTATGATATATATATATATATGTGAAGTGTGTACTTTATGTTTTATTGTTGTTGTGATTTAATTACTGTAATCAATTATGTTCTGATCAAACAAGTCACATCCAGAAATATCACTTCACGCTTCCGCCGGGATGTGACAGCATGTCTCGTTATGTTTTTGTTCATCATTATGTTATCCATAGCATAATAAGTTTTTAAAATACATTGATGCAATAACATCATTGTATACCTCTAATTGTAATACACAATGATAATATAACAAGTTTGTAACGCCCCGTTCCCGGGCACCTCACAGTTGGTGATTTATCGCGCATAAAACATACAAATATTTAAAACATTGCAGCAGAAATTAATTAAAACCATTTCTTATATAATCATGACAACTTTTGCAATGTAATACAATACTGATAACTCTTACAAAATACTATAAATTGCATTACATCATAAAAATGTCATTTTTATACGAATGGATGCCATCACAAAAATGCCAAGTAGCTGCCCCCGTGCCATCCTCAGTAACTATTACCTGCTAACTTGTAGAAGACTAATCAAGGCTCGGCAAAACATTTGAAGATTGAACGAAGACGATGTCTGAAAACAGCATGTGCGAAAGCCTGTTCCACGCGAGTTGAAGCTGTCACGCGAGAACAAGCAGTTTCCACGCGAAGAAGCTTCCACGCGAAAGTCTGTCCCGCGCGAAAGGAAGCCGCGCGAAAAGTCTTTTGCGCGAGAACTTGATGTTTAGTATAAATAGCTTAGTTTTCGTTTTGTAATTAAGCTTTTGTTCATTTATCTTATATGTACTGTGCGAAATCGCACAAGACCTGTTCTAGGTTGTGTTATTCAATATGAGAATCATTTTGTGATCAAATTCAATCTTCTTCTGTTTCAATCTTGTTTACATTCCGCATTCACAAGATTGAGATCGTGTGTTTATTGTTTACATTCCGCATTCACAAGATTGATATGTTTGATGATTTGGAAGAGCAGAATGAATATACTGATATATTTGGAAACAACCTTCAAGAATTATTCAAAGACATTGATCTTGAAGAAGGAGAAATTCCTATTGAGACTGTGAATGGTGAAACTCCTGCTGATTCTACAAAGACAGATTCTACTGGTCAGATTGCTTTATTCACTAGAGGAGGATTCATGTTCAAAGCACCACCACCACCTACTGAAGCTCATTTTCTATTCATTTCTAAGCCTAAGCAGAAGTATGGTGAAATGTCTCGTGTGATCAGTTGGGGATATGATGGAGAGAAACGATTATATGTGATAAAACGACGGAATGGAGAAATAAATTATTTGAAAAGCACACAAGATTTTCATACTTTACGTGCTACAGATCTTTATACTATGGGAAAAGCTCCGATTTTCAACGAAAGTAATCATAGTGAAGCTGAATTGATAAGATCTATGATACGAAGGGAGATGCGCACAAACTTCAAAGATTTTAAGACTGCCAAATCTAAGTTGATTGATGACTCAACAAGAATAGATGAAAAGACTAAAGCTCCAATGAAAATACGAGTATCAACATCCCAAATTTATCAGGAAAGTCCCCGTGCATGCTTCAGTTCCTCCCAACACTTTGAAGCAATTTCTATCTTGGAGATGTGAGAAGGATTCCGGTCACGCTGTGATCAGATGTACAGACAGGTCATTTCGAATCATTGATCCAGCAGACTTGATGAAGTTTGGCAAAGACGACTTACTCAAGCTTTTACACTGCCCTATTTCGGCTGATGAGTCCGTTTATTTTCTATCTTGCCAGTATGTGTGGATGACTGACCGGATCCTTAAGAATAAATGGTATGCATATGCAGGCACATACAAGAAAGCAAACGTTGATTTTGATTGATCATGTTTCACCGAGCCTAGGGGGAGATTGTAGAAGACTAATCAAGGCTCGACAAAACATTTGAAAACAGCATGTGCGAAAGCCTGTTCCACGCGAGTTGAAGCTGTCACGCGAGAACAAGCAGTTTCCACGCGAAGAAGCTTCCACGCGAAAGTCTGTCCCACGCGAAAGGAAGCCGCGCGACTCACGCGAGAACTTGATGTTTAGTATAAATAGCTTAGTTTTCGTTTTGTAATTAAGCTTTTGTTCATTTATCTTATATGTACTGTGCGAAATCGCACAAGACCTGTTCTAGGTTGTGTTATTCAATATGAGAATCATTTTGTGATCAAATTCAATCTTCTTCTATTCCAATCTTATTTACATTCCGCATTCACAAGATTGAGATCGTGTGTTTATTGTTTTTCTGGGAGAATTCGAGGTTTTACACAACTGGAAAACACATAAAAGTCAGTGTTGCTGAGTGAGTTCTAGTTTTATAAATAAAATACTTTACTTTATTTAAAACCTTTCTTTACTTTCTTACGCGATCATGCATAACGTACAAATAGAGAATATTACTTTTAACTTCCTTTAACCTTCGTTATTCATCATCATATTCATAGCATGCTTTCGTTTCATGCTTTTTGTTAACATTCTCTTACTTTCGTTCTTATTCTTTCGTAACATACTCATTATCATTCTTTTACTTTCATACTTGTTTTCTTTCTTTCTTTCTTTCTTTAGTATGTTACGTCATTGTTTTACATCCATATGGATTGATGAACAATACCCCGAACATCATGCACGAATCAGATCCTGGACCTGTGGTAATTAAACCACGAACATAGTGCACGAAGCTGATCCAGTCACCTATGGCAAGTCATCTCTCCCATTCATACAAACCGTTTGGTCCTACCTAGAACATTGTGCACGAAGCTGATGCTGGACCTGTGGTAATTAAACCACGAATATTGTGCATGAAGCTGACCCAGTTACCTAGGGCATACCAAGGGGCCTTGTCAATCTCAAGGATTGACCCTGTGTGCATCCTTTGGGTTAGCTAACCTGCATCACAGTTGAGATAACGATAACATGGTCATGCATCTCCTTTCATTTGCTTGCAAGCCATTTTTACATTCGTTCGTTCATTAATGCATGCATTCTTTCTTTCTTTACATTCAATTTCTCATCTTTGTTATCTTTCATTTCGTTACGTTATTCTTTACGTTCTTTCATTCGTTTGTCATACTATGTAAAGTAATAACATAATATATAACGTATTTTATAATATAATACAAATACGTGTAATCATTATTAAAAGATAACACATCTTACGTACTGTACATTATTCATACATCATACGTACAACCCATAACCCTAGAACATCTCATAATTATACTTAAATTGGGTAATTATTACCCATAAGTCAACCTTAGTCAAAACCCTAGACTTTCTTTTTTTCCTAGAATTTTAGAAAAATTATTTCAAGGGTCTAGACGCATGGGCACTGTTTAGGCGCTTCCGCCCTGTTCAGACGTTTTGCTACTATGCAGACGTTTGGGCTTAACTTAGTTTCTTTTTCACTTAGACGCATGGGCTTGTTTAGGTGCATGAGCCCTATTCAGACGTTTGGCCCTACACTTAGTCGTTTTCCTACTTAGACGTGTGGGCCTATTTAGACTCATGGGCCCTGTTTAAACGTTTGGGTCTGCACTTGGTCATTGTCTTACTTAGACGCATGTGGCTATTTAGACGCATGGGCCCTGTTTAGGCGCATGGGTATATTGGGCGGTTGGGAACACTTAGGAAACTAAGCTGTTGGACGCATGGTCCACTGTTTCGGCGGTTGGGTAACTAACTTCCACTTCAACATCATAAATCAGTCCCAAATCATTCTAAATTATAATCTAAGCTTAGTACCAACATCCTAAGCATCCTAACATGTAAATACATACTTATAAACCCCAAATTTACACCAACCCACATACACATTTATACACACATACGTACGGGAAAAATCCATTTCTTTATAAAAACATATACACATGCATTTTTCAACCCCAAAATAGTTAAAAACATGTTAAAAGGGGATGCTAGAACTCACCTTGGTCTGTTTTCGGGTTGAACCCTTCTTTGAGTTTCCGAGATGTTTCTAGCACCTAAAACACACACACATATACAACCCGAACACACAATCATATTTATAGGCATACAACCAAGTCTAGAATCGTCTAAGGCATCATAAATTCAAGAATTCTTACCAAAAACTTCGAACTTTTTGTTTCTTCTAAAATTCCCGAGAGTTTCTGCTCTCTCTCTCTTTCTCTCTCTAGCAAAAATCCGAATGTCAGGGTGTAAGAAACAACATAGGCGGCCATGTTGCTTTATCCACCAACTTTCCAAAAGTAGTGTCCTTTTGGACACTTTTAACCCCTCAACTATGGTTACTTGCATTTTCTTTCTTTTCCTTTGCTTTTATTCTCTTCTTCATATTTAACAAAATAACCGGGTGTTACAAAGTTTGAATAACATATAATAAATAATAATAATAATAAGATGAAATGATGTAAAACATAAAATATGATGATAAATACATATAACAAATGATGAAAATATGTGTTAGCATGTCGTAACAATGCGTACGCAAATTTAAAGAGAATTTATATATAAAAGTTATTATTATAAGAAAGAAACCATATATCTATAAATTCGATTATAAAGTTTAGAGTATAAAAAATATAAATAAGATATAAATTTTATTTAAAACAAGTAAAGTCAAATATAATATCATACCTACGTTTCCCCTATAATTCATAAAATGAACTATTTTTTTAATATCTGAATGCCACTACGACATGGTTATATCTATTTATATTGTGATATAAGTTTTATTTAAAATTAAAACAGGTCAATAATATTTTGTTTACCTTTTCTTTTATATACTTTCTGGTGTTATATAACGCTCACTTTTACAACAGTATAATTACCATTGTGACATATTTATTATTATTCACGTTACGATATAAATTTTAATCGCCCGAGTCACAAAAACACGTGGCATAACTCAGTGGTTGATAATTAAATCATGTGACATAATCTGATGACTTATCAAATTAGAAGCATATTGATATTATCATACTATCTTTTTGTAAGTTATGTATTTTGTTATTTCACTTTATTAATATTTGTTTATTAAAATTTACATATCTTCTTCTCGATTCCAAGAAATATAAACATAGTTCTTGTTGAGCAGAGTTTCTTGGTTATATTTTGAAGTGTAGCTCAAATAATTTAACAAATTCTTATTTCTCCATCAATTTATTTTTAGAGGGGAACGGGGATGAGTACCTTATTCGTCCAAACTTAGTGATTCAAAAAAACAGATCTAAACTGATTTACAACAATGATTATGAAAGCATATATGAATAATGTACAATAATTTTCTTACAGTTTTGATCCATTTAACCATTTTTATGAATCACACATACAGGATTTCATTATGAATTTCTCTACATTATGAATTTATGAAAGAGAGACAAAACAAATAATAAAGTGAGAAGGTTGAGAACAGATTTTATAATTTTAGGATATTCGAGTTTTAACATTCTTTCGCATATGTTTTTTTAAACATTACCGGTGGACTAAGAACCAAGTCATGTTCAATGATTGCAAAGAATTATGTATGTCCAAGGTTTAGAATAAATAAAAACAATTAAAATCCCCACCGACCTTTGTAAAGTGTAATAGTATAATTATTATTAGTATGTTCATACTTCTCACATGACGTATATGCTATTAATACATAACAAGTTTGCTGCTAGTAGATAAAATAGTAAATTTAATGTAATTAAGCTATCTCAAGGGATTATGATTTATAACAAATTCACACTTTACGATAATAAAGAAAACTTTAAAAATATCCGTGTTCACACTTATATCTTGAAAATTTAAAAAAGACAAACTAAATGACTCTTGACCAAAGGAATGCCAAATCTTATGCATCATGACCTGTACAGCAAGATAAAAAAGTTGTACCGAGTAAAAGAGAAAAACGTCACTGATAATCAAAGTTGTCTATTCATACATAGGTAATTGCTCTTAAGATAATCTTGAATAGTATAAAAACATGCATGTGTTATTTTTAAACTATAAGACATAATTCACACCATTTCTGTCTTTGAAGTTCAAAAAAAGCTATGTAGGAATATTTATGTGTAAAACTCTGTCAATTCCAAGAATCACTAACCAAGATCTCAATCACACGAACGCGGAATATAAGTGTGATTGGAAGAAGACAAACAATGAATCAAAACGCTTTCAATTGATAATCAGGATGATTACAATCTTGTACGAAAATGCACAGAACAAATACAATCGAAATTGATCTGAAAACTGAAAAAACTTAGCTACAAAAGCGAAAATTACATATATATACTAAAACAAACGGTTCTCGCGTGAGACAGGCTTTTCACGCGGGTCTTCATTTCGCGTGAGATGAGATTTCGCTTGACTTCTTTATTTTGCTTTCGTTGTTTTGCCGAGCCTTATGTAGTCTTCTACAATCTCCTCCTAGGCTCGGTGAAACATTATCAGTCAAAATCAACGTTGGCTTTCTTGTAAGTGCCTGAATATGCATACCATTTATTTCTAAGGATCCGATCTGTCATCCAAACATATTGGCAAGACAAAAAGTAAACAGACTCGTCAGCTGTGATAGGACAATGTAGCAGCTTGTTCAAGTCGTCTTTGCCAAACTTCATTAAGTCAGCTGGATGGATGATTCTATATGATCTATCAATGCATTTGATCACAGCCTGACCTGAATCCTTCTCACAACTCCAAGATAGAAATTGCTTTAAAGAATTTGGAGGAACTGGAGCATGTACTGGGACTTTCTTTATGTATTTGGGATGTTGATAGACTCTGATTTTCATTGGAGCTTTAGTATTTTCATCAATTCTGGAAGAGTCATCAATCACCTTTGACTTTACAGTTTTGAAGTCCTTGAAGTTAGTTCTCATCTCTCTTCTTATCTTTGATCTTATTAATTCAGCTTCTCCATAGTTGCTTTCATTGAAGAATGGAGCTTTTCCCATTGAATAAAGATCAGCAGCTCTTAAAGTATGAAAATCTTGAGGGCTTTTCAGATAATCAATCTCTCCATTCCTTCTCTTAATCACATACATCTTCTTTTCACCATCATAAGCCCAGCTAATAACATGAGAAAGTTCACCATACTTGTCTTTCGGCTTTGATACGAATAGAAATTGAGTCTCTTTGGGTGGTGGTGGCGCTTTGAACTGCAATCCTCCTCTGGTATATAAAGCAATCTGCCCAGTAGAGTCCTTTTGTATTGTATCAGAAGGAGTTGGATCACTTACAGACTCAGTAGGAATTTCTCCTTCTTCCAGATCAATGTCTTTGAATAAGTCATGTAAGTTGTTCCCAAAAATGTCAGTATACTCATTTTGCTCTTCAACATCATCAAATAACCCAAACTCTTCTTCTATAGCTTCAGTTGAAGTTGATTGTTGAAATGAGTATAGCTCTTTCTCATACAGACTTTTAGTATCAGGATCCCGTGGATCATATCTTTCTGGATTACTAGCACTTGGTCCTGAGACATTTTCAGTACTAGTATCACCAGTTGGATTAGACGATAGGCCTCCGACATCACCTCCATCATCATCATCATTATTATCATCATTGTTTCCTCCATCATGTCCACCATTATCTCCTCCATCATCATCATCATCACCATTATCATCATCCTCATCATCATCATCATCATTATCATCATCCTCATCATCATCATCATCATCATCATCTTCTGAATCACCATAATCAATCAAATCTTCATCATCTTCTTCAGTAACAACAGGAAGAGCTATCATGTGTTCTGGCTCAACGAAAGCTGTAGAATTAAAAGCTTCGGTGATAGAAACTTCAGATGTAATCGGAACATCTTCAGTGGTACTAACACTTGGCTGTTCCTCAGTAGCTTGAGCTTCGTTGACCGTTTCTCTTTCTTGAATATTTTTTGCAGGAGATGGATTGGAGAACGCCTGCTCGTCTCACCAACCACAGTTGTAGACCGAATAACTGGTGGTTGATAGAAATAAGTCTGAGAAATAAACTCGCGTAGCTCATTCAACTGTCTTTCCAATCTCGAAGAATAATCAAACATACTTTTCATTTGTTGCTCCAAAGAGGCTATCCTTGTATCCTTTATTGCAGAGTCAAGATGAATCATGGTAATCATCTTAGTCTTTTCTTCATTATCTTTTCTCAACTCAGCAATCAGTTTAACATTCTCGAAACTTTCTTTCTCCAAATTCTTCACCCTTTCTTCTAAAGTAATAGACTAAGGAGCACTGGTAGATTCTTCTCTTCCTTGAAAATCTGGAGGAGTGTTTAGAAAAGTATCTACATCAAACTCCAGATTTTCTTGTCTTGGAGGAGTTGAGAAACTAGATCCAGGAATATTTGCTGATTCAGAAACAGGAACCGTTTCTGTCTCAGCAGCTGTAGTAGTCACATCAGCTATCTGTTCTTCTTCAGTCATCTCTTTCTCAGGTGATCTTGGAATATCAGAAATAATAGGCTGCTCAGTTTCTGTGATGATCACATGAGTTCTAGGTTTCCTTGGAACACCACCTCTTCCTCTTTTCCTGGCAGGGAAATCTTTCCTCCTTGCCATGCGTTTACGCCTCATTGATGTACTCGGGGATTCCTTAGGGATGTAATCAGTATCCCTATCTTAAACATTTAGTCTTGAGGAAGTTGGAGTAGAAGGTGTCTGATCAGTTTGAATCACATAGGGAACATTCCCTATCTGATCACTAGCAGTCTCAGAACTAGAAGCAGAATGAACAATACCTTCCATTCTTTCTTCGTTCATCGGCTCATCCTCAAACAATCTTTCAATCTCCTCAACAATGTCATTTCTAGCAGCAGATGCAGAAGTGCCAGTCTGTGCTTCATCAGTTTGAACATCTCCTCCTAAATCACCAACATCTTCTTCTATCTCAGAAAATCTACCAATCTTAGCAAAACTTTTTCCCGAGCACTTGTTTCCACGTGCTCCAGTAAGATGATTAAAGATCTCCTTCTTGATGGTCTGTACAACATATTTTGGAGACCTCAGAGTGGCAAGTTCAGGATAGGCTTCATTAATCACCAGCTGAATAAACCGAGGATACATGATAAACTTCCTTCCCGGATTAGCTGTGGTATTTTTCTGCATCTCCTGGAAGATTACTCCAGAAATACTAAACGGAAGATCATCCACCAGGGAGGCTAATAAAGATCCAAACACAGCACTCAGACTGTCCATCCTAGCCTTCAGGTTGCTCAGACAGTGAATCACCACATGAAAAAGATACTTCCAATAGGGTGGCAACCACTTCTTCTCCAGACTAGGATATCTGTACTCATATCCCATCCGAGTTAGACAATCAATAACTACATCATCATCCAATCTTGTTGGAGCACCCTCTTGGTCATCAAAAAGTAGTACTCTGTTCAGTATAGCTTGGGAAACAGTCACTCTCTTATCTTTGACTGTAGCAGTAATGATTGGATTTCCAGGTTGATCCTTTTCTAGAGCAACAGTACTCCAGAAAGAATCGATCCACTCAGAATATATATCTGGATCAGCAGAAATGGCATAGACTATACGAGAGTTCTTCAGCCCTTCTATCATAGATGCGAAAAGTTCCTTTCCCTCAGGAACATCATCTAAGTAGGCTACGCAGTTATGATTTTTACTAAAAATCATTTAAGCCATCTGCAATGTCAAAAACAAACAACATTAGAACGATTGAAATAACTTAATTATGCATACGAAAAATGTTAACACTTAGAAAAGTTTCATTATTTGAGTTTTCACACTTAGAAAATTTCAGCAACTAATGGTCTATTGCGCGAGAACTAAATTCATGCGAATAATCACAGTTCATGTGAAATTCAAACATCACACGAAATCTAACTATCATGCAAAAATAAGATTTCATGCGAAAACCACATTTCTTGCGAAAATTACTTTCATGCGAAAGTCAATGTTTTGTGAAATTCAAACATTATGCGAAAACAAGAATCACGCGACAACTCTTATCACGCGAACATAGGTTTCACGCGAAAAGCTTTCTCACGCGAAATCTCCTTTTCGCAATTGTTCATGTTACTTGTGCGATTCGCACAACCCATCCTTCGAATTAACTGTCCAAAATATGATTTTAATCCATGAAAATCATTCCATCACTGTCGCCTAGGTCCAATATGTCTATTTCATCTTTCAATTTCAACATTTAAGTTTATTTATTTGATTTTATTTTAAAGTTGTTAAGTTTCCCTTTGCATTTCATCGTTATAGTAATCATAACAATCATGTTATACCTTTAAATCACACTATGGATGTAATGAGAACAGTATGGTGTTTCAGAATGCCAAACAAGAATGGAATGATATCTGTTTTGAAGTTTTGAATGCAAGCGAAATGAGTTTTCGGATGTGAAGCGAAAGGGTTTTTTGGATGGTAAGTATGCGAAAAATGGTTTCGTTTAAACACACTGTGATATTTATATCACAAGTAATTCACGCGATAAGTCCTTTCGCAAAATGGCCTTTTCGTGTGATCACTTCCTTTCGCGCGAATGTCTTGTAAAATTTTAACACTTTTTAATTTTTAACATTTCACTTTTTCTTATTTTTCAAAAACTTGTTATTCTCAATTATTTATGTCAACAGAAGGTTATATTTACCAAGTGACCAATTAATTTAATGAATCTCAAATATTCAAAATTTATCTGTTATTTATTTGTCTTAAAACGAAACAACACAGAACTAAAATGAAAACAATATACACAAAATAACAAACTAATGAAAACAATTAAAGAATCAAGATCGGATTTGTTTATTAATCAATATTGTTTTGTAAGAATTTTCATAATGAGATCATATAGTTCTTTGTTAAGTCAAGACTCTGTCCAGCTTTATTTAAAATAACTGGTTAAGTTGATTGTCAATATCTTTTGTCCTTTTTAAACTTATACTTCAGGTTTTACTCAGAAACATAAAGAGTGATATATATCATGTTTTGTATTGATTTAATATAATTCAGTGGATCCCACAATCAGAACTTCTGTAAAATAATTATTATCCTTCAAGACACTGTCGAGATTTCAAGTCACCCCAAATTGACTTAAACCATGCATTGTTGATCAGTGATACCATTTATTTATTCCTAAAATATAACTATTTGAGCATAACTAGCCTGAGAAATATCTCTTAATCACGGAATATTAACAAGTTTAAGGACTTACTAACAGCCATCCGGACTTACGTATGCCCTCTCAAAATGTTTAGGACTTACAAGCCATCCGGACTTACATGCCCCATTTTTGATTTTGCCTTCCATGATCAGAAAATATTCTCAAAAAAGAAAATATATACCATATAGTATGTATGTCTTTAGACATATCTTTTGATTTGCTGTGCATCTTGGCATCTTATATCCTATATGGCCTTTTGGCATCTTGTTGCTCAATTATTTGCTCAACTATTTTCTTTTTATCTTTTTATTTCTTTTTGTCTTTTTGTATTTTCTTTTATATATATATACATAGTTATGATAATCACTGAATCAAACAAATACAACACTCAATTATGATCTTTTCATTTCTGAAAGCAAAGCCTATCGACACATCAATCATAATCCAAGTCTATTCGTATTTAAGCCTTTGAAAGTACGTAGACTCTTTTAGTACTTTGTAATATCATTTCTCATTTAAGTATGAAAATTTCTTTTCTTTTCTTTTCTTTTTATTTTTCAATCCTTTGATCTTGACTCCCCCTAAAACCAAAAATATTTTTCACAACGTGTTTTTCTAATTTTCTCCCCCTAAAATTGTGATTGTTTTTTTAAAAGAAAACGAAACAATTGCAATTTTATTAGTTATTAACAAAAGTGAAAAATTTTTTGTGAAGATTCAAGAAATCAATTTATCCAAAATTAATCATTCCCAATGATTGCACAAGGAAATCAAATCGAGAATGATCAAATGCCTTGGTAAATAAGTCAGCAATGTTTTCGGTTGACGGCACTTGTTTTGAATGAATAAGTTTTCGATCAAAACAGTCACGGATAAAATGGATGCGGATGTCAGTGTGTTTAGTTTTGGAATGTTGAATGGGATTTTTAACGATGTTCAGAACTGCCGTGTTATCACACCAAATTGGTGTGTCATAAATATTAAGACCATAATCGAGAAGTTGTTGTTGAATCCAGACAAGCTGGGAACAACAGCTCGATGCAGCCACATATTCAGCTTCGGCAGTGGATGTGGAAACAGTGTTCTTCTTTTTACACTGCCAGGAAATGAGTCGGTTGCCCAAGAATTGACATCCTCCTGTAGTCGACTTCCTGTCTAAATTACAACCACCATAATCACTGTCAGTATAAGCAAATAAATTGAAATCAGAATTACGAGGATACCAAAGACCAAGTTTGGGTTGACCCTTGAGATACTTGAAAATCCGCTTGACAGCTTTCATGTGTGATTCTTTTGGATCACTTTGATAGTGGGCACACTGACAAACAGGGAACATGATATCCGGCCTGCTTGTAGTGAGATACATTAGAGAACCAATCATTGATCTGTACAGATGTTGATCAATGGATTCGCCTAATGGATCTGGAGTGAGAGTTGGACGAGAAGACATAGGAGTTGGAGCAACTTTAGAATCTTGAAACTTGTATTTCTCAAAAATAGTCTGAACATATATTTCTTGATGAATGAGAATACCAGTTTCAGATTGATTAACTTGGATACCCAAGAAAAATGAAATTTCTCCAAGAGAACTCATATCGAATTTCTTCTTCATCACTTCTTCAAACTCCGTGCACATACTATCATTTGTAGAACCAAAAATGATATCATCGACATAGATTTGAACCAGAATAATGTCATCGCCTGATTTACGAATGAATAAGGTTTGATCGATTGCTCCTCTTGAATAACCATTTGTATGTAAATGTTCAGTCAGAGTTGCATACCAAGCACGAGGTGCTTGATGTAAACCATATAATGCCTTATCCAACTTGTAAACATAATCAGGATGATTTGGATCTTCAAAACCAGGAGGTTGACAAACATAGGTTTCTTCCTTCATTTTCCCGTATAAGAAAGCAGTTTTAACATCTATTTGATACACCTTGATATTCATGTATGAAGCAAAGGCTAAGAAGATGCGTATTGCTTCAAGTCTTGCAACTGGAGCATACACTTCTTCATAATCCAAGCCTTCAACTTGATAAAATCCCTGCACCACAAGACGTGCTTTGTTCCGAACTATAACACCTTTTTCATCCGTCTTGTTCCGAAATATCCACTTTGTTCCAATCGGAAGCTTATCCTTTGGAAGTTCTACAAGATGCCAAACATTCAGCTTCTTAAATTGCATCAACTCATCTTTGCATTGCCTCTATCCAACTATTTTCCTTGAGTGCCATTTCAACATTCTTGGGCACTATTTGTGATAGAAAGCAAGCATATAGACATTTGTTAATTGCCCTTGAACGACTTCTGGTAATTACACCTTCATGCAATGGACCAATGATTGCTTCAGTTGGATGAGTTTTATGAATTCTCAGTTGAGGAATGTCATCAACAACAATTTCATCGTCCAAGTTAGTGATGTGTTCAACATTTGCATTCACTTCTTCAGAGTTTCTAGACTGATACACAATAGTTTCTTCAAATGTGTCATCTGAATTGTGATTGACAGAAGCAGTATACACATTTGGAGATTCTTCAAATGGAACTTGAATGACTTCTATTGGTGTATCCAAAGTTTCTGAAGAAGATGAAGACAAAGGTGAACTTAGTAACTCTTCCGGCTCCTGATTGGGGATTTGTTTTGAAATATCATCTGATAATCCAGAACTTTCAGATACTTGCACAGAAGAAGAAGGAATATTCTTGAATGATGACGAAATTGCAGAATCATCAGATATAAGAGATGAAAGTTCCTCAATGATTTTATTCTCCAAAGATAGTGCTTGAGAATCAGTATCTGCAGACGAAGATGTAGAAATTTTAAAATTTATGAACAAAGATTCATAATCATAAACCCATGAAGGAGCTGAACCTGCATCAGTTATGTTAAGCTCATGCCAATCAATATTAAATGACTCAATTATTTGTCGTGTTCTTTTATTATAAACACGATATGCAACTTTATTAGCTGCATATCCCACAAAGTAACATTCATCAGCCTTTTCAGAAAATTTTGAAGTTGATTCAGTTGTGTGTAATAAAGTACAACAACAACCAAAGGCTTTAAAATATTTAACTTTGGGTTTGTGTTTATAAAATATTTCATAAGGAGTCATATTTAATCTTTTATTGATTAAAACACGATTCTAAACATAACATACAGTGTTTACTGCTTCAGCCCAAAAGAACAGAGGTAATTTGGAAGCAGATATCATTGTTCTAGCAGCTTCAATTAGTATTCTATTTCTTCGTTCTGCAACTCCATTCTGTTGTGGAGTGCCTGCAGTACTGAGTTGTCTAGCAATGCCCTTGGATTCACAAAACTCATTCAACGTTTGATTGCAAAACTCTGTTCCATTGTCACTTCGGATGCATTTTACCTTTTTATCTGTCTGATTCTCCATCAAATTAATGAATTTGATCAAAAGATGTGGAGTCTCATCCTTAGATGCTAAGAAAAACACCCAAGTAAATCTAGAAAAATCGTCAGTAACAACCAAACAATAAGATCTTCGACCCAAACTTAAAAACACTCACTGGACCGAATAGATCCATGTGTAAGAGTTGTAAGATTGATTCGATTGAGTTGTGTGCAATTGGTTTGTGAGGAAGTTTATGTCGTTTACCATTTGAACATGACAAACAATGTTCATTTAATTGAAATTCTTTTTTGGGTAAACCAATGACATGATTTCCACATACCAGTTTGTTCATGTTTTAAGATTGGCATGTCCTAATCGACAATGCCATAACGTAGAATCATTCTCCGAGGCTTTGGATAGTAAACAAGAAGCGGTTACCAAAGAATTAGAACAATGCATATCAAGAAGATATGTGTCATTGTCTCTCGGAGTCCTCATCAAAACCCATTCATCAGGAATTACAAAACCCGGTTTTAAGATTAAACATTCTTTGTTAGTAAAGTGTGTAGAATATTGTTTGTCACATATTTGAGACACACTTAGCAGGTTATGTTTTAATTCCTCAACAAAGTTCTCATTCTCAAAGCTAAGGACACCATTGTAACTGTACCACGCTTAGTAATACGTCCTCCTTTATCGCCTGCAAAAATCACTCTACCACCATTATATGACTGAACATCCTGAAGTAATGATAAATTTCCAGTCATATGTCTTGAACAACCGCTGTCTACATGCCATAGGCTTTCAATAAGCTTTTGCGGTTGTCCCTGCATAACTAAAAGAATTACTTAGTCTTTGGTACTCAAGTCAAACACGACTTGAGCACATTCTGTGTTGCAGTTAGACAAAAAGATTTGAGATTATTATATTTGTTTAGCACATCAGTCTTTTCATTCACACTTTTCAATTTGATTTTATCTTTTAAATCATTTTTCAAATTCTTGTTCTTTTCGACATCATTAGCATGATCAACCTTTGATTTCATTGGTTTTAAAAATTTTCCACGAGTGAAAAACATTTTTCCATTGTGAACAATAGAATTATGAAATCGGTGTTTGCTTAAAGATTTTTGTCAAAAAGGACAATTATTCGCCAGATGATTTATGTTTCCACACTGATAACATTTCCTTTGTTGTGTGTGTAAAACAAACTGTGGATGACAATTATAAAATTGTCATAGAAACCAAAGTCAGATTGACTTTTTGGTTTAACTCTCTGCACAGCCTTTCGAATCTTTGCTTCATTCGATAATTGCTTGTTCATCTTATGCAAATTCGAGGAAATTGGTGATTTGTTCATCTTTGCTTGTTCAGTTGGTTTAACTGTTGAGACTTTCAAAATGGATGATGCTGGAATTGGACCAGTCTTAGAATTTGCTGGAGAAGGACCAGGCTTTGTTATACGAATGGATGCTGGAGAAGGACCAGGCTTTTGAATTTTCAGATTTGATGAAGAAGGAGTATTCTTGTGCACATCTAGGCTACACATTTCTTATTTCACAGGATTAGCATTCTGATAAAGTTTATTTTTAAAGAATCAAAAATTCGTTTCTTTAAAAATATATTCTTCATCTTTAATTATTCCTTTAGAAACAAATCTATTTTTGAAATCCTTTTTAAGATTCACCTTATGATTTACCCTTTGAACATTATTCAAATTACATTTAATATTTGATTTTGTCTCATTTAAATCAACAATCTTTTCATTCCTTGATGAAGTTTGATTACAATCAGATTTGAAATCATTTACAATTTTATTTTTCAAACTCTCTCTTTCATTCTCACTCTCACAATCACTCTCCCACTCTTCAACCAAACCATCCACCTTCACATTATCTGCACAAAAATTTTCAGTTGATTGTTTAGGTTTAGTTATTGTGATAGGATCAACAGTTAAATTTACTTTGACTGAAGGTTTTAAGTCTGAGGATGGTGAAAAACCTATCCCATAACTCATATCACAATCAGAAATGACATCAGATGAAGGCAAACATAAATAATCATGATTAATCGGAGGAGCGACGTTTGAAAATCCAACACCACACTTTCTTCCTTTTATCTTCTGTGTCATTTGTGACTTGATAATACCTTCAACCATAGTTGATGAAAGTTCAAACTTTTTAACAGTCAATTTAGCCGAAGCTAGTTCACTGTTGAGTCTATTGATTTCTAAGGCGAGTTCATTAATTCTATTTGTCAAATCATTATTTGTACATTCTTTATCATAAAGATTTAATTGTAAGTTGTAAACCGTTTTATTTAAACCATCAAGTTTTTCTTTAAAAATCTTTTCATTTGACTTATATTTTCGAGCTTGATATTGAAGTTTTTCAACTTCCATTATCAAGTTCTCATTATGAACTCTATACCTTTGAACTTTCTCAACACAATAATTTGTGCATAAATCATCATATACCTTTGGTTCTGAGTTTTCTCCTTCAGACTCTTCAATCTTCTTTACCATGAAAGCCTTCATAGTCTCAACTGGTTCTTCCACTGGAGCAACATCAACAGTCTTTAGATCTTCAACCTGATAATTGACTGGAGGCTCAACAGTGTACTCTTCAACCTCTATCCTTTTCTCAACAACTTTCTCTTCCTTTTCTTCTTTCTCATCTTTCTCTTCTTCAACTTCTTCCTTCTCTTCTTCCTCTCACCAAACAAACCATCCAAAAGATCATCAGACACAAACTCAGTAAACAAATTCTCTTCCTCCTCAGGCTCAGTAACAATCTCAGCCATCAAAGCTGTAGATAACTTCATATCAAGAGCTTCCATTTGGTCAGACCAATCATATTCAGAATTAGTTTGTGAAACCAATGCTTTGCTGCTTCCAGAAGTACTTGCTTTGTCTTTCTTTGTTTCAATCTCCACATTGACCATTCTTTTTGGAGCTTTAGTTTGACCAGACTTGGGTTCAGTACATTCTCTAGCAAAGTGACCTGGTTTGTCACAGTTGTAACATCTCAGATTAGATTTGTCAAAACCAATTTTGCTAGAGTTGTTTACTCCAAACATTTTCCTCCCAGTACGTCTAGCAAAGTTCTTCGCCCTGTACACAACCATCGCTATTTGGTACTTGATGTCATTTTCTTCCACATCATCAGGATTTACTTGTTGAAGATCATCAATCAAGACATTTGGAGCAGTGAGTCTACCAGCCATGAAAGCTTCATAACTTGACATGAATGTAGTGAATAGGGCAAGATGTTCTTCAGCAATCTGGACTGTTTGTTTTGAAGGATTTGTGTTAGCAACATATGCATGTTGAACACTCTGTGGAGCTGGATTTTGAGGGATTTGTTGATGGATGATAGGGGAATAATATTGAGTAGCTGGAATTTGAATTTGAGGGTTCATTACTGGTTGAATATCAGAAGATGTTGAACTTCCAGTTTGCTGTTGCTGACACATCTGGGTATAACTGACATAGTAATTAGGATTACTGGCCATTTTAGCATAAAGAGCAGTTGCTTCAGCACCCAAAGAACTTAAATGATTTGCAGCTCTCTGCTTATCATCCATCTCATAAGACCTGATAGTGGATATTAAGTCAGTCAGAGAAAGAGTATACAAGTCTTTAGTTTTTTTGATCAGTGTATAGTTGTGATTCCAACTGTAAGGAAGTGAATTCAGCAGTTTCTTGTTTACCATGATTGTTTCCAGTGTAATCCCGGCACTCTTCATTTTTGTTACCAGTTTTACAAACCTGGCAATCTGAACATCCAAAGCTTCACCCACAACATGGTTAAACATGTTAAACTCTTGATTGAGCATATCCTTCTTGCTTTCTCTCATGTCTTTATTACCCATAATCTGAGTTTCCAATGCATCCCATAACACTTTTGCACCTCTGAACTCTTTAAACTTGTGCGATATTTCAGTAGTCAAGGCCATAGTAATAGCAGCATAAGCCTTGTCATCAAGCTCTAATCTCTTTATGTCATCTTCATCCCACAAGTGTTCAGGTTTCTGGACCATCTCTCATTTATCATTCTTGTACAGGGGAATATAAGGACCATACTTGATCGACCTCCATATCTTCGGTTCAGTATCGATAACATGATTTTCAAATCTGTAAGCCCAATCAGCATAATCATCTTCGCTGAGAAGTCTAGGTGGCTTGTTCCTAGTGCCAATTTCAGTATCAAGATGAAGAGATGCAGTAAGATGCTTCAAATTGGGTGTTGATGAAGACATGTTGATCAGAAAATCAAAACTCAGATTTTTCGTGCGAGAACAGAAGTCGTGCGATAACAGCTTCCGCGCAAGAACTCCTTTCGCGCGAGATAACAAACCGTGCGAGAATCCACTGATTCACCACGTGAAATCGCGTGAACAAACAGAATAACCGACTGAGCGAAAATGCTGTTTTCGCGTGCGAAAAGTCTGGAACCTTTTCACACAATCAGTTTTCCAATTTGCGAATTTTGCCAACTTTTCACCACAAATTAGCTGATTAGTTCCATTTTGAGGTATTTTAGTTCAAGTTAATCAGTGATCTTTCAATTTTAGGTCCAAATTCAGTTAAATTCAGTCGAAAATGTCACTTTTCTTCAAAATTTCAGCAGCATAACGTTTCCATATTGAATTCTCAATCAAACAAGTGAATAGGAAGATGAGGATTGATTCAATTCAGCCAAAAAACGTCTTCAAATCTTGGTTCTAGAGCCAAATGCTCTGATACCAATTGTAAAACTCTGTCAATTCCAAGAATCACTAACCAAGATCTCAATCACACGAACGCGGAATATAAGTGTGATTGGAAGAAGACAAACAATGAATCAAAACGCTTTCAATTGATAATCTGGATGATTACAATCTTGTGTGAAAATGCACAGAACAAATACAAGCGAAATTGATCTGAAAACTGAAAAAACTTAGCTACAAAAGCGAAAATTACATATATATACTAAAACAAACGGTTCTCACACGAGAAAGGCTTTCCGCGCGGGTCTTCATGTCGCGCGAGTTCTACTTGTCGCGTGAGATGAGATTTCGCTTGACTTCTTCATTTTGCTTTCGTTGTTTTGCCGAGCCTTATGTAGTCTTCTACATTATGTGATCTTTATGCATCTTTGTTTAAACTTGGTTATGTAATGCACAAACTATTATAAATATAATTAAAGAATACGATAATTTATATATGTTTTACGGTACTTCTAGATAAATAGATACAAAATAAATCCGAAGGTTAGTTCATTAAATCATTTTATATGATTACATAAAATGCAAATATTAAGTGCATCCTGAAGATGTTTATCAAGAAAGCCCAGCCCAGCCCATCCCAATCTAATTTACATCAACCCTCGTTAACTTCATGGTTAATTGGTCCCCTTCAATCCCTATTAGTCTATTACCATTAATTACATAACTGTCTCGTATTCTTTTAAATGAGAGAAATAATTGCATATGTTCTCTTGAAAAATTTACGTCTATTTATCCAATTCAAAATTATAATTGTATCTCTTGGGGGAGGTGGGAGGCTTTGGCTCTCTTGGAGGTCCAAGGTTCAATACTTGGCATGGGCGAATATTACTAACTAGGTATTACTAACAACTAACAACTAACCAGCCGTTCAAAAAAAATTATATCTCTTCTCCTTTAATCTTTTTAATTATATATTTATTCAATTCATAACAAAAATTGCATATATCCCCTCCTCTAACTAAAAAAATTCAAATTTACCTATTGGTTTATTTTATTAAAAATAAATTATTGATTGACAGTGTTGCCCATGTTCCAAAGCTAGATTTCTTTCTTTTTTACATTAAAAATAAAAATTGCTATTATTTTTTTTTAATTTTCACATATTCCCTTTTAGCTAGATTTCTTTCTTCTTTACATTTTTTTGTTTTTTTAATAATGTTTCAATGAGTGTTTTTAGTTTCTTAAAACAATAATAAAATACAACACAAATACTAAACATTTAATTCCTTACGTAACCAAAAAAATATGACAAAAAAGCAATCACAGACATTTATGGGTAACATAGTCATCCTATAATAGATTTTTAATAAGAATATCAAAATGGGTAATTTTGTTATTTTTTTAAACTAAAGGAGTTATATACAATTTTAGTTTTGAGTTGGGTAAATATGCAATTAACAAAGTTTGAAAAGGGATAAATGCAATTGTCCCAAAATGATAAATGCATCGGTTCATGGATGTCTCTAGAACCGCGTATAGGTACATCAGGTTCGATAGAAACCGGGTAAACAGAGGAACTAAGTAGGAACCGGATCTGGGTATGGGTGGTCCCCTTATATGTCTCCTTAGGGTAGGGACCGGTTCAGGTACGGAACCATGTACAACTAGGTATAGCTACATTTAATTTTTTTAATATATTAGACCGTTTGACAATGTGTATAAATTCAATCGTTTGCAATGGTTATAAAATCGACCATTGTCATTTTTTGCACTATAAATACAACTTAATAACAAGCAATTTTTACACTCCAGCTCATTTTTTCTCTTCTACAACAATAAAAAAATATCTACTTAAAAGGACTAAAATTTTGTTCAATAAAGAAGAGAACGGCTTAGGCACCGGCAATATATCGGAAACAAGCAACTAATGTGGATTTCTTGGATCTCATTAAGGTTAAATTTTTAAATGAACGAAAAAAAAAGCAATTGTACGTTGATCATTTGCCACGAATCGGTAAATACTCAATGAGCGGTGACATAAAGTTACTATTCGAATAAACCATGTGGAGCTCATCAAAAGTTACCAGTTAAATTAATACTGGTATTTAAATTTTTTTATAAATCTAATTTAATCATTGGTTGTAATTTCTCACAAAATTAAACAATAAAGTCTAAATGTAAAACGACTTACACGTTTTTAGCGAGATAGGAGCCTTTCCCGAATCATGCTTGTCAACTGAGGTTTTTCAAAGTGGTTGAACGATTTCTTGAAACATACACTTTGTCACTCTATTCCGAACTCAGAACTCTCATTAAGCCGTAATAAAGTATTTCACCATCACAACTCATTTCAGTTTGTTCAAAATCCGAAATTTGTTCCAACACATTGCAAAATTCTTCACACCGTGTTTTTTCAAAGTAGGGTTTGGATCTTTTTACAACAAAATGACACAATATTTACGACGAGCTTCTTTGAGACTCGTCGCTTAATTATCTTTCGAACACATATTAATTACATGATTGAATACAAAAAGATAATAATTGGGTAATGTTGATTATAAACCACATATTCGTAGTACTACAAACATATTAGTAAGACTACAACTTTAGTTTTGTAGTATTACGAAATTCCTCCAAAAATTAATTAGGTAATATGCCAATTAAAAGGTCGCATAGTAAGAAATTATCAAGTGCATGTGTAAATGTAACAACCCAATGAAGATGTATTTCAATAAATTTTAGAGTTAATTACACAAATAGTAAATGTAACCGCAAATACCATGTTTGGATAGTAATTTTCTGACAAAATGGATTTTAATAATTCAACCTATTACTTATTTGTCGATAATAATTTATACTATTAATTTGACCGGTATCACTCTCAACTTTCACTTTTGTTATTAACAACAATCTCAATGATATAATTTTCAAATTTTACATTTGATTTGTATTCATTTTAGGCTTAATTTAACTTGCATGTTTCTACATTCGTTCATATCATTATTGCGATCGGAATCGAGTCAAAATCAAACGTAAATAATCAAAAATCATATCATTGAGACTATTGTTAGTAATAAAAGTTAATTTGAGAGTGTTACCGGCCAAATTAATAGTATGGATTATTATCAACCAATAGGTAATAGTTTGGATTATTAAAATCCATTTTACCTAATTTTTTAGTAACAATTTTAGTGCTTATGATTTTTATTTTGTAACGAATTTGAAGATATGTTATTACAACTATGATTTTATAGTAAGAGGCTTCTGTTTCCTAAGGAGGAGTCAATGGTTATAGTATTAACATGAGATAGACTATTAATTGATGTATTAAAAGTAAAAGTAGATAGGTGTGTGATTTACATTATAAGAGAAAAAAGGTTAATATTATCGAACTTGAAAAAATAGAAAATATACATCAATACTGATACGTAAATTCTTTCTTTGTTTGTAAAAATGTTGTTATACATTCCTATGCACTTTTTTTCATTAGGTCGTTTTGCCTATATTGCAATATTGGTTCCAACTTTTAAGAAATTACAGGTTTGGTCCTTACTGTTTACTAAAGGGTCCCTGACACTTTCTATTAACTTTCTTAGTTAAATGGATATGAAAAGACTACCCCTTATTATTAAAATACTAGTGGTATACGCGCGCGTTGCGGCGCGTTGAACAGTAAAAGGAATAATGAATTGATGTTAGATTTAAAAGAAAATTAGACATAAAAGAAATGTAAAACTAACATATAACAGTAAACGAACCAAAATGTTAAAAAAATTATTAAAAATTTTACAACTTGCAATGTTTAAAGCTAACAACAAATCAACCGTGGCCACTTGTTTTATAAAGCAAATTAAAATTAAATGTATATCAATTGAAAAAAATATGAACATATGAATCCTGGGCCCATTTTGCCTTCATTAGCAATTTAACATTTGTCTCGCTTACTTCAGCCCACGTTTACCTCAGCCCACGTTTAAGCCTTATTTCTCCCATTTTTCCCCGCCCAAGCATTCATGATCATTGTTTCTTCATCAATCTTACTTGTAATACCGAAGCTTTGCTTCGCTTTTTGCAGCTGCATCGATTATGCAACAGTAATTTAGCAACCAATGATGCAAATCGTAATACGTATATTTATTTAGCAAGAAATTAGTTTAATGAAAATAATGAGGCTTCATAAGGATGAAATTAAAAAGTCACTCATGCATTTAGTTATGGATCACTCATGGGATTTTAAAACCGTTAGTGTTGTAAGAGAATTCGAAATTATTCAGGCGCATTGCAATGGGATAAAGTTTAGCAGCCTTCACTCATTGTCTTTAGTAATGTTACCACTATCATCACCCAAAAATATCAAAATTTGTTTAAGCCGGGATCTAAGGCTTAACCATTAGGATTAAGAGTTGATCACCCCTACACTATAGCTCTCAAATTTACTAACTATTTATGAAAATGTAAAATAATTAATCAAATTCTCAGCAAATAACATTCTTCATTTAGGTTCTCTAACACTAATCGTTCAGTGCCTTCTATGTTTTTTTGCTTTGAGTTTCATATCAAGTAATTCATATCATCCCAATGATCTAATATATTTACATCATTTGCAGGTTAAGTAAAAGTTTTTTGTTAGAAATGGTCAAATTCATGACCTGCAACGTCGATACAGGCTTCAACAGCTTCGGGCGGTAATGAGCGTATCCATCTCAAATTTTCATCATCCCAGAATAAGTTGACGTTAGATTTTCCACACAAAATAATGATACTAATCATAGTGGCATAACATGTATGTCTTAACTAAAGTTTGAACATTAAACTATGTTTCCTAAAGTATGCCACAGATTATCATTGTTATTATCATGTTACAAACAGAGAGAAATTAAAATTCAAGCACCATTCTATTCACGAAACTTAATTTATCATTTTCTTAAGGAGTTCAATCCTAACCATGACGACACTAACAAATGGTTGAATGAACATATTCCTGAACAGAAGCAGTGTGTTACATCTATATTGTAATGGCTAAAACTTAAAAAAATTTACATAAATACTAAGCAAAACATTTGTTAATTTAATATAAAGCTTAAATGCAGAGATGATCATACATATAAAATAAACAATCTCTAACGACCATTACTATCATCAATAGATTTCTAAAATTAATGAAAAAATTGTTTCTTGCTGGGTTAGGAGCCAACAAATTCAGCGGTATTATAGAAATGTGTTAATGCAATGGAGACAAAACTAACAGACCTAAATACCCAAGAATAGCAAGCTCCCCAAACATACAAATAAAAGTTGAAAATGCCCTACAAATATGATTAAACATAAGAAAATTTGATAAACATTAATAAATGTATTGGGGTCAAACTATTTACCCTAAAACCAGCATAACTAAAACAAGGATTTGGAGCGAGAATCCAAAGTATTTCACATACAAAGATGGAAACAAAAAGTCTCATATTTTTATCCTTATGCAGCAACAAGCATGCTTCAATAGAGAATCACTCAAGGGCTGTATAGCAGGATTTAGCAAATTTGGTTGTGTTTTTATCTTTGGTAATGCACTTGCAGCTTGCTGCCAAAAACAAAGATAAGCTCAACTTTAAAGTTTTAATTAACAAAAATAAAACTACAATCTTCATTAAATGCCGGACACATAAGACCAAAAAAAATCTAAATCTACAATTAATGTCACCATACAAGAGCATCTGCGCAATGAAAGTTATAAAGCAAGCGAGAGTTGTTTACGTGCTTACAAAACCATTCAACTTAAGAAACATTTATAACACAACCCTCAAATTTACTTTGTTAAAAACAATTACTCTATAACTCTAAACAAGTTTATTCAGCATTACTATTCCTTACTGGTAATGGATACTGTAAAAGCCTACAGAAGCAAGATATTAAGTATTAACTCTCTTTGGTTCCATATTTGTGTTAAAGGTTCTCCTAAAGTTATAAAATAGTTTCTTATCTAAAAACATGCTTCTCAAAGTATCCAAAATATCTTTTAAAATAAAGATGAAGTAACAGCCACAATATAACCGAATTGAACGAGAAAACATATAACATATAAAGTATTTAATGTAAGGAAATCCCCACTCACAATATAATATATGAGAAAAATTAGATCGAACAAATCAAGGACTTCAATTGCGAAATTCCTGCAAAAGGAAGTAAAGACTTTAACAATCACCGATGTGTCATAAAATAAACAATCGCACCTAAGGAAACTGCATTGGCATTCAAGTTTCGGCTACTTTGAAAGATCTAATTTAACCAAAGCAAATATAAAAAATACACGAATCCAAAATTCGATCAGCATCATGAATTAATCACCTTTTATAAATCAAGTCAACCAAACCAAGATAAAGCGGAATATACTTGTAACCTAATCCGAGAACCAAGAAACCCCCCAAAATAACCAATATCAAAATATATAACATAAATTCATCGTACCAATCCGTTGGATTCAAATTGATGCATGCCAAACCTGAAATTCCAAATACAAAAATGCAAGACATAAAAGGTATACATAACTAACTATAATTACCTGAAGGGAGTGAAGCCGATCGGAGCAACCGTAATACCCAACAACTAAATCCCTAGAACAACACAAAAGGTCAAAGGGAGCCAAACCGATTGATTTGATTTCATCACAGGTTATAAGGGAGATGGGAGTGAAACCAATGGCAATGAATGCCATTGATGAGGGCATTCTTAATTAAAATTGGAATTGAAACCGTTGTATATTGAAATGAGAGGCGGTCCGATGGGGTAACACCAATGAAGGTGACATTAATCGACTCATTTAGGGGAGCGATTTGTATGATGAATGTGATTGAGATTGAGATGGCCGACACCACTCCAATCGAACACCAATGATGGTGCTATTAATCTCAATTAAACTACTCATCTAAGAGATAATGAATGAAATTAATAGGTAGGACGCTTGAATTGGGCGTCTTAAACCTTGGTGTGAATGAAAGGAACATGTCTTCTCTAACCCTAAACGGATTGAAGCTGCTTCTTTTGAGTTCATCACACCTTATAAGGAGACAGAGTGAAATTGATTGCAATGAATGGCATTGCTGATTGACTTGTCACTGAAAGAGAAGGAGAGATGAAACATAAGACTGAATGGAATGGGAATAGGAAGGGGTCGGCGGTTGAATTGAAGGGGAAAGGTCCGACGAGTGTGTTGAAGGGTCCAACAGTTAAGTTTAACAACTTGAAGAAGGCTGAAGGCAATGGAAAATGAAAGAGCACGTCTTACGAATGTTGTAAAATTACTTTACTGCCCCATCAAAATGTATTATATAGGAATAGAGATATAATAAACTCTATATATTAATTCATGTAAGCCCCACTTTTTAAATTAATTATAATATATACACACATGATTGCAGGTGGGCAATGAACCTCCATCACCGCCTTCACACCATCATCCACACACCTCCACCGCCGCACCTCCAGAACCGAGAATCCACCGTTACTCCTTCGGCTTCACCGTTCTCCACAGTCGACACACCACTGCCTACGCACTACCATCATCCCGCACCTCCACCGCCGCACCTCTACCGTAATCCCCCTTCGTCTTCGGCGTTCTTCACCACCGGCACACCACCGCACCATCGCCTATGCACACCACCCTACAAATATTTCATACAGCCTTCAAAATCTGCATTGATGGTTAGGTTTTCTTAGAATTAGTAACACACAAACCCTCTGCCATTAGACCAAATGCCCTTGTCCTCAACTGGACATGCTGTTAGTTAAGTTGTAACCTAAGTATAGACTTTGCATGTTGTATAGGTATATAGGAATTGTTGTTCATAAAGAAAAAACGCTAGAAAACCTTCTTGAGAAAGTTAGATGAGGTTTTATGTTGTGTTTAGCTCAAGAGAATAAGGCTCCGGCAAGATTGATGAGGTTTCTCAAAGTAACTTCCCTCTTGCCATTTGATCTTCCAATCAACTATGAGTCAATGGTTTCATTTTAGTGCTGATTCAGTTAATGTCCTGTACATGTATCCTTATACACTTATACAAATCACCTGATTTTCTCTGCTGCTGCTGCTATTTCTTTCAATGTACGAGGCGGTGATGATAAATGTAGTCTGAGCAAAATCATAGTTTGATGACCTGATCTATATCTTGGCTTGGCAATCAAGAGGGAAATTGTTGCCTTTGGAGATTATCTCTAGAGTTTTATATCTAATTGCAACTATGATTGCAACCATGGTGGATTTGGGCCAAACAAGCTCGATTGCATCAGATCTGAGCCTCCATTCCATAAACGGAAAATGATTTTCGATATAGGCATTATTATATAATATGATACCTAAAACTTAGAGTGCAAAAATAATAAAAAATACAAGTTGAGGGGCTGTTTTTGACAAACTATGAAAATTTAAAAGCCTAGCAGATAAAACTAGGGCTGCCACGTTTTTTCTACCATCAACATTTCTTCTTCTCTTCCTGCCACGTTCCAACGCTATGAAAAACACCTGGGAACCCTCTGTCTTAACTGCAGATCCTCAATTTCTCTTTAAATCAACATCAAGAACTCATTCTGATCATGAATTGAAGCCTTCTTAGTCTGCGTAAGATGAGAATCAGGAGCTGTTGGTGATTAAGAGTATAAACTAAAGCTGATGGAAGGATTTGGACTACCAAAATTGTGGCGTTGGTGGTTTATTCGACCCACATTAGTAGCATAGGGAAGGAACAAGAAGATTGTGCACATCAGAGTGTTAATCAAGGTTGTTTAAGAGTTCTAAGCTCGAAATCAAATGTGTAATCGAGATATATAACTTCTGGTAAGCATCAACAACTCATAATCTCATAATTATATATGATTAAGGGCTGAATAATCGATTAATGAAGAACCCTTCATGAAACAAAAGGTCTAGAGGCTGTTGAAACTTCACCTATTTCAATCAGGTGCTGCCATCTTTAGCTTAGAATCTGCGATCTCATTAAAAGATTGATAATGAAGATTAAGGATTTGAAACTCAAGTCTACAAGTTTTACTTTAGGTAAGAGGACATTATAGTTACTAAATAATATTAGTTCCATTGATAAGTGTTTGAGATGATTAGAGGTAATTTATATAATGTTTCAGCTTGAATCAGAAGCACGGGATGTCCTTTGGTTGGGAGTAAGGGCTAGTTCAACAAATCCAAATCAATCGGTGAGTTAATCCTTAACCCTTAATGCTAAGAAGTATTGATCTTATTATAAGAATAAATGATGTATTAGTTAGATTTGTAAGTGTATGAATCCTAAACAAACAATTGTAATGCACATTTCCCTTATTTAGTATTTAGGCAATTTTTATAAGGTTCCTATCTGATTAAATGGGTCGTCAGAAACTAAGGATATAAATATGATTGTTATATTATAGGTTGACCCGTTAGTCGTATGTTACTTGAGAAGCAAAAAGATCAAGTACACGTCTAAGTGAAGGTGAGTTTTCATGATTTAAATCTCCTTTTTACTTGTTTTCGAGTTTAATACATGCTAATGATGATTACTAAGTTTAAATGATTATTAAAGGTGTATTATTCTTATTAATTGTATGTTCACAAATCATTATGCATGAATTGCTCAGAATATATATACATATAGTTGGTACCTATTATATATGGCTGGATTGCAAGCATTTTATGTGCTTCTTAGTGAATTCTCACTCAAACAAACAAACAAACATAGCAAGTATATCCCACTCAAGAGCAGGGTCTGGGAGTAAAACCATTGAACCAGATTTGATTTGTGTACAAATTATTCGATAACACACCATGTGAAGATTTTTGTGTCTATTTCATGAACTCATCGGCTTTATGCTGACGTATATTTTGAGCATGTATTTCAGGAAAACCGTAGATGCTCTACTATCTATAATCTTGATGGAAGTAGAGTAAAGTGTGAAGAATTTTGAAGTCTTCGATGGTCCTAATATTTTGAAAAATTTTGAAGGTGTTTTAGAAGACTTATGATAAAGACTAGATTATAGATTATATTATAGTCTACCTTTGTACTAAGTAAATTTAGTGTTACTCTGTATTGTAAAAATAGATTCTATTAATATATATGTAAGCTTTCCGCTGTAAGTCTGTGTCAATCGGTCACCTTAGGCCCCGTTTAGGTGGGGTGTTACAGGTTGGTATCAGAGCCAAAGGCTTTAGCGAATTAGGGTTCATGTAGAACTCTAAGATTTAACCATAAATGTCATTCCATTAAGTATTGACTTGAATCCCAATTATATTAGAAAGCCAAATAGAAGAGTAATAGTATTATCATTAAGGCAATTTGACAATTGCACCTGATCACTGTAATTGTGAACTTGCCATTACTAGTGTGTACTAGTATTCTTTATTGTATGGGTTAAAATTATTAAGTATTGATTTATAGGATTGGATGCCTAAAGGTTCGGTGCAAAGAATTAAGTATGATTAAGCTTTTACATCTACTTGTATTTCAGGAATGCAACGTCACGGAAAAGGAAAGGGTGTTGGTTTTTGTTTAAACGCGGTAAATCATCGTCACCCAAAACTAATGATGGATAGTCTTGAGATCCAAATAGAACTCAATTGGCCGATGAACCTCACTTGTCACCCAATTTGTCAGGATATGTCACTTATATGCCTTCAACATCAAAACCAAAATCCCCATCCCCAACCATGAAGTTTTGGAAATTTATGAAAGCTACCAGTAGTAAAACTACAAGAAACACTAGATAGTCTGTTCGACCTGGTACTACAATTAAGATTCAAGTTCCCAATGAGTTGCCACAGCATGCATCTTCAGACAAAAATGATGATCCAGAAGAAGAAGATGAAGAGGAGGACGAAGAGGAGCCTACTGAGAATCCAATTGAGAATAAAGCAGATGATGATGACCCTGATGAGTTAGAACCAGTGATGGTTGATCATGATGAGCATTCTTCTAGAGCTCAGAAACCTATAGATTGATCAGAATCTAAATACCCATATAAGAAGGAGCCTAAGCCATATGAGCCTCAATTAGACTATTATGGTGTTGTGCATGGATTCTCCGCTGAAGAGGAAATGATGAAGGCAGCTCTTCATCATAGCTGAATGGAGTCTTATGCCCCACCATTACCTCTACTTGTAGCCTTATCTGCCATACCCCATGTATCCCTCACACACACCCTATCCTCATTTTCCACAATATCCAGTATACCCTTCCTATTATGAGCCACCAAGGAGCTCATATTCAGGATCATCCAGTTTTGACTATACATGTGATCCTACCTGTCGGTTATCTGGGTCTCAGTTCGATCCATTAGAACTTGTAGAGATTCTATCCCGGACCCAATCTATAGAAAGGGAAAGAGACTGGTACAAAGAACAATGGGAGAAGTTTGAAAAATCTAGAAGAAATTAAGTGATGATGTAATTGTTTATTTCCAATGTTGTTTCCTTTGTATGTTTTATTTTAGTATTGTATTTTTTATTTATTTAATTGCTTGGTATGATAAAGTATGTTTTGTGTGAAATAGTATTGTTATGTTACAATTGTTATTAATGCCCGAGAAAGAGAGAAAGTTAAGCATTTATAGATTAAGTATATGTACTTAGATCGAAGAATTCTAAATATGCTATAAGTACAAGATTTTTAAAACTAAAAGTATATAGTCAAGACATGAACTAAAATATTAGAAATATCTTTTTTATTTTAGGATATGTCTAAGTCAAGTACTTGCCCTTTTGATGATGTCAATAAGGACGGACCTTCCAATAAAAATAAAGTAAGGAAAAAGTGAACGATAAGGGCCCTGACAAATCAGTTTCCACTCATTTCAAACATGACTCCGAGAAAACTATTTCAAATACAGAATTACAAAGAAGAGAGTTAAGAAAAATGATTGCTGAAGAAATTGCTGCTGTGCTTGCGAATGCTAAAAGCAATGAAGAATTTTATAAGAAGACTAAAACGAACAAATTTCACACTCAACATGAGTCCCGGGAAAAAGATCGTCACAACGACAATGAAGGAAGCAACACCAACATTATCAAGCATAAGAATGTTAATGATAAACACAAGAAACCTAAAATGATTAATCTTGACGAAGAAGACAAGAAGGGGTGTAATTATAAAATTTTAAACTCGTGTAAACCAGATAATTTTACTGGTGAAAAAGGTGCTACTCGAGCTCCTAGATGGTTGGACAAGATAGAGTCGGTGTTGAATATTTGTGACTGCAATGAAAAAGACAAAGTTCGATTTGCAGCGCAATCATTTAAGAAAGAAGCCCATAGTTGGTGGAAGAACATTGTGGAAAATAAAGAAAAGAAGGCAGTAAACAACATGGGGTGGGAAGAATTTAAAAAGTTAGTCATGGGAAAGTTTTGCCCAAGATATAAGGTGGAAAAGTTGGAGGCAGAATTCCTCAAACTAGAAATGGCAGGTTCAGGTCACCGGAAATATACCACAAGATTTACTGAATTGTCAAGGCTAGTTCCTCATCAGGTTCAATCAGAATCTCAACAAATAAATCGCTATATTTGGGGTTTAGTACCTGAAATCAGGGGAACAATCAGAGGTGCAAAACCCAATACTTTAGAGTCAGCTGTGGAATTACCAGGTGAGCTAACAGAAGAATTAATTCGAGTTAGAGATTCGAAGGACTACAGGTCTAGTAGTTTAAAAAGAAAATGGGAAGATAAAAGGAGTGGAAAGAAATTTGGATTTAAATAACAGAAAAGAGGATTCAATAATAACTGACCAAGATGCAGGAAATGTAATAAACATCATTTAGGGGAATATGGTTCCCAAGTCTTTTACAAATGCTCCAAGAAAGGTCATATTACTAGAGATTGTACTGAATCTCTAACATGTTTTGAATGTGGTGACAAAGGACATGTTCATCCTAATTATCCGAAATTGAAACAAGGAGTATCGGGATCTAAAGATGGTGAGAAGAAAACACGTGGTAACACTCGTGCTTTTGTTATGAATACTAAAGAGGCTCATGCAGCTAATGACATCATTACCAGTACTTTTCTTGTTAACAACATCTATGCTAGTATTTTATTTGATTTGGGTGCAAATAGAAGTTTCGTATCTACTACTTTCACTCCTTATTTTAATAAAAATGTTCAAAAGTTAGAAAAAGCTTTTGTAGTTAAAACTGCTAATGGAGAAGAGATTAACATTCTTGATATAATAAAGGATTGCACTGTTAGCTTAAGCAACAACCAATTCATAGTAGAACTTTTACCTATGGAATTAGGTGGTTTTGATGTAGTCCTAGGAATGGACTGGTTGACATCTAACCGAGCATGGATTATATGTGATAAAAAGGTTATAGAACTTTACTCACCTGATGGCAAACGAATTACTATCCAAGGTGACCGTCCTAGGAGCTCAAATAGTATGATTTTGTTGATTAAGGCTAATAAATGATTGAGAAAAGGAAGCATTGCATACATGGCTTATGTTATGATAGCGGAACAAGAAAGGAAGTTAGAGAATGTTCCCGTAGTTGCTAACTATCTAGAAGTGTTTCTTGAAGACTTTCTGGTCTACCACCGGATCGACAAGTCGAATTTGGAATTGACTTGATGCCTGGAACCGCACTAATTGCTAAAGCACCATATCATTTAGCTCCCACAAAAATGCAATAGTAATTATAAGAATTATTAGATAAAGGATTTATACGCCCAAGCACGTCAACTTGGGGAGCTATTGTCTTATTTCTGAAAAAGAAAGACGGTCGATGCGAATGTGCATTGATTATAGAGATTTAAACAAATTCACAATTAAGAAAAAATACCCGTTACCTCGAATTGATGACATGTTCGATCAACTTCAAGGCTCGAATTATTTCTCCAAGATAGATCTTCGGTTGGGTTATCATCTATTAAAAGTCAGACAGAGTGACATACCTAAGACGACATTTAGAACTAGGTATGGATAGTATGAATTTCTCATTATGCCATTTTGGCTAACAAATGCACCGGCGGATTTCATGGACTTGATTAATAGAATTTGCAAGACATACTTAGATAAGTTTATCATTGTATTCATTGATGACATACTTATTTATTCAAAGAACAAAGAAGATCATGAACAACATCTATGATCAATCATGGAATTATTAAGAGAAGAAAAACTTTATGCAAAATTTTCGAAGTGTGAATTTTGGATGAGAGAGGTCCAATTCCTTGGTCATGTAATCAGCAAACATGGTGTTCAAGTCGATCCTACTAAGGTTAAGGCTATCATGAAATGGGAAGCTTCAAAAACGCCTACTGAAATTCGCAGCTTCTTGGGATTGGCAGGATATTACAGAAGATTTATTCAAGATTTCTTCAAAATTGCTATCTCTTTAACCAAATTAGCACAAAAGTCTGTGAAATTTGAGTGGGAAGAAAGACAAGAGGAGACATTTAAGATTCTAAAGGAAAGACTCAGTAGTGCTCTAATCCTAGCATTACCAGAAGGAATTAAGGATTTTATGGTATACTGTGATGCCTCCCGTAATGGTCTTGGTGGTGTTTTGATGCAGAGAGGTAAAGTAATAGCATATGCATCAAGACAATTAAAAGTGCATGAGCAAAATTACACCACACATGATTTAGAACTTGGTGCAGTGATCTTTGCTTTAAAATTTTGGAGGCATTACCTATATGGAACTAAGTGTGTAATTTACACAGACCATAAGAGACTTCAACACATCTTTAATCAGAAGATGCTTAACATGAGACAACGGAGATGGATGGAGCTTTTGAATGATTATGATTATGAAATTCGATATCACCTAGGGAAGGGAAATGTTGTTGCAAATGCGTTAAGTCGAAAGGAAAGAATAAAGCCAATAAGAATTCATGCTATGAGGTTACATGTTAAAACAAATTAGTCAACCAAATAAAAGAATCACAACAACGAGCTCTTCAAGAAGATATGATTAAAAAGGAAAGAATGATTAGGTGAGTAAAGTTATTAGTAAGTAGGAATGATGGAATCTTAAGACTTAATGGTACGATGTGGATTCCAAACCATGGAGGATTACAAGATTTAGTCTTAAGTGAGGCACATAAGTCTAAATATTCAGTGCATCCAGGAAGCGATAAAATGTATAGACATTTGAGAAGTGCGCGTTGGTGGCCGGGAATGAAAAGGTCAATTGCACAATATGTAGAGAAGTGCTTAACATGCTCATAAGTTAAGGCTGAACATCAAAATCCCTCTGGCTATTTGCAACAACTTGAACTTCCTATATGGAAGTGGGATATGATTACAATGGATTTTATAACGAAACTCCCAAGAACAAGATGAGGGTATGATACGATCTGGGAGATAGTCGATAGATTGATGAAATCAGCTCATTTTCTTCCAATACAGGAAGATTTTAAAATGGAAAAGCTAGCTAAAATCTATGTTAATGAAATTGTGTCAAAACATGGAGTATCGATCTCCATTGTTTCTGATAGAGATAGTCGTTTCACATCTAGATTTTGGTAAAGTTTCCAATGTGAGATGTGAACTCGAGTAAACCTTAGTACGATATATCATACTCAAACAGATGGACAAAGTGAGCGGACAATTCACACCCTAGAAGATATGTTAAGAGCTTGTGTGATAGACTTTGGTGACAACTTGTAACATCCCACATTGGTTGGGAAGGAGAACGAATGCTTCTTTATAAGCGGCTTGAGACCTTCCCCACTGTGACGCGTTTTGCCTGGGCGATGGTGGTATGTCCCGGTTCAGGTGAAAACAAAACCGTGAGGCGATGGTGGTTCGTCCCGGCCAAAGCGGACAATATCATGGTGCGGTTACGTTGGGCTGTTACAGATGGTATCATAGCCAGGGCCGGGCCAGTGTGCCAGCGAGGACGCTGGGCTCCCTAAGGGGGGTGGATTGTAACATCCCACATTGGTTGGGAAGGAGAACGAATGCTTCTTTATAAGCGGCTTGAAACCTTCCCCACTGTGACGTGTTTTGCCTGGGCGATGGTGGTACGTCCCGGTTCAGGTGAAAACAAAACCGTGAGGCGATGGTGGTTCGTCCCGGCCAAAGCGGACAATATCATGGTGCGGTTACGTTGGGCTGTTACAGATTGTAAGGCCTTGTTCCCGGGAAGCCTCACAGTTGGCAATTCATAGCATAAGACCAGTTTAATAACAAAACATTGCAGCGGAAAATAATTAAACATTCATTTAAAACTTAAAAACCCCATTGTACTCATACATTTTTCCTTTAAATGTAAACAAAACATATTCCTTGTTCATTAACTACAATAAAGACTTCACTAAAAAGTCAGCTACGCTGAGTGAGTTCTAGTTTTATATAAATAAGAAAATATAATCTTTTATCCTTCATATCATGAACACGCATACATCATACTACAAACATTACTTGCTTCACATTAAGCGCGTTCATTATCTTTCATTCTTTCATTATGTTTCACTTCATCATAGGCGAGATTGCACAAAGCAAGAGCTCCATGTTGATCGACAACGAATGTCGATCCCCGTCGGTACACGTTATCCATGGTCGCTACCCCCGACGGTTGATCGATCCCCGTCGGTACACATCTTCATGGTAGCTTCCCCCGACAGTTGATCCACACTGCGAGGCATATAGCCCGCTCATGAATACGGATCCATCATCATTCATCATACTCACATAAGTGAAGTCTATCATAGTGCTTGCAAGACTTTTCATCATCAAACGGGCCCGGGGTAACATTCATTAAGTTCCACTTCTCATTAATATTATCTTTCACATAATATATAATAAGTAACTTATTAAGTGCACAACATACCAAATACTAGTCATCCTTAACTTGAAAACCTTATGTTTACTCTGCATAATAGCCCTAAAAACATGGAAAACATTTAAATAAGGGGATCTAGAACTCACCTGAACTTAGCAAATAGCTTAAATCCTAAGTTACTTAAGCTATGGTCCGAATGCTCTGGCTGCATGAAAGTTAATACACAAAAACGTCATTTTTTTATAATTTCGCACACAGTTTCGCTGGCAGTTTCACTGCCAGTTTCGCTGCCAGTTTCGCTGGCAGTTTCGCTGCCAGTTGCGCTGGGCAGTACTTCTGCCAGTTTCGCTGGACAGATTCGCTGGCTTGAGCACCCAACTTTCGTTGGAATTTCCTAGTTTCGCAATGTCTATGGGTCCACAGTTTCGCCCGAACGAAACTGTAGTTTCGCCACAGCAAAACTTTAATTTCGCTGGAAATGCTCTTAGTTTCGCTGGATGATTATGCAAATTCGCTGGATGTATATACAGTTTCGCAGATCGCATAAAAATCACGAACCAGTCCGTTTTTAACCCAAAATCACAACTTTTTACGTCCAACCTCTTAGTTTATCATCCATGAGGCTAAATCTAAGCTTTATACATGTTTTCATACGTAAAAATGTGACCTTTATGCGATTCTTTGCAACTTTTCAAAACCTAAAACCATAGAATCCGGGTTTGATCTACAGAAGGGTTTAGGGGTCGATTCTTACCTTGTTTTGCTGCTCCTTTCTTGAGATTTGTTGCCCAAACACCCAGATCTTCAATCCCTTGACCTTAGAAGCTCCAAAACTTGAGTTTCTTACAGTTTCTCTCTCTACTTTCTCTCTCTATGGATTTTTTGGAGTTAGGGTTGAAATGAAGAAGATGGTGGCTGATTTTTGGAGTTAAGGGCTGATTATGGGCCTCAATTACTCAAGTTCTTGTCCATAAACCCAATTTAGCCCATAACCTTTTTTTCCTTTTTCTATTAAATACCCATTAATAAGCCCCTAATCCTTTATGACTCATTTTGACTTTTCGGGGTGTTACAAGTCTCCCCCACTCATTTAGGTTTCGTCCTCGAAACCTGTCAGTCATCAAACAATTGAGGATAAAATTTCCTCATCTCCTCCTCGACCTCCCACGTAGATTCTGATCCTTTTCTGTGTCTCCACTGTACTCGTACGAGTGGAACTACTTTATTACGTAAGCGCTTCTCCTTCCAATCCAGGATGGCCACCGGCTGCTCTACATAGTTCAGTCGCTCATCGACCTCAATGTCCTGTAATGGTACAAATGTATCGTCGTCTGCTAGACATTTCCTAAGATGAGATACATGGAACGTGGGATGAATTCCACTCAACTCATCAGGTAATTCTAGCCTGTAGGCCACTTCCCCTACCCTTGAGATAATACGGAATGGCCCAATAAATTTTGGGCTTAACTTCCCCCTTTTTCAAAACCTGATGATCCCTTTCCAAGGCGATACCTTGAGCATAACCTTGTCACCAACCTCAAACTCTATCGGCCTACGCCTCTTATCAACATAAGACTTCTGGCGGTCCTTTGCTGCTTTCATGAATGCCTTAATTTTATCTAACTTCTCGGTTGTGACCTCAATCACTTTGAGGCTTCCCAATTCCTTTTGCCCGATGTCACCCCAACACACGGGCGTTCTGCACTTCCTACCATACAACATTTCGTAAGGGGGCATACCAATGCTGGCATGGTAACTATTATTATATGAGAATTCCGCCAACGGTAAGTGCTCATCCCAACTTCCTCCAAAATCGATTACACATGCTCGCAGCATGTCTTCTAATGTTTGAATCGTTCTTTCCGACTTACCATCCGTTTGGGGGTGGTAAGCCGTACTAATATGCAGTCTAGTCCCCATTGAGTCGTGAAACCTCTTCCAGAACTTGGACGTAAATCGCGTGTCCCTATCCGAAACGATAGACACTGGCACGCCGTGACGAGCCACGATCTCTTTGATAAATAGCTCTACCAATCTCTCAGAGGAATACATCTCACGAATTGGTAGGAAATGGACGCTCTTTGTTAGACGGTCAACAATCACCCAGATCGCGTCGCTTCCTCTCGTCGTGCGAGGTAGCTTCGTGATGAAATCCATTGTGATGTGTTCCCATTTCCATTCGGGGATATCCAAAGGCTGGATCTTTCCATATGGCTTTTGGTGCTCTGCCTTCACTTGCAGACAAGTCAAGCACTTGTTTACGTACTTAGCCACATCTCGCTTCATTCCTGGCCACCAGTAATCCCTCTTCAGATCTTGGTACATTTTCGTGGCACCAGGATAAATGGAATAGCGAGTTTTGTAAGCCTCATCCATGATCTTCCCCCTTAAATCCCCATAGAGAGGGATCCACATCCGCCCAGATCGGGTTCTAACACCCAGGGTGTTTTCCCCCAAATCTGAAACCTGCCCTTTCATTCTTTCAGAGTTGACTCTATCTTCTCTTAATGCTTCATACTGAAACTCCCTCACCTGTTTCATAACATCAGGCGTCATGATTATTTGGTAAGCCCTGACCCGAATTGGTTCGGGTCGTCCTTTCCTGCTAAGGGCGTCAACAACCACATTGTCCTTGCCTGGATGGTAGTGAATTTCGCAGTCATAATCTTTGATCAATTCCAACCACCTCCTTTGCCTCATGTTGAGTTCCTTTTGTTAGAAGAAATATTTCAGACTCTTATGATCAATGAAGATGGTGCACTTCACCCCATACAGGTAGTGCCTCCAAATCGTCAACGCAAACACCACCGCGGCCAACTCCAAATCATGGGTAGGATAATTGGCCTCGTGGGCTTTTAATTGTTTAGAAGTATAGGCTATCACCTTCCCTCGTTGCATCAACACACAACCCAATCCTTCATATGAGGCATCCGAGTAGACTACCAGGTCCTCGTTCCCCTCAGGTAGCGTCAGGACAGGGGCTTGCGTTAACCTCATTTTTAGTTGTAGGAAGGCGTTCTCCTGATCAGGACCCCATTCATACTTCACGTCCTTCCGGGTCAGCTTAGTCAAAGGAGAAGCTATCTTAGAGAAATCCTGGATAAACCTCCTATAGTAACCTACCAGACCTAAGAAACTGCGAATCTCGGTTGGCGTCTTTGGAGATTCCCATTGCATTACCGCTTCAACCTTCGCAGCATCCACCCTGATCCCCTCGGGATTAACCACATGACCCAGAAACTATACTTCTCAAAGCCAAAATGCACATTTGGAGAACTTAGCATATAACTTCTCGCTTCTGAGTGTCTCCAATACTTCTCGAATATGATCGGCATGTTCTTCTTCACTCTTTGAATAGATCAAAATGTCATCGATGAACACTATTACTGATCTATCCAACATAGGCCGACATACCCGATTCATAAGGTCCATAAAAGCAGCTGGCGCGTTAGTTAAACCAAAAGACATGACGAGAAATTCGTAATGTCCATAACGCGTCCGGAACGCCGTTTTAGGAATATCTTGTTCTTTCACCTTCAGTTGGTGGTAACCAGACCGCAGGTCTATCCTTGAAAACCAGCTGGCACCCTGAAGTTGATCGAACAAGTCGTCAATCCTTGGGAGCGGGTATCGATTCTTTACGGTCAGCTTATTGAGCTCGCGATAGTCAATGCACATCCGCATGCTACCATCTTTCTTCTTGACGAATAAAACTGGAGCATGGTGAGATACTCGGCCAGATGGTGAGATACTCGGCCATCTTGAACTGGTTATCCAATCCACCATCTTGCAACTGGCCAATCGATATGGTGCCTTAGCGACGGGCTGCGCTCCCGGTAGCAAATCAATTTGAAATTCGATTTCACGGTCAGGAGGCACACCAGTCAGGTTTTCAGGAAAGACGTCAGGAAACTCGCGTACTACTGGCACGTCTGATAATTGTGGCGCTGGCGCGTCCACATCTTTTACGTAGGCCAAGTAAGCGCTACACCCACGTCTCATGTACTTTTCAGCCGTGATCATCGACACGACCTTCGGCACACAGCACACCTTATCCCCATGAACCGTAACAGAACTACCATCAGGCGCTGTTAGACGAATCATTTTCTTGCTAGATAGAATATTGGCTTCATAGCTAGCTAACCAATCCATGCCTAACACCACATCGAAACCTCCTAAGGCCATAACGTGCAACCTAGCAGGGAACTTACAATCTTCTAACTCAATCAGGCAATCCTCAATCACTTCAGTTATCTTAGTGGACTTACCAATGGCTGTTTCTACATAAAAGGGCTCGTCTATCTTCCTACTCTTATCATGCAATAAACGACAAAAGGCAGTAGACACAAAACTCCTACTTGCACCGGAATCAAAGAGCACCGATGCATATTCGTGATCCACCAGAAACATACCTGAAACTACTTCTGGATCT
Organism: Flaveria linearis; assembly: GCA_024085815.1. Lineage (NCBI taxonomy): Eukaryota > Viridiplantae > Streptophyta > Magnoliopsida > Asterales > Asteraceae > Flaveria > Flaveria linearis. The sequence continues at coordinate 37,489,222 of CM044012.1, forward strand.
GCCCTGGCCTCCTCACGAGTTATGTTGAACGCCCTCGCCTTTGCCTTTAAACCATCACCCTTCCCTTTGTCTCCAGCTTTAACCGTACCTGGTCCTCCTGATTTTCCTTTCTTGCAGTCCTTCTCCGCATGCCCTATCTCACCACACTGGTAGCACTTCACTGCCTTGCACTCTCTAGCATAGTGACCCTCGCCCCCACATTTAAAACACTTTCCAGTCCCGACTCTACACTCCCCAAAATGGCGTTTTCCATATTTTCTACAGGCACCCCCTTCACCTGTATTTCCCTGCCTACCTGATTGATCCTCAGCTCTCATCCTCTTCTCTCCACCCCTGAAGTTATCGCCTCCGAACCTCTTCCCATTTCCATTCTTGTTTCTACTCCACTTCTCCACTTTCTTCTGCACAGGTATTGGGTCTCTCTCATCGTACAACCTTCAAGCTAAATCCACCACAGACCTAAACGTGCCTGGTCTAGCCGTAATCATGTGTCTCCTGATGTCCACGGGAAAACCCTGCATGTATCTTTTGATCTTCTTGTATGCAGGTGTTACCATGTCTGGCACAAGTCTTGCAAGTTCATTGAACTTGGAGGTATACTCTTGATGAGTCATATTCCCAGCCTCCAAATACAAGAACTCCTTCTCAATCTTGTCTAATTCCCGATGGGGTCAATACTCTTCCAGCACCAACTCCTTCAATTCAGACCACCTCAGTTTGGCTATCGATCGCTTTCCTTCAGCCTGGACAATATTGTCCCACCAGCACAGTGCTGTGTCGACGAAAGAATGAGTAGGAAACTTAACTTTCTGTTCTTCACGGCATTCACTAATTTCCAATACCGCTTCCATCTCTCTGATCCAACGATGAGCGGCAGTAGCATTACCGTTACCGTCAAAGGTTGGGGGCTTGCACCTCTGAAATGCCCCATAGTTGCACCCCCTAGTCGTCTCTCTCTCAGCCACCTCCTCACTGTCGTCATCATGGATTACCACCTTAGGGTTTGATGGCTCCTCTTCAGATTCCTCCGTCCTCCCAGTGGACCTTCCAGAATTCTTCTCATTTTCCTTCTCCTTCTTATCAGCTTTCTCTCCATCCTTAACTGCTTTGAGCACCTCATTCACCACCGAGGGTAAGACATCTTGCATGACATTGTAGACTTCATTGGCAATAGCCTCCTTCACAGTGGATTTGAGGGTGGCTGATCCCTCACCCTCTGGTTGACTATGGAGGTCTGACTCCTCGTGAACAGTCTCGGGAGCCTTAGCTTTGCTCCGGGTGACGCGTGGTGTAGTAGTACGACCACCTCGAGGACGTCCACGTGTAGCCTTCCCAGTTTTCCTACCCGCCATATCTAATTCCTATAAGATTTAAACACCAAAATGGTCATTCAAGTTAATTGCTTAGATCATTACAAGTATGGTAAGTCCTTAATTATAGTGGCCAAGTGTGATTAACTACTTACCTTACCCTCCTGTCACAAGCAATCACTATCCTAACACATGTTAGTGTTCAAATCTACACGTATAGTAAACAAATAGCACACGCACGTGTTGCCAGTTTACATGAAATATTTTACCTGATGGCACGTAGCTACTTGGGTTGGCATCCTTCATTTGGTCCCATTCTCAGTTTAAGTTTAGGTTTGAAAAATGTTTTACCCATTTCTCTTAAACTTTGGCTCTGATACCAACTTGTAAGGCCCCATTCCCGAGAAGCCTCACAGTTGGCAATTCATAGCATAAGACCAGTTTAATAACAAAACATTGCAGCAGAAAATAATTAAACATTCATTTAAAACTTAAAAACCCCATTGTACTCATACATTTGTCCTTTAAATGTAAACAAAACATATTCCTTGTTCATTAATTACAATAAAGACTTCATTACAAAAGTCAGCTACGCTGAGTGAGTTCTAGTTTTATATAAATAAGAAAATATAATCTTTTATCCTTCATATAATGAACACGCATATATCATACTACAAACACTACTTGCTTCACATTAAGCGCGATCATTATCTTTCATTCTTTCATTATGTTTCACTTCATCATAGGCGAGATTGCACAAAGCAAAAGCTCCATGTTGATCGACAACGAATGTCGATCCCCGTCGGTACACGTTATCCATGGTCGCTACCCCCGACAGTTGATCGATCCCCGTCGGTACACATCTTAATGGTAGCTTCCCCCGACAGTTGATCCACACTACGAGGCACATAGCCCGCTCATGAACACGGATCCATCATCATACATCAGACTCACATAAGTGAAGTCTATCATAGTGCTTGCAAGACTTTTCATCATCAAACAGGCCCGGGGTAACATTCATTAAGTTCCACTTCTCATTAATATTATCTTTCAAATAATATATAATAAGTAACTTATTAAGTGCACAACATACCAAATACTAGTCATCCTTAACTTAAAAACCTTATGTTTACTATGCATAATAGCCCCAAAAACATGGAAAACATTTAAATAAGGGGATCTAGAACTCACCTGAACTTAGCAAATAGCTTAAATCCTAAGTTACTTAAGCTATGGTCCGAATGCTCTGGCTGCATGAAAGTTAATACACAAAAACGTCATTTTTTTATAATTTCGCCCACAGTTTCGCTGGCAGTTTCGCTGCCAGTTTCGCTGGCAGTTTCGCTGTCAGTTGCGCTGGGCAGTACTTCTGCAAGTTTCGCTGGATAGATTCGCTGCCTTGAGCGCCCAACTTTCGTTGGAATTTCCTAGTTTCACAATGTCTATGGGTCCGCAGTTTCGCCCGAACGAAACTGTAGTTTCGCCATAGCAAAACTGTAATTTCGCTGGAAATGCTCTTAGTTTCGCTGGATGATTATGCAAATTCGCTGGATGCATATACAGTTTCGCAGATCGCATAAAAATCACGAACCAGTCCGTTTTTAACCCAAAATCACAACTTTTTACGTCCAACCTCTTAGTTTATCATCCATGAGGCTAAATCTAAGCTTTATACATGTTTTCATACATAAAAATATGACCTTTATGCGATTCTTTGCAACTTTTCAAAACCCAAAACCCTAGAATCCGGGTTTGATCTACAAAAGGGTTTAGGGGTCGATTCTTACCTTGTTTTGCTGCTCCTTTCTTGAGATTTGTTACCCAAACACCCAGATCTTCAATCCCTTGACCTTAGAAGCTCCAAAACTTGAGTTTCTTGCACTTTCTCTCTCTAGTTTCTCTCTCTACGGATTTTTTGGAGTTAGGGTTGAAATGAAGAAGATGGTGGCTGATTTTTGGAGTTAAGGGCTGATTATGGGCCTCAATTACTCAAGTTCTTGTCCATAAACCCAATTTAGCCTATAACCCTTTTTTTCTTTTTCTATTAAATACTCATTAATAAGCCCCTAATCCTTTATGACTCGTTTTGACTTTTCGGGGTGTTACACAACTGGGATAAACACTTGCCTTTAATCAATTCTCATACAATAATAGTTATCACACAAGTATAAAAGACGCACCTTACGAAGCACTCTATAGGAGGAAATGTAGAACCCCGGTGTGTTGGTCTGAAGTTGGTGAAAGTCAGTTATCAGGTCCTGAAATCATTCAACAGACAACTGATAAGATAATACAGATTAAAGAAAGATTAAAGGTTGCGATCTACAAAAAAGCTATGCTGATCGAAGAAGAAAACCCCTGGAATTCCAAGTGGGAGATAAGGTTATGCTTAAAGTGTCATCTTGGAAAGGCATCATTCGTTTTGGCAAAAAGGGTAAGTTGAGTCCTCATTATATTGGACCATTCAAAATAATTGCTAGAGTTGGATTAGTAGCCTATCGTTTAAAATTACCTAATGAGTTAAGTAAGATTCATGACCCATTTAATGTGTCGAACCTTAGAAAGTGTTTGCATTATAAGTCACTGGTCATACATTAAAAGATGTTCATGTTGATGACAAATTAAATTTTGTTGAAGAACCCTCAGAGATAGTCGACAAACAAATCAGAAAACTGAGAAAGAATACAATACCTTTAGTGAAAGTAAAATAGAATTCTCATTGACAACCAAAGATGACATGGGAACAAGAAGATCAAATGAAGGAAAAGTATCATCATTTATTTAATCAACACAACTCAAGGACGAAATTTTGTTTAACGGGGGTAGATTTGTGATACTCAAAAGTTAGAGTGCAAAAATAATAAAAAATACATGTTGAGGGCTTGTTTTTGACAAACTATGAAACTTTAAAAGCCCAGCAGATAAAACTAGGGCTGCTACATTTTCTCTACCATCGACACTTCTTCTTCTCTTCTTTCCACGTTCCAACGCTATGAAAAACACCTAAGAACCCTTGGTCTTAGCTGTAGATCCTCAATTTCTCTTTAAATCAACATCAAGAACTCATTCTGATCATAAATTAAAGCCTTCTTAGCCTATGTAAGATGAGAATCAGGAGCTGTTGGCGATTCAGAGTATAAACTAAAGCTGTTGGAAGGATTCAGACTACCAAAATTATGGAGATGGTGGTTTATTCGACCCCCATCAGTAGCAAAGGGAAGGAACAAGAAGATTATGCATATTAGAGTGTTAATAAAGTTTGTTTAAGAGTTCTAAGATCGAAATCAAAGGTGTAATCAAGATATATAACTTCTGGTAAGCATCAATAACTCATAATCTCATAGTTATATATGATTAAGGGCTGAATAATCGATTAATGATGAACCCTTCATGAAACAGAAGGTCTAGAGGCCGTTGAAACTTCACCCATTTCAATCAGGGGCTGCCATCTTTAGCTTAGAATCTGCAAACTCATTCAAAGATTGATAATAAAGATTAAGGATTCGAAACTCAAGTTTACAAGTTTTACTTTAGGTAGAGGATATTATAGTTACTAAATAGTATTAGTTTGATTGATAAGTGTTTGAGATGATTAGAGGTAATTTATATAATGTTTCAGCTTGAATCAGAAGCACAGGTTCCTTTGGTTGGGAGTAAGAGGCTAGTTCAACAAATCCAAATCAATTGGTAAGTTAATCCTTAACCTTAATGCTAAGAAGTATTAGTGTTCTTATAAGAATAAATGATGTATTAGTTAGATTTGTAAGTGTATGAATCCTAAACAATCAATTGTAATGCACATTTCCCTTATTTAGTAGCACATTTCCCTTATTTAGTATTTAGGCAATTTTTATAAGGTTCCTATCTGATTAAATGGGTCGTTAGAAACTAAGGATACAACTATGATTGTTATATTATAGGTTGACCCGTTAGTCATCTGTTACTTGAGAAGCAAAAGGATCAAGTACACATCTAAGTACAGGTGAGTTTTCATGATTTAAATCTCCTTTTTACTAGTTTTGAAGTTGAATACATGCTAATGATGATTACTGAGTTTAAATTATTTTTAAAGGTGTATTATTCTTATTAATTGTATTTTCACAAATCATTAAGCATGAATTGCTCGGAATATATATACATATAGTTGGTACCTATTATATTTGGTTGGATTGTAAGCGTTCGATGTGTTTCTTAGTGAATTCTCACGCAAACGTGTTATATATGTTAACGAAGGTTCTCTTGGTAGTAAAACCATTTAACCATATTTGATTTGTGTAGAAATTATTTGATAATACACGACGTGAAGATTTTTGTGTCTATTTCATGAAGTCTTCAGCTTTATGCTGACGTATATTTTGAGCATGTATTTCAGGAAAACCGTAGACGCCCAACTATCAATAATCTTGATGAAAGTAAAGTGTGAACAATTTTGAAGTCTTTGACGGTCCCAATATTTTGAGAAGTTTTAAAGGTGTTTTAGAAGACTTATGATGAAGATTAGATTATAGATTATATTATAGTCTACCTTTGTACTAAGTAAATTTAGTGTTACTCTGTATTGTAAAAATAGATTCTATTAATATGTATGTAAGCTTTCCATTGTAAGTCTTTGCCAATCGGTCACCTTAGGTCCCGTTTAGGTGGGGTGTGACATATAACAACATAGTTTCATCAATGTTAGGGCAGATTGTTTTTGTCCCTTGATCATTTATATGTTTAGGATGTGGTGGCGGCAATGAGCTAAAAACCAGACTGGGTGTGGATTGGACTGAACTAGCGACATGATGCCTTAGTTTTGGTTGGTTGTGGTGGAGGTGGTGTGGTGGGTTGCCGGTGGTGATGGTGGGTTGCAGGTGGTGATGATGGGTTGATGGTACCATGGTGGTGCTCTGGTGTGTGTGTGTGTGTGTGCCGCGGTGGTGTTGTGCCAACGGTGGTGGTGCGCCGACGGTGGTGGTGCGCCGGCGATGGTAGTGCGCCGGCGATGGTGGTGTCGGCGATCAATGTTGAAGATGATGTATGTTGATTGTGGAATTTTGGTGGGCCCCACATGTATTAATATATAGACTTTATTATTATTTTAATAATAAGGGGTGTTTTAGTTTTTTTCACATCCATTTAACTAAAAAACTTAACAGAAGTTAGTGGACCCATCGTGTTACGGTTTGATAAACAGTAAAGATCAAACCTGTAATTTCTCAAAAGTTGAGACCAATATTGCAATATAAACAAAACACAAAAACTAATCGTGTAATTAACTCTAGTTCTTAATAAATAAAAAACTGGTTAACTGGTTTGAGTTGTGTGGTGAATGGGTGAAAATAGTTATTGGATAATGTAAGTGGAAGATAATGATATTAGATATTTAATAAAATGCTGAATTGCATTGAAGTGTGAGCGAAGATTCTCTTAACTATTTAACATATAACATGACATATTAAAAAATATGGTATATATATAACTTGTAAACACAACTATAGACATTATAAAAATAGAATGATGATAAGCTTTTAATAATTAGGAATTAGCATTTAAAGATGATTTTATCTGATTTGAGAAAAATATAACTAACACTAGTTTTCTGCTTATTGCAGGCTGGATGCTTTGTCATTGCATGTGGGCAGGGAATTTATGCATGCAACCCTGCATAAATAGCTAGTCAACGCGCACAAGCTCATACATACGTACGTACAATACACATACATACGATACGCGTACGTGCATACGTATCTTTATATACTACCTAGTAAAAGAGTAATTAAGACTATTACATGGCATTTTTAAAGACCTTTCAAACTACTTTTCCTGCCTAAAAGATTATTATAGATTTATAGTCGTTTGATTACTCGTATCATTATTTTTTCTTTTTAAAAAAGTCAATGTATTTAGTTATCTAACCACTCTTTTTATTAAAAAGCTCATACTCTAAAAGAATAAACTCTATAAAAAAATATGACATATTTTAAACCAGCCTTTAAAAAGTAAAATGTTTATATGTATACAAAATTTTCTAAAAGATGAAAATAAATAAATCCGTAGCATTAAACAACTAGATTTTTATAAAATAAAAGGATACATTTCTTCAAATATATATTTTTGAACGAAACTGTTAAAAAATGAACCAGATCCGCTGGTCTGCAATATTCACCCCGGCCCACAAGCACAAATCCTTGGCGCGCATGCTTTTTCGGGAAACGTAAGGAAAGTATTCAAAACCTTCCTCAATATTTGAAAAGAAAAGTTTAAAAATTAATATTATTGTTTTGATACTTAAACCAATTATTTAAATGTAATTTCATATATATTATTAGGGAAAAGTTAAAATAAAAAGTCTACTAAAACTAAAAAGTATAACAAGGATTAAAATATTGACACGTGTTCTTTTGATTAAAATTTGGTTAGGGTAAAATTGGTAATGTTTCTCCTTCTCAAATTCTACTTTTTTTTAAATATTCATAACTTTTACATATGACATTATGTTTTTAAAAAAATTACAAAAACAAGTATTTTTAATTTTTAAAACACATATAGTGTTAATATCAAAAAAACAAAGTTTTTTTCATGTTTTTTACTCATATGTAATTTTGTCAGATCATTGTGTTATCTTGTGAATTTACGAAGATTACACCATTATCTAATGAGGAACACACAATGAATTGAAAAAATAAAAAGTTTAAACTTCTCATCACTGTATTATTTGAAAATTGTTATCTAAAAACACAATATATAACATAATGGTTAATATTATAAACAATGGGTAACACAATGACCAACACTACACTCGATAATTAACAATGGACACAATGAGCTGCTTGACAAGAATTACACAGTTACATGAACAGAATTAATAAAGAACTGAAAAGCATAAAAAATTATATTTTTAGCATTGTGTTATTTGAAAATTATCATTTTTAAAAACACAATGCATAATACAATAGTCAACATTAGACACAATGAATAACATAATAACCAATACTAGACTCAGATAATTAGCAATAGACATAATGAGCTGCTTGACGAGTATTACATAATGACCTGATTAGGATTACATAATAAACTAGAAAAAAACATAAAAAATTATATTTTTAGCATTATGTTATTTAAAAATCATCATTTTAAAAACACAATGGTTAACATTAGACATAATGGGGAACATAATAAATTATACTAGACTCGATAATTAGTAATAGACATGATGAGCTGCTTAATAAGGATTACATAATGACTTGATCAAGATTACACAATGAATTTAAAAATATAAAAAAGTTACATTTTTAGGATTGTGTTATTTGAAAATCATCATTTTAAAAGGCAAATTGGATTTTAATAATCCAAACTATTATTCATTTGCCGATAATAATACATACTATAGATTTAGCCGGTATTTATCTCAACTTTCATATTTATTACCACCAACAATTCCAGTAACATAATTATTAAAAATTAATATTTGAATTCGACTTGATTTCGTTCACAACAATGAATATGTACAAAATGAAAAAAATATACAAGCTAAATCGAGCTTAAAATAAGTACAAATCTGTAACAGCCCAACGTAACCGCACCATGATATTGTCCGCTTTGGACGGGACGAACCACCATCGCCTCACGGTTTTGTTTTCAACTGAACCGGGACGTACCACCGCCCAGGCAAAACGCGTCACAGTGGGGAAGGTCTCAAGCCCCTTATAAAGAAGCATTCGTTCTCCTTCCCAACCAATGTAGGATGTTACAATCCACCCCCCTTAGGGAGGCCAGCGTCCACGCTGGCACACTGGCTCGGCCCTGGCTCTGATACCATCTGTAACATCCCAACGTAACCGCACCATGATATTGTCCGCTTTGGTCGGGACGAACCACCATCGCCTCACGGTTTTGTTTTCACTTGAACCGGGACATACCACCATCGCCCAGGCAAAACGCGTCACAGTGGGGAAGGTCTCAAGCCTCTTATAAAGAAGCATTCGTTCTCCTTCCCAACCAATGTGGGATGTTACAAAATCGAGTGTTAATGTATTATAAGTATACTACTATAACTGTTGTTGGTAATAAAAATAAAAGTTGAGATTAGTACGGGCCAAATCAATAGTATAGATTATTATTGACCAATGAGTAATAGTTTGAGTTATTAAAATTCAATTTGTCTTTTTAAAAAACACAATACATAACAAAATGGTCAACATTAGCCACAATGATACGATGAATATTACAAATGACATTATATTACACAATTCGCTAACGAACATTACACAATGAGCTGAAATAGCGTGGATAAAAACTTCATTTTTTATGTACCAATATTATAGGCGATTTAAAGATTAAAAAAAGCTTGTTTTTATGGTGTAATTTTTTTTAAAAAATAATTGTACGTAAAAGTTACAAGCTTTAAAAAATGTGAAACTTAAAATTATGATTAAAAGTAAAATATTATTGGTGTATTATTTAAAGTTTTATTTATTTACTACATGCCACCCAATTACATAATATGAATAAACCAACCTGTGATGTGACACCATGAATAGTACTATTCATGAATAATTTTGGTATTTCCTTCTTCTGCTCCTCTTCTTCTTCAACACCCCTACACCAGCCTTCACCCTCTTCCCCTCACCCTCAATCTTCAATCTCTTCCCTTCTTCGGCACCACCACCTATAAACCGACGCCTCCGTTCCTCCGCTGCGATGACCGCCACCTCCGTCTCATCTCGCAAGGTCCCCTCTTTCCCCTCTATCTATACATACACATCTTCTCACCCCTTTCGCACTGAAACCGAACCCTAAAAATTGGGGGTGGTGGATTTGTTGGTGGAGGCGGAGGTCAGGTTTTCGGTGTTTGAACTTGCGCTAAAACCGAACCCTACAAATCCTGTTTCCTTTATAAATTTAGATATCATTTTTTGTTTCATCTGAAGAGCTTTTGATTTCTGTACGTGATACACTGAAATCTGTCAAGGATGTTCCCCACATACTTAAGGTGAACACCATCTTCTTTTTTCTCTTTGATCACAAGCTAATATCTTAGATGGATGTGCATGTGTATTTTGTTGTAGAACCTTGATGTAATCATGCTGACCATAATAACATACTACAATCCTAATATATGCGTGTGATCCAAAATTTCTGGATTTTGCTTTGCAATTATACTATATTTTTACAGTTTTAAGAATCTTTGATGTCTTTATCATTTAATTTTCTCTCCATCTTTTTCATTTCTTTATCATGGAAGAAGAAATTCAATATACTATATTTTTACAGTTTTAAGAATCTTTGATGTCTTTATCAAGTAATTTCTCCATCTTTTTCATTTCTTTGTCATGGAAGAAATTCAACTCCCCAAGTTCAGTATGTACATGTGGTGATTGGACTGCCTTTCTGAAGGTAATCTTGCTCTTTGTTTCATCCTTTTTTTAAGTTCCTGTTAATAATGCTCATTTAACTGAAAATATTGCATAGTGCTCAAAATATTTAGTTAAAATATGCTTCTGGAGCAGATCTATTTTTATGAATTATATACACAATTAGTTTAATTTATGTATCTCTTGTAGCTGTTAATTAGTTACATGCATGTTAAATTATGTTGCTTATACATAATTTGAATGTGTTATCTACTTCTTGCAGAGCCTTTCTGCACTTCTACATATCAAGAGGATATTTGAACTAGGAATTTCTGAAAATCTTCTGGAACATGCCAACTATTTTAGTGTAAATATCATTGAGAAGGTGTTAAATTGTATTCACGAGCATGGTAACCCTGCAGTTTTTAGTCTTTTGTTTCCATACCTATGCCATAGTTGGCAGGCTATTAATCGATGTTTAAGTTTGGCAGGTTGCTTCATGCATCTCCATGGATTTATCTTATGTATATGAACTGGTTAGCTATTTATTTTCACTTTTGTGACCCCTCATATCATGATATGCTTCAAGTTAGATTCAATCCCAGTGAAACAAAATTATATTGTTACTTCCTACTCTAAGTATGGATAAATGATTCCCATTTCAGTTTAACAATTATTTTCTGATTTGATGTTCAAAATTATATTGTTACTTCCTACTAAGTATGGATAAATGATTCCATTTCAGTTTAACAATTATTTTCTGATTTAATGTTCTTTTCTAGGTAATTGGTGTAATTGATGTAACTAGAAGTAAAGACAAAGGTTATGAGACAACTGTGAAACATGGTTTTTATGATGAGGTTTAGGACATTTTTTAGTGGCTTCATTAACCACCATTTTATTTTTTTACATGTGTATTCTGTTCTCTTTACAGAAATTTTCTTCATTAAAAAAATGCAGCTGGATGAACTGAGGCAAATATACGAAGAATTGCCAGAATTTTTGGAAGAGGTGCCACTAATTCTGTTACGAATTGTTTTTAAGAATCCAACTTAATATTCTGACTATAAAAATGTTTTAATTGAGTTAACATTGGAACTTAACAAAGTTATCAAACAACTTTGTATATCTATTGTACTAATCTGATATACCACTGCTTTGCAGGTGTTATCATTGGAGCTTGCACGTCTTCCTTACATGTTTAGAGACAAATTGCTTCCACAAGTTGTTTATATAAATCAAATAGGTGTGTTATGTTTTTTTTACCATGTTGATTTTCTTTGGAACTTTAAGGAAAAAACACACCTAGAGAAAGAAATTTGAACCCCCTCTATCTATACATACACATCTTCTCACCCCTTTCGCACTAAAACCGAACCCTAAAACCCAAATTGGGGGTGGTGGATTTGTTGGTGGAGGCGGAGGTCAGGTTTTCGGTGTTTGAACTCGCGCTCCGATTGTGTGATGGCATGGTGGGGTGTGGTGTGGCGACGCTGGTGTGGTGCGTGGCAGTGGTGTGGACGTGTTGGTGTTAGTGTTGGTATGGCGGTGGCGGTGTGGCGGTGGCGGTGTGGTGGTGGCTGTGTGGCGGTGTGGCGGTGGCGGTGTGGCGGTGGCGGTGTGGCGGTGGCGGTGTGGCGGTGGTGGTGTGGCAGTAGCGGTATTAGGGTGGTGACACAGGTTCGATTAGTTTACTTTGATTCACTCAAATTCTTCAATCCAAGTTTTATAGATCTATGTTTATGCTAGCTCTGTTAAAGTTACAGTTGATTCAATTTGGTATAATAGTTTAATGTGTTCTTTGGTTGAATGAGTTATGATTTTGGGTTAATTAGAGCATTTGGATTGTGAAGTCTTGATAATCTCAGACAGTGTTTCTGAATTTTGGGTTAATTAGAGCATTTAGTTCTTAATGTTATCATTTAGATAATGATAAAATGTTCTAAGAAATCAGGTTAGAAGTTCTGCTCACGATAGTTTTTCAGACAACTTGAAATCTTTCAAAGTGTGTATCAAGATATGTACGGAAATGATACTTACACATTTGAAAGCTACTCTTTGTATAGGGATGTGATCATAGTGATTTGTGATATTCTTTGTATAGATAGAATAGCATGCAACTGGAGTGCAACAAAGCTGGATGTGTACAGACAAGCGTTAGGGATCCGTTTCTTTTTGCATTATTCTTTTCTTCACTGTTGACGACTTTGTTGACCCCTTTGCTGCATATCGGGTAAATTTGGAGACGTTTGGCCTATATGATTTTACACCAAATTTATGGCTTCTATGACCAATGTTTGGGATTCTCTCGGACTGCTTATTTGCTTCAGTCATGCTTTCGATTTCTACTACTATGTTCATTAGACTTTTTTTAGTCGAATCCAGTAGAACTACAATAGGTTTTCCTAATCTTTTTTTTGTTTTAGTTCAAGGTTGAACTATATGAAGGAAAGGGTAATGCAAGGAAGGATGAATCGCCACCCTTGGTCAACTAACTACAACAACGACTATGTTTTTAACGCATTTTATGGAAAGAGGTAAGTTTTTCTGCTCTATAATATACATATAATTCTTTATTTTGCTTTAGTTATTATCATATTAGATTTAGATATTAATCCAAGTTGTTGTAGAATTTATGGGCCTTTTCCTGTAATCTAAGATTTGGTTATGGTAATGCTAAATTGAATGATTAGTAGATTTTTGTAGCAAATAAACCAGTGATGGAATTTTGCACTTTTTTCGAACATGTAGTCTTTAGATCATGAGCGTCTTAAAGGGGAGTTTGGACCTGCCTTTTGAAAAAGTTAGTATATGACATGTTGTTTAAGTCTATTTAAATGTCACCTAATCAACATGAGATTTTTCTTATTAATATTTAATATTGTTCTTATTATCTTTCTGGGGTGTAGTTAGGCAGGTTATTGCCTGCAAACCGCCCTCCGGCCATGATGGACTCATTTCATCTTGTTGTCTTAGATAGTTGATAGAGTATCGATTTACAGCGTTTTCAAGACGCGCAACGCGCGTCTGGATATTAAACCTAGTTTTCTTAATGGATCAAAGATGTAACAGATAATAATACTTTTCATCATTTTTAGTTTTTCTCAGTTTTTACAATAACTCCACCTATATTATTATCTAAGAATAATATTTTAAAATTTTTAAATCTTTATTACTAATTATTTATATTTAATTTATTGATTCCGTACGGTACTTGTTCTTCTACCCAAGTACACATATATAGACATATAATTTGGGTTCTAATAAAGGGACAACCAACATTTTAAATCAACACCCACCTATACGTCGTGTATGGGTCCATACGCGGCCCATGCCCGTCGTATAGGTATCGACCATTAATGCGTCATTAATGCCTGACATTCCACGTTATATTAGTCGACCTATACGTGGCGTATAGGTCCATACGCGACGTATAGATCTGTGTCGTATATGACAAGTGGGTAGGGTCCCCACTGTTAAACCGACAGCTATACGTGGCGTATGGGCCCATACGCCACGTGTAGTTGTCGGTGGAGCAGTCGGGGACCTACCCACTTGTCATATACGAAACAGACCTATGCGTGGCGTATGGACCTATACGCATCATATAAGTCCATTTTCGTTGTGTATATAAAGGGAGGCAACACATTCTCTCGTCTCAAAAAAAATTAAAGGTTCGAAATCTCAAATTCATTCATTTGTGAGCGATGGTTTGATTTAAGATCGCAAGAAATTTGGGTTATGTGGTGCAACATTTTCTTCTCGTAAATAATTTACTCGGTAATATTATATATTCTTACTTCAGTAAGTATTTACATACATATATACATATATTTGAACTGGGTACTTAAGAATCGTTTCAACTGACTCGGGTTCCATCGATGTTAGTCGGTTACGGTTAAGCTGAATAATTTTCAAGATTTTTATCATAACCGACTAATACCGTGGAAACCGAGTTAGTTGAAATGATTATTAAGTAATCAAGACATTTATGTGTACGTAAGTATGTATATAAATGAAGTAAGAGTTATAGTTTACCTAAAAATTATTTTGAAGAAATAGTTGACCCACGTAACCCTATTTTCTTTCCAAGTCATGTGCGTAAACAGTGCTCATGCGCCTAAACAAAGGTCATGCGCCTAAACAAAGGTCATGAGCCGGAACAAAGGTCATGCGCCTAAGTCATGTGCCTAGGTCTTGGGCGCATGAGCACTATACGTGACGTATGGACCCATACGCTACGTATAGTGCTCATGCGCCCAAGAATTAGGCGCATGACCACTATGCATGGGTGTATGGACCCATACGCAACATATAGTGTTCATGCGCCTAAGTCTTGGGTGCATGAGCACTATACGTGGCGTATGGGTCCATACGCCACGTATAGTTGTCATGCGCCCAAGATTTGAGCGTCCCAACTATATGTGGCGTATGGACCCATACGCCATGTATAGTCTTTAGACATACTTTTAAAGTGTTTTGTACCATGTACGAATATACGCAGCGTATGGCGTCATACGGGGAAAACGTGGCAAGCCCATACGTGGCAAATAGGTCCATACGTTGCGTATAGGTGCCAACAAACAACCTACACGCGGCGTATGGAACCATACACCACGTATATGTGTCAGGCGTCCTTTTAAAGCTTTTTTGTACCAGGTACGAATATACGCAGTGTATGAAGCCATACGTGAATGACGTGGCAAACCTATACGTGGCGTATAGGGCCATACGCTACATATAGGTGCCATACGCAAGGCTATACGTGGTGTATGGTTCTATACGTCACTTATAAGTAATTTCAAATATGACGGGACACAAGATTCATTTTCAACTATATAAGAACGTTTTTGATCTCTGTAAATCTCAAACGTGAAAATCTCAAACGTATCTTTCTCTCAAAATATCACACTTTTTATTCATTTGTTATGTCGTTTATGGATGGTAACTATTTTTTGGTGAATATTAAAATGAATATTCAAGCGTTTGGTATGTGGCGGATAGTAATCAAGATGATTCGTACATTCAATCTTCTTACAAGACAGGACTGCCAGATTTAAACTAGTCGTATGTTCCCGATAATGAATTCAAGTTTTACCGAGAGTCAAGTTACGACCCGTAACAAAATAATATAAACTTTCTCATGAGTGATGAAAAACAAATGACGAAAGTATCGTTTGAAACTTCTCAAGAATTTTTATCGCTCGATGAGCTAGTCTGTTGGGCTGTTAATAAGGGACGTGATAATGGTTATGTTATTATTACACGAAGATCAAAGAAAAAAGAAGGTTAGGTCGTAAAGGTATGGCTTATTTGTGATCATGGTGGCGAACACAAAAGTAAAGCAACAGTTAGACGGTCTGGTAGAAAAAAAATCGGATGTCATTTTTAATTAGTTGGGATATACAACAACAAACGTCGTTCATGAAAATTACAGGTGAGAAGTGACGAACATAACCATGATCCCGCTCAACATATGGATGGGCACCCGTTTGTAAAAATGTTTTCTCAAAACGAATACAATTTGGTGGAGTAGCTTACTAATCAGAATATGGAGTCTTGTAGCATTTTATCAGCTATAGAAAAACGAAATCCTAATAACGCATCGATAACCAGAGACGTATACAACGCTCAATATAAGATAAGAAGTGAAAAAAATTTGGTGAAACACCAATGCAAGTTTTAGAAAACCTTTTATCTTCGATAAGGTACGTTTATTACACCCGAGAAGATCCCGATACAAATGTCGTAGAAGATATAATTTTTTGTCATCCTAAATCATACGACACTTGGCGTGCATTTCCACACGTACTGATGATAGACGCTACATAAAACAAACACGTACAAACTTCTGTTTGTTCAGATTTTTGGTGTGACTGCACACACACAAGACATTTTATGTTGCTCATGCGTTTATTAGCAAAGAACAGGAAGATAATTTTGAATGGGCGCTGAATAGATTGAAAGATACGTTAAACAAATGTGTGGAGCCGCGCGTCATAATAACATGCAGAGATCTTGCTTTAATGAACGCATGTGTTAAAGTATTTTCGAATGCTTCGAAGTATTTATGTAGGTGTCATATTGATGAAAATATCACGAAACACTATAAAGCAAGTTTTACGAAAGATGACTGGAGAAAGTTTAAATATGCATGGGCACGTTTGTGTGAGTCTCCCACGCCGGAGATTTACGAGTATAGGCCTATACGTGGCGTATAGGCCTATAAGTGGTGTATAGGGGCGTTGGGCTAGGGCTACGCGTGGGTATGGACCCATACGTGGGCACCTATACGCGGCGTATAGGCCTATACGCGGCGTATAGGGGGGTTGAGTCGTGTATCATTATGAATCATTGCAAAGTGACGATACGCGTTCTATTCGTTTTAAAACTGTTATATTTATATTCATTTTCTTATGCATATATGTCTTCTGATTCAGAGATTGAGGCTGACGTTGTTGACGTTATTGCTGATCATCCTTGGCTACAGTTTGAGCCCGGTTCCATTGAACAGGCTAAGTGCTCAAAATTCGTACGTATGAAGATCGGTCATCAAAAAGCCGTCGATTGGGAGGTGATGGCCGAGCTCGGAGAGCGCGATAGACTTGTTGCTATTATCGGAGACGATATGCCACAGAATCATTTATTTGAGATCGCGTTTCTCACCTTCTTAACGGGAGCTGATGGTGGAGTTTCTATCCACCTTTACTTATATTCTTCCTGATGAGATGGATGAGGACAATGAGCATTCCGAGATTTCATTTATGCTATGTGGACATTCATATCAGATGTCCATTGAGTAGTTTGCCGTTATCTCGAAACTTTATTTTGAGCTGGAGACTATTACCCCTCTATTCACCGAGGCTATTACTGAGATGGAGGAGACTCGATTGAGAGATTGGTGGCCTCCGATTGCCCAATGTCCATTTCAGAGGACTAAGGGCAGGGTCACTGGCATTAGAGATCCTCTCATTCGTTACTTGCATCGCATGATCGCCGCATCCATCACGGGACGTGGCAAGAGTCGGGAGTGATATACCATTCCCGACTTATTTTACTTATATTGTTTGCTTAGGGGACCAGGTGCAACATGGCGAGATGTTTGGCTAAGATTTTGCTTCGTATTATCATCGCTAGGAGCGAGGAGCGGTGTACGGCGGCGCGTACATCACGGTGATAGCCCGAGCTTTTGGTTATCTTCCTTGGTATCTTACTAAGGTATCTCCCCCGATCGAGCCGGTCAGATTAGATCGTTGTATGTTATTCGGCATGCGTATTATACCCAGTTTCTGGGTGGCATACGATTCTCTCTTCGACCTGGGGAGATCTGGCAGCCGGCACCTGTTTAGCAGCTCGGCTTGACGATCCACATCAGCAGCAGGAGCATATTCCGCATGATCAGCCACCACTCGACGAGCAACCGCATGACTAGCCGCCAGCACATCAGCAGCCACATGACCAGCCGCCAACACATTAGCAGCAACCTTAGCCACAGTTCCGTCGTCATATTTATAGAGATGTGAGGCTGCCTGTACGTGTGGAGACATTTATGCAGGAGATTTCTACGACTTTACGATAGCAGGGTCTTCGGCTCGATTGAGTTGAGGACCTTATGGATTGACACATTTAGCAGAGATTACGCGAGCACGTGCTGCTTGTATTGATCCTCCGGAGTTGCCACCACCTCGACATTACCCAGACTCGCCGTAGTTTTTATATTATTACTAGCATTGTAACTTTTATTTTGTTATGAATTTTAAAACTTTGTTATTTATATTATCAGTTTATGTTTATCTTATATGTTTTATTAATTAATTAATTGTAAAACTCTGAAATCTCCTAAGGATTAATCAACCAAGATCTCAATCTCAAGAATGCGGAATGTAATTGAGATTGGAAGAAGAAACAAGAATTCAAAACATAAACTTCATTCAATTGATAATCAAAATGATTACAATCTTGTGCAAATGCATAGAGAACATACAAAGTGAAAGTTAAGAGATTAGAATTAGAGTTCTATCCTACAAAAACGAAAACAAACTATTTATACAAAACAAAATAGTTCTCGCGTGACACTGCTTTTCGAGCGGAAGCTATTTTCGCGCGAAAGCTATTTTCGCGCGACTTCTCTTCTCGTGCGACTAAACTCTTTTTCACGCGACAAAGCTTTAGAAAACCACCTTTATTCAATCTTTAATTGTTTTGCTGAGCCTTTGATAGTCTTCTACAATCTCCCCCTAGGCTCGGTGAAACAATCTTAGTCAAGATCAACATTTGCTTTCTTGTATGATCCTGAATAGGCATACCATTTATTCCTTAGGATTCGATCCGTCATCCATACGTATTGGCAAGATAGAAAATAAACAGACTCGTCAGCTAAGATAGGACAGTGTAGCAGCTTGTTCAAGTCATCTTTGCCAAACTTCATTAAGTCAGCTGGATCAATAATTCTGTATGATCTATCAACACATTTAATCACAGCCTGACCTGAATCCTTTTCACAACTCCATGTAATAAATTTCTTTAACAAATTTGGAGGAACTGGAGCATGAACTAGAACTTTCCTGATGTCATTGGGATGTTGATAAACTCTTATCTTCATTGGAGCTTTAGTGTTTTCATTTATTCTGTAAGAGTCATCAATCAGTTTAGATTTTGCAGTCTTGAAATTTTTGAAGTTTGTCTTCATCTCCCATCTTATTTTAGATCTCATCAGCTCAGCTTCTCCATGATTACTTTCATTAAAGAATAGAACTTTTCCCACAGAATATAAATCAGTAGCTCGTAGAGTATGGAAATCTTGAGTACTCTTTAAGTAATCAATCTCTCCATTCTTCCTTTTAATCACATACATTTTCTTTTCTCCATCATACGCCCAGCTAACAACATGAGAAAGTTCACCATATTTGTCTTTTAGCTTCGAGATGTATAAACAATGTGTTTCTCTAGGAGGTGGAGGTGCTCTGAACTGTAAACCACCTTTGGTATACAAGGCAATCTTACCAGTAACATCCTTTTGTATTGAAGCAGATTGAGTTGGTTCACTTACAAAATCTGATGGGATCTCACCTTCTTCTAGATTTATATCTTTGAACAAATCTTGTAAGTTGTTTCCGAATATATCAGTATACTCATTTGGCTCATCCACATCATCAAATAAACCAAACTCTTCTTCTGTAGCTTCTATAGATGTAGATTGCTGAAACGAATACAACTCCTTTTCGTATAACTCTTCGGTAGTAGGATCCAAAGGTTCATATCCTTCTGGATTACTAGCACTTGGTCCTGAGACATTGTCAGTGCTAGTGTCACCAGTGGGATTAGAAGATAAACCAACATCACCTCCATCACATCATCATCATTTTTATCATTATCATCTTGATTGCCATCATCATCTCCGCCATCATTGTCATCATCATCATTATCTTCATCATCTTGATCATCTAAATCATCATCAGAATCACTAAAATCAATCATCTCATTTTCTTCTTCTTCATTCACAGTTGGAATAGGCATCATATGCTCTGGTTCGACAAAAGCTGTAAGATTTACAACTTTAGTAATAGATACCTCATGTGTAGTTTGATCACCTTCAGTAACACTAATACTTGGTTGTGCATCTGTAGTATGAGCTTCTGTAACTCTTTCTCCTTCTTGTACATCAACTGCAGGGGATGGGCTTGGTGAACGCCTACTCGTCTCACCAACAACAGTTGTAGAACGTACAACCTGAGGTTGATGGAAATAGGTTTGAGAGATAAACTCTCTTATCTCTTGCAGCTGTCTCTCTAATCCGGTAGTATAATCAATAACATTCTTCATTTGAAGCTCAAGAGAAGTAATTCGTGAATCCTTAAGACTTGAATCAAGGTGAATAATAGAAATCATCTTTGTCTTCTCATCATTCTCCTTTCTTAACTCAGCAATTAACTTTACATTCTTGAAGCTTTATTTTTCTAAGTTCTTCACCCTCTCTTCCAAAGTGATAGAAGAAGATTGAGGAGCACTGGAAGTTTCTTCTCTTCCTCTGAACTCAGGTGGAGTGTTCAGGAAGGTATCAACATCAAACTCCAAATTCTCTTATCTTGGTGGAGTTGAAACCCAGACTCTGTAACACTAGCTGGTTCAGATACAGGAACAGTCACTGTCTCAGATACAGTAGTAGTGACATCAGCTTGTGTTTCTTCTTCGGTCACCACTCTTTCAGCTGATCTCTAAATGTTAGTAGTGGTACTCTGTTCAGCTTCAGTAATAATCACTTGAGTTCTTTGTCGTTTTGGAATAACACCACCTCTTCCTCTTTGCCTTTTAGAATAATCTTTCCTCTTAGCCATTCGCTTAAGCCTCATTGAAGTATTAGGAGATTCCTCAGAAATATAATCAGTATCTCTTTCATCAACAGATCGTTTCCTGGAGGAAGTTGGAGTAGATGGAGTCTGGTCAGTTTGTAAAACATAGGGCACGTTCCCTATCTGATCACTCACAGTCTCTGAACTAGAAGCTGAATGAACTTCACCTTCAACTCTTTTATCTTGAGTAGGATCATCATCAAACAATCTATCAATCTCCTCATCAATGTTATCTCTACCAGTAGATGTAGATGCACCAGTCTGTGTATCATCAATAGGAAAGTCTCCTTCCATATCTCTATCAATATCATCAATCTTAGCAAAATGTCCAATCTTAGCAAAACTTTCTCCTAAGCACTTATTCCCTCTTGCTCCCGTCAAATGAGTAAAAATCTCCTTCTTAATGGTTTGTACCACATACTTAGAAGTTCTAAGTGTAGCTAACTCAGGATAAACATCATTGATCACCAACTATATGAATCTGGGATACATGACAAATTTACTTCTAGGAATAGCAGTAGCATTTTTCTGCATTTCCTGAAAGATCACTCCTGAAATGCTGAATGGGATATCATCCACCAAAGATACCAGCAATGATCCAAATACAACACTTAGACTATCCATTCCTGCCTTCAGGTTGCTAAGACAATGAATTACCACATGGAATAAGTACTTCCAATAAGGTGGCAACCATTTCTTTTCAAGGCTTGGATATCTATACTCATATCCCATTCGGGTCAGACAATCCATCATAACATCATCTTCAAACCTTGTAGGTGCATCCTCTTGATCATCTAATAATAGTACTCGGTTAAGAATAGCCTTAGATACAATCACCTTCTTCTCCTTTATAGTAGCAGTAATAATGGGATTGCCTGCTTCATCCTTCTCTAAAGTAGCAGTGTTCCAGAAAACATCAATGAGCTCAGTATAGATGTTGGGATTTGCTGAGATAGCATAAACAATCCTAAAAGTCTTTAACCCCTCGATCATAGAGGTAAATAACTCTTTCCCTTCTGGAACTTCATCCAAATAAGCTACACTATTATGATTTTTACTAAAAATCATTTGTGCCATCTGCAATTACACAACCAAAAATTGTTAAGTACTCTTGAAAGAACATATACACAAACAATATTTAACACATTGTCAAATTTACACATTTAGTTCACCTTGACATTTAATTTTATTTAGACAACTCTTTTGTCAAGTCAATGATTTATTTTAAGTGTTTATCAAAAATTCCATGTTAAAGTGTGTTATGATCAAATATTATTTAATAACACTTGAGTTTTATCTTTAACACTTAATCAAGGTTTAACACTTAGAAAAAAATTTTGGTTTCAAAGGCTGTTGTTGTGCGAAACACAAAGTTAAGAAAACATTAAGTTCACGTGAAAACAATGTCCACGCGAAAATGACATTTATGCGAATGCACATTCACGCGAAAACCATTTCCACACGAAACCCACATTTACTCGAAATTCAATTTCACGCGAAAACAAAATTCACGCAAAATCCCACATTCGCGTCTGTTCATTTCTAGTACGACTCGCTCAAGTAAGAATCAAATTCATAATCAGAACCACGATTTTAAACAATACTATTCAGTCACTAACTGTCACCTAAGTTAACTAAGTCCATTCCATATTTTAATTTCAACATTAAAGTCCATTTTATTAGATTTTAAATTCAAGTTGTTAAGTTCCTTTTAGATGTTGATGTCTTTAGTAACCCGTTGAAAAGATATATACCTTTAAATATCAAACCCTGATGTAATGTAATGAAAATATAGATCTATCACTCAAAATATTCTCAGAAATCGAAAGATAGATATAAGCAAAAAAGGGTTTCGAATGAGTACTGAACGTGACAAGTGGTGTCGCCTTTTCGCGCGACTGACCCTTCGCGCGACAAACCTTTTCGCGTGAGTGTGTTTTAACACTTAGAAATTTTTTTCAACTTTTCAATTTTTCGCATCTTTCAAAAGCTTTTATTATCAATTATGAATCAAAACAAAATGTTTTATTTACCAAGTGACCAATTAATTTTAAGAATCTTCAATTTTCAAAATTTTATCTGTTATTTATTTGTCTCAAACCAAAACAAAACACAAAACAAAAAACAAAAAAATAAAATGATAACAAAACAAAATAACAAACTAAGGAACACAGATAAAGAATCAAGATCAGAAATGTTTATTGATCAAAAATTTTCGTTTTAAGAAATTTTCATAATGAGATCATATAGTTCTTTATCAAGTCAAGAATTTCTCCAGCTTCATTTAAAATGAAACTGGTTAAGTTGATTGTCAATATATTTTGACCATTTTAAACTTATACTTCAGTCTTTACTCAGAAACATAAAGAGTGATTTTTATCATGTTTT
This sequence comes from Flaveria linearis, assembly GCA_024085815.1. Taxonomy (NCBI): domain Eukaryota; kingdom Viridiplantae; phylum Streptophyta; class Magnoliopsida; order Asterales; family Asteraceae; genus Flaveria; species Flaveria linearis. Next base: position 37,512,604 of record CM044012.1, read on the forward strand.
GGGTGATTTTATATAAATTCAGTGGATCCCACTATCAGAACTACTGTAAAATACTTATTAGCCTTCAAGACACTATCGAGATTTCAAGTCACCTTAAATTGACTTAAACCATGCATTGTTGATCAGTGATACCATTTGTTTATTCCTAAAATATATCTATTTGAGCATAACTAGTCTGAGAAATATTTCTTAACACGGAATATTAACAAGTTTGTGGACTTACAAACAGCCATCCGGACTTACGTCTTCCCTCTCAAGATGTTTAGGACTTACAAGCCATCCAGACTTACATGCCCCATCTTTTGATTTTGCCTCCCGTGATCAGAAAATATTCTCAAAATAGAAAATATATACCATATAGCATGTATGTCTTTAGACATATCTTTTAATTTGTGCACTTTGGCATCTTATATCCTATATGACCTTTTTGACATCTTTTTGCTCATTTATTTTCTTTTAATGTATATTATTATTTTATATTATTTTTTATATTTTGCATGTATTTTTGCATTTTATTATATATATACATATTTATATATGATAATCATTGAATCAAACAATAACAGGCTTGAGTATGACAAGAATATATCTCTCAGTCTGTTTTAGAACATTTTTAGTATTGTCACAGAACCCTGATATGTTCCCCACTAATTCATATCAATTTACTTCAAGTTTAATCACTCATTTTATGATCGTTTCAGTTCTGAAAGTCTATTGACACATCAAACATAATCCAAGTCTATTCTTATTAAGCCTTTGAAATTACTTAGACTCTTTTTAAACTGTGTAATATCATTTCTCATTTAATCATGAAAAATTCTTTGTAACAACTAATCCAATCTTGACTCCCCCTAAGGCCAAAAATATTTTTCAAAGCGTATTTTCAAATTTCTCCCCCTAAAATTGTGATTGTTCTTTTAAGAGAAAAGAAAAACAATTACAATTTTATTCCTTATTTAAAATGAAAAATATTTTTGTGAAGATTCAAGAAATCAACTTATCCAAAGTTAATCATTTCCAATGATTGCACAAGGAAATCAAATCGAGAATGATCAAATGCCTTGGTAAATAAATCAGCAATGTTTTCAGTTAATGGCACTTGTTTTAAGTGAATAAGCTTGTGATCAAAACAATCACGGATGAAATGGATTCGGATGTCAATGTGTTTAGTTTTGGAATGTTGAATGAGATTTTTTACGATGTTCAGTACTGCAGTGTTATCACACCAAATGGGTGAGTCATATTTGTTAAGACCATAATCAAGAAGCTGTTGTTGAATCCAGACAAGCTGGGAACAACAACTCAAGGCAGTCACATATTCAGCTTCGGCAGTGGATGTGGAAACAGTGTTCTGCTTTTTACACTGCCAGGAAATGAGTTTGTTGCCTAGAAATTGAGATCCCCCTATAGTCGATTTCCTGTCTAAATTACAACAACCATAATCAATGTCAGTATAAGCAAATAAATTGAAATCGGAAGTTCAAGGATACCAGAGACCAAGTTTTGGTTGACGCTTGAGATACTTGAAAATCCGCTTGAAAGATTTCATGTGTGATTCCTTTGGATCACTTTGATAGCGGGCACACTGACAAACAGGGAACATGATATTCAGTCTGCTCGCAGTAAGATACATTAGGGAACCAATCATTGATCTGTACAAATGTTGATCAACTGATTTGCCTAATGGATCTGGAGTGAGAGTAAGACGAGAAGACATAGGGGTTGGAGCTACTTTGGAATCCTGAAACTTGTGTTTCTCTAATATTGTTTGAACATATTTTTCTTGATGAATGAGAATACCAGTTTAAGTCTGAGTAACTTGAATACCCAAGAAGAATGAAATTTCTCCAAGAGAGCTCATCTCGAATTTCTTCTTCATCACTTCTTCAACCTCCTTGCACATACTTTCATTAGTAGACCCAAAAATGATATCATCGATATAGATTTGTACCAGAATAATGTCATCGCCTGATTTTCGAATGAATAAGGTTTGATCAATTGCTCCTCGTGAATAACCATTTGCAACCAAATGCTTAGTCAGAGTTGCATACCAAGCACGAGGTGCTTAATGTAAACCATACAACGCCTTATCCAATTTGTAAACATAATCTGTATGATCTGGATCTTCAAATCCAGGAGGTTGACAAACATAGGTTTCTTCCTTCATTTCCCCGTATAAGAAAGCAGTTTTAACATCCATCTGATACACTTTAAAATTCTTGTACGAAGCAAAAGCTAAGAAGATGCGTATTGCTTCAAGTCTTGCAACTGCAGCATACACCTCTTCATAGTCCAATTCTTCAATCTGATAGAATCCCTGCACCACAAGACGTGCTTTGTTCCGAACTATAACACCTTTTTCATTCGTTTTGTTTCGAAATATCCATTTTTTTCCAATCGGAAGCTTATCTTTTGGAAGTTCCATAAGATGCCAAACATTCAGTTTCTTGAATTGCATCAACTCATCTTGCATTGCTTCTATCCAACTATTTTCTTTGATTGCCATTTCAACATTCTTTGGCACTATTTGTGATAGAAAGCAAGCATACAAACATGTGTTGATTGCCCCTGATCGACTTCTGGTAACTACACCTTCATGCAACGGATCGATTATTGCTTCAGTTGGATGAGTTTTATGAATTCTAAGCTGAGGAATATCATCTACAATAATCTCATCTTCTAAATTAGTTATATGTTCAACATTTGCGATCACGTTTTCAGAGTTTCTAGATTAATAAACAATATTTTCTTTAAAAGTGTCATCTGAAGTGTGATTTTCAGAAGCAGTGGACACAGTTGGAGAATCTGCAAATGGAACTTGAATAACTTCAATTGAAGTATCAATAGTATCTGAAGAAGATGATGCAGACAATTGTGAATTAAGTGATTCTTCTGGCTCCTGATTGTGTAACTGATCTGAAAGATTTTCTGGTAAACAAGTACTTTCGGACATATGTACAGAAGCAGTAGGAATATGCTTCGACGATGATTGTATTACAGAATCATCAGATATGATAGCTGGAAGTTCCTCAATGATTTTATTTTCCAAAGATAATGAGAGAGAATTAGCATCTGCAGACAAAGGTTTAGAAACTTTAAAATTAATGAACAATGATTCATAATCATAAACCCATGATGGAGCTGATCCTGCATCAGTTATGTTAAGCTCGTGCCAGTCAATATTAAATGACTCAATTATTTGTTTTGTTCTTTTATTATAAACCGGATATGCAACCTTATTAGTTGCATATCCAACAAAGTAACATTCATCAGCCTTTTCAGAAAATTTTAAAGTTGATTCGGATGTGTGTAAAAAAGTACAACAACAACCAAAGGCTTTAAAATATTTGACTTTGGGTTTGTGTTTATAGAATATTTCATAAGGAGTCATAAAAAGTTAATCATTCCCAATGATTGCACAAGGAAATCAAATCAAGAATGATCAAATACCTTGGTAAATTAATCAGCAATGTTTTCAGTTGATGGCACTTTTTTTAAGTGAATAAGTTTGTGATCAAAACAATCACGGATGAAATGGATTCAGATGTCAATGTGTTTAGTTTTGGAATGTTGAATGGGATTTTTTACGATGTTCAGTACTGCTGTGTTATCACACCAAATGGGTGTGTCATATTTGTTAAGACCATAATCAAGAAGTTGTTATTGAATCCAGACAAGCTAGGAACTACAACTCGAGGCAGCCACATATTCAGCTTCGGCAGTGGATGTGGAAACAGTGTTCTGCTTTTTACACTGCCAGGAAATGAGTCTGTTGCCCAAAAATTGACATCCTTATATAGTCGATTTCCTGTCTAAATTACAACCACCATAATCACTGTCAGTATAAGCATATAAATTGAAATCGGAAGTTCGAGGATACCAAAGACCAAGTTTTGGTTAACCCTTAAGATACTTGAAAATCCGCTTGATAGCTTTCATGCGTGATTCTTTTGGATCACTTTGATAGCGGGCACACTGACAAACAGGGAACATGATATCCGTCTTGCTTACAGTAAGATATATGAGGGAACCAATCATTGATCTGTACAGATGTTGATCAACTGATTCACCTAATGGATCTGGAGTGAGAGTAGGACGAGAAGACATAGGAGTTGGAGCCACTTTGGAATCCTGAAACTTGTATTTCTCTAATATAGTCTGAACATATTTTTCTTGATGAATGGGAATACCAGTTTCAGTCTGATTAACTTGAATACCTAAGAAAAATGAGATTTCACCAAGAGAGCTCATCTCAAATTTCTTCTTCATCACTTCTTCAAACTCCTTGCACATACTTTCATTAGTAGACCCAAAACTGATATCATCGACATAGATTTGAACCAGAATGATGTCATCGCATGATTTACGAATGAATAAGGTTTGATCGATTGCTCCTCGTGAATAACCATTTACAAGCAAATGTTCAGTCAGAGTTGCATACCAGGCACGAGGTGCTTGATGTAAACCATACAATGCCTTATCCAATTTGTATACATAATCAGGATGATCTGGATCTTCAAATCCAGGAGGTTGACAAACATAGGTTTCTTCCGTCATTTCCCCGTATAAGAAAGTAGTTTTGACATCCATCTGATACACCTTAATATTCATGTATGAAGCAAAGGATAAGAAAATGCGTATTGCTTCAAGTCTTGCAACTGGAGCATACACTTCTTCATAATCCAATTCTTCAATTTGATAAAATCCCTGCACCACAAGACGTGCTTTGTTCTGAACTATAACACCTTTTTCATCCGTTTTGATCCGAAATATCCATTTTGTTCCAATCAGAAGCTTATCTTTTGGAAGTTCTACAAGATGCCAAACATTCAGCTTCTTAAATTACATCAACTTATCTTGCATTACTTCTATCCAACTGTTTTCCTTGAGTGTCATTTCAACATTCTTTGGCACTATCTGTGATAGAAAGCAAGCATACAAGCTTGTGTTGATTGCCCCTGAACGACTTCTGGTAATTACACCTTCATGCAACGGACCAATTATGGCTTCAGTTGGATGAGTTTTATGGATTCTCAGCTGAGGAATATCATCTGCAACAATCACATCTTCCAAGTTAGTGATATGTTCAACATTATCGTTCACTTCTTCAGAGGTTCTAGATTGATAGACAATATTTTCTTCAAAAGTGTCGTCTGAAATGTGATTTTCAGAAGCAGTAGACACATTTGGAGATTCTTCAAATGGAACTTGAATAACTTCTATTGGAGTATCAATAGTCTCTAAAGAAGATGAAGCAGACAATGGTGAATTCAGTGATTCTTCTGGCTCCTGATTGTGAATCTGTTCTGAAAGATCGTCTGGTAAACCAGAACTTTCAGACACATGCACAGAAGCAGTAGGAATACTCTTGGATAATGATGGAATTGCAGAATCATCAGATATAAGAGATGGAATTTTCTCAAGGATTTTGTTCTCCAAAGATATTGATCGAGAATTAGCATCTGCAGACGAAGGTTTAGAAATTTTAAAATTTATGAACAATGATTCATAATCATAAACCCATGATGGAGCTGATCCTGCATCAGTTATGTTAAGCTCGTGACAATCAATATTAAATGACTCAATTATTTGTCTTGTTCTTTTATTATAAACCCGATATGCAACCTTATTAGCTGCATATCCCACAAAGTAACATTCATCAGCCTTTTCAGAAAATTTTGAGGTTGATTCGGATGTATGTAACAAAGTACAATAACAACCAAAGGCTTTAAAATATTTGACTTTGGGTTTATGTTTATAAAATATTTCATAAGGAGTCATATTTAATCTTTTATTTATTAGAACACGATTCTGAACATAACATGCAGTGTTTACTGCCTCAGCCCAAAAGAACAAGGGTAATTTAGCAGCAGATATTATAGTTCGAGCAGCTTCAATGAGTGTTCTATTCCTCCGTTCAGCAACTCCATTTTGTTGTGGGGTTCCTGCAGCACTAAATTGTCTCGCAATGCCTTTGGATTCACAAAACTCATTCAACGTCTGATTGCAAAATTCTGTTCCATTGTCACTTCAGATGCATTTGACCTTCTTATCTGTCTGATTCTCCACCAGATTGATGAATTTGATCAATAGATGTGGAGTCTCATCCTTAGATGCTAAGAAAAACCCCCAAGTAAATCTTGAAAAATCGTCAGTAACAACCAAAGAATAAGATCGTCGACCCAAGCTTAAAACACTTACTGGACCAAATAAATCCATGTGTAAGAGTTGTAAGATTGATTCGATTGAGTTGTGTGCAATTGGTTTGTGAGGAAGTTTATGTTGTTTACCCTTGGAACATGATAAACAATGTTCAATTAGTTGAAATTCCTTTTCAGGTAAACCGATGACATGATTTCCACGTACCAGTTTATTCATATATCTGTACATAGATCGTTATATACCTTTGATTCTAGGATGCCTTCTTCTGATTCTTCAACCTTCTTCACCATAAATGCTTTTATCATAATTGCATTTTCTTCACTGGAGCAACTTCAACAGTCTTTGAATCTTCAAAATTACATTTGACTGGAGGCTCAACAGTGTTCTCTTCTACATTCACTTCTCTGTTTGTAGCTGGAGACATCTCAACAGCTTGTTGTTCGATGATTGTTTCAAGAATATCCATCTCAAATTGATTTCCAGCCAAGTTCTCAACCAAAACTTCTTCCATTTCTTTCTTCTTCTCAACCTCCTTGTCTTCATTCTTTTCCTCCTCAGCAAACACTCCATCCAAAAGATCATCAGATATAAACTCAGCAAACAGATTCTCATTTTCCTCTGGTTTAGTTATAATTTGAGTAACCAAAGCTATAGATAGCTTTAAGTCAAGTGCTTTCATCTGATCTGATCAATCATAATCAGCATTTGTTTGTGAAACTAATGCCTTGTTACCCCCAGATGAACTTGCTTTATCTTTCTTAGCTTCAACCTCCACATTTATCATTCTTTTTGATCCTTCAGCTTGAACAGACTTTAGTTCTGTACATTCTCTAGCAAAATGTCCTGGTTTATCACAGTTATAACATCTCAGATTAGACTTGTCAAAACTAATTTTGCTTGAGTTGTTTACTCCAAACATCTTCCTTCCTGTTCTTCTTGCAAAGTTTTTAGCCCTGTACACCACCATAGCCATTTGATACTTAATATCATTTTCTTCCACATCATCAGGGTTGACTTGTTAAAGATCATCAATAAGAATATTTGGTGCAGTAAGTCTTCCAGCCATGAATGCTTCATAACTAGACATGAAAGTAGTGAATAGAGCAAGATGTTCCTCAGCAATCTAAACAGTATGCTTTGAGGAATTTGTAGTAGCAACATAGGCTTGTTGAACACTTTGTGGAGCTAGAGTATGAGGGATTTGTTGATGAATGATGGGGGAATAATGTTGAACAGCTGGAATTTGAACTTGTTGGTTCATAACTGGTTGAATTTCGAGAGATGCTAAACTTTCTGTTTGCTGTTGCTGACACATCTGAGTGTAACTAACATAGTAATTAGGATTACTAGCCATTTTAGCATATAAAGCAGTTGCTTCTGCACCCAAAGAACTCAAATGATTTGTAGCTCTCTGTTTATCATCTATTTCATAAGACTTCATAGGGATATTAAATCAGTCAGAGGTAGTGTGTACAAATCTTTAGTTCTTTTGATCAGAGTACAGTTGTGATTCCAACTATAAGGAAGTGAATTCAGCAATTTCTTGTTAACCATGATTGGTTCCAGTGTTATTCCAGCACTTTTCATCTTATTAACCAGTTTCACAAATCTGGCTATTTGAATATCCAGCAACTCTCCCATAACATGATTGAACATATTAAACTCTTGATTCAGCATGTCTTTCTTACTTTCCCTCATATCTTTGTTTCCCATGATTTGATTTTCCAAAGCATCCCACAAAACTTTTGCTCCTCTGAATTCTTTAAATTTGTGAGAAATCTCAGTGGTTAAAGCCATAGTGATAGTTGCATAAGCCTTGTCATCTAGCTCAAATCTTTTCATACCATCCTCATCCCATAAATGTTCAGGCTTCTTAACCATCTTCCCTTTGTCATTCTTGTACAATGGGATATAAGGACCATACTTAATTGACCTCCACATTTTAGGTTCAGTATAGATAACGTGATTCTCGAACCTATAAGCCCAATCACCATAGTCATCCTCACTGAGAAGTGTAGGTGGCTTGTTCTCAGTGCCAATTTTAGTGTCTAAATGAAGAGAGGCAGTAAGATGCTTCAAATTTGGTGCTGATGAAGACATGTTGTTAAAATAAACCAAAGTCTCTTCCAAACAGACTACTTCGTGCGAAAACCCAAACCGCGCGAAAACTGAAATCGCGTGAAATACTATTTCGTGGGAAAACCCACGTCTTCAAACACACTGAATCGCACGACAGACGTTGTAACTGTCTATGCGAAAAACACTTTTCGCGTGTGAAAAATCCAGAGATTTTCACACTTGAACAAGTTTTCAAGTGTAACTTTTAACGACCTTTACCACAGCATCACTGATTAACTTCAATTAGGTTCATTTTAGTTCAATTTTGTCAGTTTTCGTTCACGTTTAAGTCCAAATTTGATTAAAATTCAATCAAAGTTTACAAATTCAGTCCAAGTAATCAGTATCTTCGAATTTTCAGCAGCACAACAGCACCAAACTTTAATCTCAAGTAATCAATAGTGAAAATCGCATGAGAACAACTACAATTGATCAAATGCTTCTCCAAATCTTGGTTCTAGAGCCAAATGCTCTGATATCAATTGTAAAACTCTAAAATCTCCCAAGGATTAATCAATCAAGATCTCAATCTCAATAATGCGGAATGTAATTGAGATTAGAAGAAGAAACAAGAATTCAAAAGATAAAATTCATTCAATTGATAATCAAAATGATTACAATCTTATGCAAATGCACAGAGAACATACAAAGTGAAAGTCGAAAGATTAGAATTAGAGTGCTATCCTACAAAAACGAAAAACAAACTATTTATACAAAACAAAATAGTTCTCGCGTGACGCTGCTTTTCGCGCGGAAGCTATTTTCGCGCGACTTCTCTTCTCGTGCGACTAAACTCTTTTTCGCGCGACAAAGCTTTAGAAAACCACCTTTATTCAATCTTTAATTGTTTGCCGAGCCTTTGATAGTCTTCTACATTAATATTTAAAATTATCGGTTAATAAGTTACAAAAACATAACTTATACGCAAAGATCTTTAAAAAAATATATGTAAAAATAAAACAGAAAATGCGTATGGGTCCATACGCGGCGTATAGGTTCATTACACTCCTCAGCCATATTAAGAAAAAAAATTGGAACATATACGCGGCGTATGGTGCCATACGCGGCGTATAGCTTTATGCGTCTGACATAAACTGTCAGGGAATATGTTTATTCCCTATACGCCGCGTATGGATCCAGCGTATGGATCCATACGCCGCTATAGTGAATAAATACATTCCCCGACAACCTACCCTATACGCGGTGTATGGGTCTATACGCGGTGTATGGGTCCATACGCGGCGTATAAGGTAACGGGGTGTTGATTTAAAATGTGGGGTGTCTAAATAACGGGTCTCTATAATTTTCTTTATGCTTCCAATTACGCTCATATGTTCTTATATGTATCTATATAATATCTAAACTTAAGAATTAGGGAAAACTCTTAAACAGTTAAACACGGATGAATTTGATCAAAGAAGAAGAAAAGAAATTATTGATAAAATGTTTAGATCCAAATAAAGTATTGAAAAGTTTGACTTTCTTGTCCAGTTTTTGTTTTGGTTTTTTTATCAGAACTAGTATTGAGTCCCCGCGTTGCGCGGGGACGTAAAACAATGCCAAGTAGCATCAATGGCGCATCACAGCCAACGACTACCAACACCAGAAAATATCGTATTAAAATAAAAACAAAAATAAATAGAATGAAAAGTAGACGTAAAGATGTTAAACTGTGGATGTGAAACATAAAATATTAAAATAATAAGTAACTCGATTTAGGATTCGCACGTTGTAACACGACAGTTAAACGAAATAAATATGTTGAAAATATGTAAAAGTATTATGGTTAAAAACTATAAAGCACAAAGTAATTAATAAATTAATTGTTTCATGTATATTCGTATAAAACTAGGACGCACAACGAAGAGACATTTTGATAAATAAATGATTAGTAGTTTTTAGTTGATAAAATATAATCACAATTCAATAAAACCACTAGATTCATTATTCATATGAAACATTTATAATACCTAATTAAATGCTCTCCTTTTAACTCCATACTATAAATGCTCAAATTAGTATATTTTTAATTAAATGCTTTCCTTTAGTTCCATATTTTTTTAAGATATATCCTTTCAATAAGATCCAAAACCCTTCTACAACACACGTTATATAAACCGTCCCTCTTCCATTATCACATACAAATTAATACTATTGAAAAAAGTAACATTTTCACTATTAGGGGAGAACTATTTTATAAATTTGGAATTGAAATTGTGTTATCAATCAAGTTTAATAAAATTTTTAAAGTCCGATCAAAAAAATAAAATAAACACAACAACCACTTTACTTCTCATATCTTCCTCTCCACCACCGGAGGCCTGGAGACACCACCGCTGCCGCCGGCGTCACCTCCACCGCCACCTCAAACTACAGTACAGATACTAACACACACTCCATGCCTTTCTTTCTCTATGCCACCACCAGAGGCCTGGAGCCACCACCGCTGCCGCCGGCGTCACTGCCACCGCCACCTCAAACTACAGTACACATACTAACACACACTCCATTCCAATGGTACAGCCACCGCCGGAGCCACCGCCACCGCCACCGCAACTTACAGAACACATACTAACACACACTCCATGCCACCAGTAAAGCCACCGCCAGCGTCATCGCCACCGGCACCGACAGGTCTGCCGCCACCGTCACCGACACAATACCCTCTGTAAAGAGGCTGAAACTCCGGGGCTCATCACAACGACGGCGTCTTCCTCTCTCTCTCTCTCTCTTTCTCTCTCTCTCTCTACACCTTCGCCGGTGCAGGTGGCCGGAGGAAAAAAAGAAACTACGAGAACAAATCAAATCGTGACACGTGTCCCAATGGGTGTGAATTACTGTTCACATCGACCTTGAGGATTTATTATATGTATTTTAACTAAAAATGGGGCACATTAATGTTCTTAAGTCTTAACTTATAGATAATATCCCAACAACAATAGAATGCTATTTTAATATTTTTTTTAATATTTTTTATTAAACATTAAGTTTTTAAACGTATTTATTTGAAAACAATGAATGAAAACATACCATGTTAAATAGAACAAAAAACAAAAGTAAAGATTCTTAAGGAGGAGGGGTCACTACCCTATACCACCCTGAACTATCCTGAAACACTTAAAAAACTAAAAATGCAAACCTAAACTACCCTGAAACTTTTATTTTAATATTAAAATAATTCAAAAGAAAATTAACTTTTATTAAAAAATAAAAATTACAATAATTCAAATAATAAAAAATACAAATACACAAAAATAAAAAGTCCTAAAAAATATAAAAACTAAAAATCACAAAATATTGTGTTTTGTGTTTGTGTAAATATATGTGTGTTTGTGTAGATTATATTGCGTATGTGTGTGAGTATTTATAGTGTTAAAATATTGTGTTTTTTTTATAGTATTTATTCGGTTTCTTCTTCGCCAAATAGTACCCATGAGCAACTACCCGTCAGGGTACCCGCAAGGGTGGCGGCTGTGTACCCGAGCGGGTACCCCCTACCCGAGCAGATACCCAAGGGCGCCCCTCCTCCCTTACAAATTACAAATATGAAATATATGGCACATGGTCAGAAGCTGGTAGTCTATACTTAAGAGAAAGACAAATCAATAGAATAATTGTTTATCAGATTTCTCATACCATTGTGAGAGTGGGCACGAGTGTCATGCAGGCGCTAAAGGGTGTGGAACACCACCCGCTAGGGCGTGTAGGTCATGAATTCGAGTATCAATTTATTCGATATTTTTTAAATGTGTTAGTGGTTTTACTGGTTACAGTGAGTTTTTGGATTGTGAGTTTTTCCTGTAATGATGGGGGGCCGGTCACCAGCACTATTTGTGTTCGCGGCAATGGCGGAGCATTATAGGGGCCGGGGGGGCCGCCGCCCCCCCTATTTTTTCGTCCATAATGTTAAATTTTAGCCCGATTGTGTAATTTTTTGACCCGGTAGTGTAAATTTTTATATAAATATCGAGTCCGCCCCCCCTAAAAAAAATTAATTTCGCCCCCGCCCCCCCTACGAAAAAGTTGAAGCTCCGCCACTGGTTCGCGGGCGTCGGTGACCTTTCGTCATTAGATTTACCCAGGTGATCTGGCTTAAAGATATTTGTTAGCCGTTAAAAAAAATTTGCAATCCAATTAAATCGAAAAGAAAATAGATATGAACACCAGCGCGTTGTAGCAGGGTTCTTTTATAGGGAGTGATATATTCTTCCGATTTGTGTTTCAAACACACAATGGATTGACGATTGCTATGCTTATGACTGATATAAATGTAACAATCATATATTTCATTAATGTTGATTTTTTATACCATCCCTTTATAAATAAACGATCTTATCATAAATCTATTGTGTTCTTTAAATTTTATTATATGAAAATAACAGCTCTAGTGGTCAAACAATTGAGCTGCTAAAAAGAAAAACACTTTAATATATTTTGTTATATGTAAAATATTAAAATTTAATTTAATCTTGCTTTCTAACGTCTCGAACAATGATGAAAATCCAAACATATATATTGATCTTTTAAAAACTTGTTTAGGTTCATTTGATTTTTAAAAAATGCACAAGAAAAATACATAACACTTGCTACAATATCTATCCTATCATAAATGCAAAAAAAGAGTAGGGAAAATTAAAAATATCAAAATAGACCGGCCAATGACAAACTGTCATGTGACAAAATCTCGCTTTCAGGCAATACCAAAACATAATATATCGCCTAAAGCGATACAAATGCATAATGTATCGCTGATATCTCGCCAACAATTAAAAAAATCACAACAATATCGCCAAAAGCGATACAAAAGCGAGACCAGAACATGATATATCGCCAAAGTCGAGACAAGAGCATGTAATATCGCCAATTATGGATATGTATCGCCTAAAAAGCTAGTGTAAAATACCCGGTCGGCGAGACAGGTCGCCGGCGTCTCGCTTGGCCCATTATTGGATGTGGCGCGCAACCCTAGGCGAGATATCAGAGATATGTCTCGCCCCTTTAATTTTTTGCAGCCTTTTTCGTTTATTCAAAGATTTGTGCAACCTTTACGTTTTTCAAAGATTTGTGCAGCCTCAGTCTCGCCGGTAAAATCAAGAAAATTCAGGTATTTCTCGCCCCTGTCTCGCCGGCCAAATGGGCGATACGCATGGATATGTATCGCTAGGTGGCGAGATTGTGGCTAATTTGGTAATGTTTTTGGTCAAAGGCCGAATATTACTTTAGGCCCAAGCTAAAGAATCGCCTGTCAGGTTTTAAAGAAACGTTCTTTAATTTTTTCACGGCCCGTGACGCTCCTTACGGGCCGTGAAAATCGCCAACTTTAAATTTTGCAGTTTTTTTTGTTACGGGCTGTGAACGACGTAACGGCCCGTAAGACGGTTACCGTGAAAGTTCTTACGACCCGTTAAGGGATTCATTAACGGCCAGTGACTTCATTCACGGGCCGTAATATTCCTTCTGAATAAGATTAAGTATATATTTTCCTTGGTTTACGTGCATTTTTAAATTTTTTAATTATGTGACGTGATGTATTATTTCTTGAAAAACTTAAAGCAATTATTTGATTTGATTTAAGATTCCATATAAACGTTATATAAACGAACATATATTACTTGTTTTATATGGTTAGTGAGAAACGAAATAGTTAAAATGTCTTCTCGCAGAGGTAATAAAAGACATCAAAATAAGCCCTCTTCAAACTCACAAGATATTGTGAAAAGTATGTATTCTCGGTCCAATAGATAACTATAATTAGCATTCACGATCCACACATATCTCTTCATCTCGTACTTATCCTGCAATTTAAATTGATAGTTTGTTCTTTTGGTGCCACTTTTTCTAATAGTGGGTGCTCTCTTATATACAACACCCCGATCGTATTTCAACCATATTTTAACTACCACACCATTCGTGTTTCTTATTGAACGTTTGGTGACAATAACAAACTCATTTTCTCGCTCTACGTTACTTGCCCAATCAACTAATATTTCACGAGATGAGAAACCCTAGAAATTTTAATATTTTTAATTAGTTATTAGTAAATGAAAGTAAAATTAAATATGATATATCTTATAACCTGATTCGTGTCGTATAAACCTCTTTTACCGGAACCAGAACCGTCATTATCACCGCTGCTATCGCCACCGTTATCACCCCCGTCATCCTTGCCGTTATCCCCGCCGTAATTGGACACGGACTGTCCTAAATAGATTGAAGCACCCTCACCGTAATAACCGTTACCCTCGTCAGGGTAATAGTTAGATTCCGAAACGAATAAATAGTTGTTATCCCAGATAGATATCGTAACGTTAAATATTTCAAATTATCGTAAAAATGATTTCATGAAATGAATTTATAAACTAACGTTTATATAATATTTCAAATAGAATATTGCATCCCGTCACATAATTAACACGAATATCGAGTAATATTACGTCATATCAAATAATGTAATAAATACAAACTTACACGAAAAACTAAGAATAATATATCTCGTCAAATTATTAGCGGTGAAAATAAAACCCGTGAAGGAGTTCACGGGGCGTGAGGAAACCAAATAACGGGCCGTGACTAGGCTAACGGGCCGTTGCATCTATTGATCGTAACCTCTTTCGCGGGTCGTTAAAATTTTAAATGATTGATTTGATTAACCTACAGTGCTTACGGCCCGTTAAGGCCTTTACGGGCCGTAAGCAAAGCGTCTAGATATCATTTTCGACATCTCTTTAGTAGACCCCTTACTTTATAAGGTGTCAGACTTCCTCTTTTCAATATTATTAAAATTAAAATTAAAAGTAAAGAATACATATATTCTTTTAAATGTTCAATCTTCTCTACTTTGTTCTTTAACTGGCCTCAAACTCCTCCCAACACAACTACTTTATTCATGCTACTACCGGCGGCATTGGATGCTTAATCGTCTGTCATATTTCTCTCCCCCTACCGTTTTTTTCTTTTTCCTTTGAGATCATAAAGCCACGACATGACACCAACGTCCAATGATCATAACATTGAAAAGATCTGTAAACACCCATTTCTTCATCTCTCTCTCTCTTTTCTCTCTGAGCACCACAACTACAGCAACCATCGCACCACTGATGAATAGTATAGGAAACGACAGAGAGATGCTGAAAAATAAAAAGGACGGAGGAAGCCGGAGGAAAAGCAAAGATCGTTTATAGTTTGCGTAACTTACTTGTACTAAATGCTTTACGTCTTATATCTTCTAAAGATCCTATTTGTAAAATGGAAAAGTTTAGTAGTCAACTTGTAAACATTTAAAACTCTACTGCACCCACCTACATACAATTTTAATAGTCACTAAACCGTAACATATAATGTCTCTTTCCTTTTTAATGTCTCTTTCCTTTTTAATGTCTCTTTCCTTTTTAAAATTTTTAATTCACACTCACTAAACCGTAACATATATTTAGTAAGTGTGAGCGAGTATGAACACAATTTCGTGACTTTACCTTTTGCTCATACCCCTTAGGCCTCAGGCCCCGCCATAATATATGGCATTATCAAATTACCGCTCTTATTAAGTTTTAAAAAATGCTTCAAAAAAAGTTTTAAAAAATAATGCTTCAAATTTTGATTGATTTTATTCATAGTGTATGCATACGAACCACTACTATTTAAGCCTGCAAATTATTTTGAAAAAAAAATCAAGTAACCTAGAAAAAAGTAATAGTGTAAAAATTTACAAAAAAAGATTCTCATTTTATATAATAAAAATACGAACTTGTTTTTACTTTTATATTTTACCAATTTAGCTTTCCTATCCTAAGAAGTTGATGAAGTTCAAAACGTTTCGAACAACTAAACTTTTGAATTGTCAAAACATGAATTTGAGTTTCAATTTAAGATTTTTAAATAAGGTTGTTAAATTCTTTATATTGTTTTAAGATGAAACTATCTATATAAAAATATGAAAAAGGTTCAAATACAAAGTGTATTTTTGCTACAAAGTGTAAAAAGACACAATAAGTAAAAAAATACAAAAAATTATATCTTACAATCTAAATCGAATTTCAAAAAGTAATTCAGAGCTTTTGTTCCCCTAGGCGTCCTCACTAAGAAAAAAATAAATGAAAAATTTTAAAAAAGTAAAAAAATTAACGTTTTTTTTATTGTGTTATTTATAAAAGACACAATTACTTATTGTGTCATTATGAAAAACGCAATGACATCATTGTGTCAATATAAAAGACACAATGACGTCATTGTGTCATATAAACACAAAATGAAAAAAAAATTATTTTTTCTGAAAGAGGACAACGAGAGGAACAAAGGTTCCGAATTACTTTTTTAAATTCGATTTAGATCGTGAGATATTAATTTTTTTATGACTTTTTTAGACTCATTGTGTCTTCTCACACTTTATAGCAAAAATACACTTTGTAAAATAACATCACCCTATATATATATATATATATATATATATATATATATATATATATATATATATATATATATATATATATATATATATATATATATATATATATAAGGTTAGTATCATTATATAAGCACTGTTTATTTTTAGAAGCAAAGAACCATTGATTTAAATGAATGTAAATTAAGTTTGGTGAAACTTGAACTGTTTTACATATGTGTATATGAGACATGAACAATAAACTATGTAAAACAGCTAAATATTACCAGATTTAACTTACATTTATATATAAATATTCTTTTTTAAAAATATTAAACCATCAAAACAAATATAATATTCTTTTCAATTTGAGTATTGTATTGCAATATCTTTTTAATCTGAAAAAATTACATATTGTGTCCACTAGCGCATCTTGTTGGCAACCGTCTAGTGGTAAGGTTATAGTAAAATATATATTAATTCAAAAAGTATAAAAATAGTTATAGACTTGACACGTGTTATTATATTGTTTTAAAAGTAATGACATTTTGTACATTGTATCATATATCATGCATTTGTGTCAAATATATTTCATTGTTTGTTATATGCATGATGTATCAATCATTGTATTTTACATTTTGAATTATTTCATATTATTTTTGTCATTATTTTTTTATATATTATATATATTTGTTGTTACTTTATCATTATGTTTAACAATTAAAAACATACAAGGATATTACCATACGAATCTAATATTTAAAAATTATAGTATTTAGGATAACATAACAACGAATAGAAAAACATAAGGCGACATTTTATCATTGTATTTTACGTATCATATTTATTATTTTATCATTGTTTTAATATATTAGATTGAGTAAATGTTATTTTATCACCGTGTTTTACATACTACAAGTACACAAGAGTGTTATTTTACCTTTATGGTTTCCAAATTTCATAATTTAAGAAAAATATAATAATATTAAAAAACAATAACAAACGAAAATACATAATAAAGTACACTAAAGATACAATAACGAGTAATTTATATGTGTTGAAAAACTTAAATTTTATTATCTTGTTATACCATGATCGATACTAGGTAAAAACACTCATTTTAATTATGTAATTTTATAAAAAAATAATATCATATGTAAAAATCATGAGTGTTCATAAAAGATGGAAGAACTTTATATAATTCAATAAAAATTGTTATTCCTAAAATACACATCTAACAAACTTTATTTTCTACTATTTAATCTCAATCATTGATTAAGATACATGATGTTTAAGATTACTTTTTATATTAAAATTATTTTTGTTTGTACCCTTACCTAGCTAGAAAATTTCGATGAGAAAAAACATGATATTGTCATATGTCATTGTAAACTATTTTATTAGAATAAAAATATATAAAGCATAGGTTGTTGACAATGACCCTTGAGTTTTTACTTTAAGAAATCATTGAGATAATAACAACTTAAATTTTTTTAAAACCGATCTCTTTGTTTAAAAAAATCTCATTACTTTGGGAATGAATGAATTTGCGACCACAAAATATGGGATTGAGGCATGTGATTAGCATGTGGTTTCACAATTAAGACGACACGTGCTTTGTGGCCCTCACCTATTCCTTCGAGTGTGTTGTGGTGTATGGATTAAAAATTTTTGGAGACCGGATTGATTATCAAATTGATTGTGTTATATATCTTGGGTGGGGTGGCAATGTTACTTTCTAGGCTAAGGGGGCTCTTTGTTAGTTTTTTTTTTATGATCATTAAGAGGATTTCTTAACTATTTAATTAATATTATTGATTATCAAATTGATTGTGTTATATATCTTGGGTGGGGTGGCAATGTTACTTTCTAGGCTAGGGGGGCTCTTTGTTAGTTTTTATGATCATTAAGAGGATTTCTTAACTATTTAATATTAATTTATCTTTTAATCATTAAAAGAATATATGAATATTAAGATGTAATATGTTAATGACTATAAAGAACTAGGCTATCAAACAAACCCTTAATCGGGTCTAACATCTTCTTTTTTCTTTCTAACGGTGGGAAGTTTATTATAAGTAAATATAATCTAGCAAGAAGCTAGATAACAAACTCTTAAATTTCTTTTGTTTTTTTTCAATTAGTTGGCCTTATTTTAGTTCTCATGTTTATTTAGGTCGATTATAGTCTTGGGCTTGGATAGATTGTGGGTCATAAAAATGAATCTAGTTCAGACGGTGACACATAACCGAATGTACATGAGGGTTAAACAAATATAATTTATCTCAAGACACCCATTTATCATACGCAGATTAATTTAGCCAAAACCAGTTTCAACAACAATCCAACTAAATTCATATCAACAATTAGTTAAAAAAATTCACAAGTTAGGGCTTATCTGTCTGTTCAGATCCACCTCGCATAACACACTAACCTATATGTTAATAAAGCAAGTAAAAAACAAAGAAGGTTACCTCAAAAGAGAATTTATTAGGCTTAAATTTGACTATTAGGTCACCACTGTTGCAACGCAGATTGCAAGTGCATAACATCACACTTGTCATCATTGATTAGGCACCACCAAGCAATGATCTCCACCACCCTCATAGCAATGTTTACAAACAAACTAGTTCCGCAATCATAACCGAGTCGGTGACGCCTCAAGCAAACGAAAGCACATCGTCATCGTTGTATCATAGCCACTATAATCAACAAAGATGAAACATGTCAATACAAGGCCCTCAACCCGTTCAAATAATCCAACCAAAACTACCAGAGGGACACAAGTCTCAGATGACATCTGTCATCATCATTGAGCTCTAAACACCAACACAGGCACGACCATCAAAAACCAAAAACAAAAGATTAGGGTTAAGGGTCACTTTGCCCTCATTATCGACCTATAATTTGCACCCAAAAATACATAAGAAAACAAAAACAATAAGAATCAGGGTTAAGATCAGAAATTCCCAAAAGAAAATCTCAATTAGTAGAGAAACAACAGCCAACACATGAAAAAGCCCAAATATCTAACACACAATTAGGGTTAAATGTAATTCTAACTCTTGGATAGGCTTTGGCACATCATCATGGAGCCGAATGTTTATTCAAAGAACATGCATACCTGAATAGCTTCACCGGAATCAGGATGCAATGCTGCTATCGTTCCCTTGGTGATATTGCTTGTAACGTCCGGAATAATGTCTAAGCGAGCCAAATAATAATAATGGGCTTAGACGAGACCATTTAATGAAAATAAGATGGTTATGGGTTATAGACCGAGTAAACTATTCGGGTTATGAGTTTGATGAGTTTAAGGTCCCGGGAACGCCTGGTATATATAAAGAGATCAGCTTGAGCAACTCTCATTTGCAACTCAACACTCTAGTTCTAGAAAGAGAGAGAGTAGAGAGAGAAAGTGGAGAGAATTGAAGATTCAAGGCTCGGTTGATCTTAGGATTGAAGATCGGTGTTCGTGGGCATCCAAACAACAAGAAAAGACCAAGAATCCAGGTAAGAAACTGTGACAACCCTAAAAATATATTATTATTATATATATTATTACGTCGAGAAATTTCTATATTTCTTTACAACCATGATTTGTATTTGGTGCATAGATTAATAATTTACGTATGCATGTTTGCATGCATGCCTATATATTAATAATTTACGTATGCATGTATGTTTATACACCCGAAATTCACACATACGTGTATATATATACAAAATTTTATGTGTGCATGTATGCATATATATGTAAAATTTATGAGTACTATTATATACATATTTTACTTGTAATATTTACTCATGCTTTAAACTTATGATTATCTATATATATATATATAGGTATGAGCAATATATATAAGTTAAGTTTCACAACAACATAATAACCCAACCAAACAATACACCTTAATACCAAAACAAACTCAACCAAATCAAAACCAAAACAAAACACAAACAAATCAAAAACCTAATACCCGAAGTAAGCATTTAACTTGGTTATTAACGGGTTAAACACCTTGGTTTTCCAAACCACCATTCCAAACCACCATTCGAAAACCACCTTACCATTAAAACCACCACTCGATTGTTTTTGCCAAAACCATGCTCGCCATCTTACCAACTTAAGTGTCCAAATTCATTTTCATCAATGTGAATGCTAACAAACTTAATACCCAAGTTTCATCATTCCATGGCAATCCCAAGACCCTCTCGGGTTTTCTTGTTTTCATACCAAAACCACCACTTAAGCACCTAAATCGTGATTCATTATGCAACTAAACCAACTAGATTAGCATCCTAATTTTTGCAATGATTGTTTGGTGACTTAGTAAGCCTCTTGATTGACACCTAGCACATTGTGAACATCTTCAAACCGCCACCTAGCAACCTAGATGGGTGATTCACCCTAGCTATGGAATATGCTCCATGATTATGTTGGGAAAGGCGGGCGACCGAGGGTT
This sequence comes from Flaveria linearis, assembly GCA_024085815.1. Classification (NCBI taxonomy): domain Eukaryota; kingdom Viridiplantae; phylum Streptophyta; class Magnoliopsida; order Asterales; family Asteraceae; genus Flaveria; species Flaveria linearis. The sequence continues at coordinate 37,533,724 of CM044012.1, forward strand.
ATTTACAACCCCTCGGCAATCTTATGCAACCACACCACAATTGCACCCTTAATCTCTTCTTCTCTCGGGAATTCTTCGAAGCCTCATTAAGCATTAAAACCACAATCATCTTCACTCCTACTTCCTCTCCTCTCGGTTCTCACAACCATCACCCGCAAGCACAACCTCCACCATCACTCTCCCTCTCTCTCAAAATCCTTAACACCACCAACACCCAATCACCATCACCTTTAACACACACCTTCAGCCACCTTCTGCCTCCCTCTCCCTCGTTTACAAAGCTAAACACCACTACCCTTCTGTCCCAAAGTCTCTACCTCTCGGTTACAACATGTTGGTACACATGTCCCCAGTTCTAGTCTAGTGAGTTACAATGTAATAGAACTTCATCTTGTAACGCATATGTAACGTTTGTTTATTATAATGAGAATCTCTTCCTTTATGTTTATTGGTTGCTTACATGTTATATCTAGTCATATCAATTATTAGTACACGCATATATGACAATGTTATATAGGTTTACAGTTGTTAGACATAGTTTTGAATCATCAAGGGTTCAAGAATGTGTTTAACTAAGTTATCTGATTCAGTCGCACGACTGGACCATGCGAATGGGCCAGTCACACGAATGGATCAGGTGATTGAGTCAATCGTACGATTGAGTCATAAGACTGACTCAGTCGTCCGAATGAACCAATAGTATGACTCAGTCGCATGACTGAGCCAGTCGCCTGGCTCAGTCGTACGAATGATAGCTGTAACCTATAAATACCACTTAATTCGTGGAAAAACGTAACACTTCGAATACTTGCAACCCTAGCCGACCTAGAGCGTCCTGTTCGTCCATTCCAACTTCATAGAACGTCTCAGATCATTCCTAGTCCATTCTTAACGTTTTCTAATCGTTAGGATTGATCTTAATTACGTTCTCCCTGATTGGATCGCCAATCAAATAGGATTTCGTACTATTTGATCCGGTATAACGAAGAATCAGTTAGTACTCCGTACGTACACGGTCCTAACAAGTGGTATCAGAGCTTAGGCTCTTGATTCTTCGTGGATTCAATCAAGTTTTTGGTAAAGTCGACGTTTTTACGCGAAAAGATCCAATCTTTCTGCTAAAAATCGAGTCTTTACGTTTGCATGTTCTGAAAAATCAATATTTTTCGACTTTCAGCCGTCTAGGGTGTCAAAACTTGTGTTTTAGGTCAAAATTTGCGAAAAACCTTGATTTCAGCAGTCTAAGTCGCACGATTATCTCAATCGTACGACTGAAGTCCACTCGCCTGTTTATTCGCCTGATTGAGTCAGTCGCCTAGTCCAATCGACCGATTGAGTCAGTCGCACAGTTCAGTCGCCCAGTTGAGTCAGTCGGTCTGTTCAGTCGCCCGAGTCTCTCAGTTGCCTGTTCAATCGCACGTTTGAGTTCAATCGCATACTGTTAGTGTCAATCGCATCCCAGTCGTACTCCCCAATCGCATTAACAGTTTTGTTTTCAAGTTTAAGTCAACATTCATTATGGACTCCGAAAATTTCGCGTTCTCAGCAGGGAAAGACTCAAGGATCCAGAACTTACTGCTTCTGGAGAATGAGATTGGTAACCACAATAAGCCACCTAAGCTTCTGTCTATTGATGAGTTCCCACAGTGGAAGCAGAGGTTTGAGATTCATCTCAATGGTGTGGACACTAATCTTTGGAATTCTATTGAAACTGGTTATACCATGCCAGTTGGTGCTGATGGTTTGCCCTTAACGTTGAGTGGAATGACTGATGCTCAAAAGACCGCTTACAATGCTGAAAAGAAAGCTTACGCGATGCTCACCCAATCTATTCCTAAAGACATCTTCCATCAGTATTCTGATCATAAACAAAGCAAGAAATTTTGGAAAGCTCTCGAGAAAAGATATGAAGGTAGCTCAACTCTGAAGTCTTTGAAGGCCAAAGCACTCAAGAAAGAATTTGATAATTTTTCAGCTATTGGAAATGAGAGTCTGGACGACATAATTGACCGATTCTATCATCTGATGAGTGAACTTCACACTCATGGGGTAACCACTTCTAAAGAAGAAAAGGTCTCCAGTTTGGCTGATGGACTTCCTGAAAAGTGGGATTCATTTATTTCCACCTTGAGACACAATTCAGTTCTTGAGACATTGGATATAAATGATTTTATTCTGAAACTGCGAGAAGAAGAAGTCAGACATAAGTACAAGGCAAAGAGGGGTTCTTATGCTCAGGATCCGACACTTTACAATGTGACTCCAACTCCTATTGCCAAGTCTCCAAATGCTCCTCTGTAAACTGCTTTTGTTACTAATACATCTGCGTCTGGACAAAGCTCATCATCTGTTGGTGAGTCAACGGTCTCATCAGGGGTTCAACACAGTGTTAGTGAAGCTCATTCGACAAAGTTAGTAACAGAGAACTTGGGTAAGGTAACTGTGGAAGTGGCCAAGGAACACATGGACCTGCTTGCTGCTGTAGTTCATTCCTATGATGGTTTGGTTGCTGGGAAGATAGGAAACTGCCACTTGGCTGATGAAGATTACGAGCAGGTGGATGAAAATGAGTTGGAGAGAATGGACATTATGTGGGCTCTCGCAAGTGTTGTGCGACGAGCTAAGATATTTGTGAAGAAAACAGGTCAAAATTTGGTGGCTACAAAAGATACTACTTTTGGGTTCGATAAGTCAAAAGTCACCTGTTTCAACTGTGGGGAGAAAGGACACTTCAAGAAGGAATGTGTCAAACCAAATAAGACTGGAAATGGAAACCCATTCTCCTCCTTCACAAAGCAAGAGAAAGAGAAGAGGCCAGCTTCAACCAGCAGTGACTCAAAAGCTATGGTGGCACAAGGTGATGAAGGACAGGACTGGTCCTTTCGATTCTTATCTAATAGTGAAGCCAACATAGCATCCGTTGATGATCTAAATGAAGACTCAGCGAGTGAGGGGGAGAACTCAGCTGAGCCTGATACTGCTGAATTGGATGATGACATATCTGCTGTTGATCAAATTGTTGAGGATGAACTGAATGCTGAATCTGAAGCACTTTCTGAACCCTAAAATGCCTTCATGGCTGGAACGTCTACATCGGCACAGGTAGAATCTAAGGATGATTTATTTATTAAACATGTGTGTGTTGAATGTGAAAAGTTTAGAGAAAGCATTGACCTGAAATTTGCTAGGTTATTAGATCATAATGATAACTTAGTAAATGATTTAAAGTTGTGCACTGAGGCTAACAGAATCTTAAAACAAAATGAAAACAGTTTTAAAGAAAAGGTTGAAGCATTAACGAAACAGTTAAAAGAAACTGAGGTTGTTGCATTTAACCAAGAAAATGATATCAAGTTTTACTTAAAGACAATCGAAGAAACTAAAAAGGAACGAGCGGTTTTACAAGTTGAAAACGAGTCCTTGAGACAAAAACTCCACAGTCTAGCTAGTTCCTCACATATTTTGAAAAACTTGGTTAAAGAACACAACAACGGGGAAGGTTTGGGATATAAGGTTGTGCCTCCACCACATGAGATTCTTTTGAACACCAAACAACGTCCAATTAATAATAACCCAATAAAGGATTGACGGGTGGTTCAAGGAACAACCCTTTATGATGTTAAAACGCGTAATATTCTCACATTTAATCGTGAAATTATCTTGAATTAGATAACTACAGTTGCTTGTGTTTCAGGTATGTTGGGAGCTGAAAATGGAGTCAACGTTGCGGGCGTGGACGGAGTGGACGTGTGTGGAAAAAAGAAAAGAAGAAACAGACTGATTAGGGAGCCACCGTAATTTACGGTGGCCACCGTAAATTACGGTGGACCCCAAATTTGCATTTTTCCACCTTATGGCAGAAGTATTCCACCGTACCAACTTGACCTCTACCGTAACTTACGATGGCTACCGTAAGTTACGGTAGCTGCTGACGAAAAAGTGCAACTTGTTGTTTTAAAATGTTTTGAGTGGTATCTTTTGCTTATTCTCTGGATCCAACGAATTCTCTCCATAAAATAGGCAAAAGTGGTTGTTATTGGGGCATTAAAAACATCTTCAAATCATTTGGTTGGGAGGCTTGATTCATATGAACATTAGAAGTTGATCCTTTGAAGAAATCATTCGGGTGGTGAGATTCAAGTGTTGTTTTGGTCAAGCTTTGGTTGAACTTCTTAGTTGTGTTGAAGAACAAGATATTATGGTACCTTAATTCTTGCTATTTCATTTTGATTGTTATGAATTGTCTTTTGAATCTTGTTCTCATGCATAAAACTATGAGTGGCTAAACTTCTTGTGTGTTTCCTTTTGGTTTTAAGGATTTGTAACTTTGATCATGTTGGTGTTTTCTATTTATGGGATGATGAAATTGATCTTGTGATTGTTTTGTCATGATGATTGTGTATTATGTGTAATGGGTCATTCATAAATTGCTTAACTTTAACCATACGTTCTTGATGCCATAGGCAAATCTTGATTTAGTGGAAAGGTTGAGTAATTTGATAGTGATACTGATTATCGAGAGATAACCTTGCTAATACAAGTACTTAGTCCTCTTTGATCACACATAAACACACACTCATGAACCATGTCTATGTGGTTCTTCCCAATTAACACCAATATCATCATTTGCTAAAATCCGGATACCAAAGGGAAACATATTTCTCATTACTGATTTTTAAAAACCAATTACTTTTACTTCTTACTTTTAAGCCAATTCACAAATCAACAGATTATTGAACTTTACTTATTTATAATTTTAGTTAAACCTAGGTAATTGCAATTTGAATTAAGTTAACACATATTCCACAAACTCCCTGTGTTCGATACCCACTTACCGCTAGCTAATTAGTTGTATTTGGTTTTAAATTTGATTGAGACTTCGACCTCACGTCAAAAAGTGCAACTTGTTGTTTTAAAATGTTTTGAGTGGTATCTTTTGCTTATTCTCTGGATCCAACGAATTCTCTCCATAAAATAGGCAAAAGTGGTTGTTATTGGGGCATTAAAAACATCTTCAAATCATTTGGTTGGGAGGCTTGATTCATATGAACATTAGAAGTTGATCCTTTGAAGAAATCATTTGGGTGGTGAGATTCAAGTGTTGTTTTGGTCAAGCTTTGGTTGAACTTCTTAGTTGTGTTGAAGAACAAGATATTGTGGTACCTTAATTCTTGCTATTTCATTTTGATTGTTATGAATTGTCTTTTGAATCTTGTTCTCATGCATAAAACTATGAGTATCTAAACTTCTTGTGTGTTTCCTTTTGGTTTTAAGGATTTGTAACTTTGATCATGTTGGTGTTTTCTATTTATGGGATGATGAAATTGATCTTGTGATTGTTTTGTCATGATGATTGTGTATTATGTGTAATGGGTCATTCATAAATTGCTTAACTTTAACCATACGTTCTTGATGCCATAGGCAAATCTTGATTTAGTGGAAAGGTTGAGTAATTTGATAGTGATACTGATTATCGAGAGATAACCTTGCTAATACAAGTACTTAGTCCTCTTTGATCACACATAAACACACACTCATGAACCATGTCTATGTTGTTCTTCCCAATTAATACCAATATCATTATTTGTTAAAATCCGAATACCAAAGGGAAACATATTTCTCATTACTGATTTTTACAAACCAATTTACTTTTACTTCTTGCTTTTAAGCCAATTCACAAATCAACAGATTATTGAACTTTACTTATTTATAATTTTAGTTAAACCTAAGTAATTGCAATTTGAATTAAGTTAACACATATTCCACAAACTCCATGTGTTCGATACCCACTTACCGCTAGCTAATTAGTTGTATTTGGTTTTAAATTTGATTGAGACTTCGTCCTCACGTCAAATTTTGGCGCCGTTGCCGGGGAGTTGTGCGCAACGTGTGTTTGCTTATTAGTTTTGTTTTGTTATTTCGGTGTTACGCTGGTTGTGTGTAGTGTGTAGGTTTTGTTTCAGGTGTATGCATACCAGGAATTCAAGCTCATCATCACCATTAGTGTTTGATCCAGAAATTGAACGAGCTGCTCGTAGAAACAGAGTTTTACATCGACAAAACAGAATCAGTGGTTCACCAATAGCACCTACATCACCCGTTACACCACGAAACACAATGGATCCGCTTTCACCACCTCCTACTACGGGTCAAACAACACCATCCGAGCCTTTACCAAACCCTACATTACCACCGGAGACTAAACCAACCCATACCCCATTACCTACAAGTATCCAAACTGAACATTCCTTTAGCTTTGACCCTTCAGCACCCATTCCGACCTTTTCATATTTCTTCCCAACAACCGGTCAATCATCATCGTCTAAACCAGTACCAACACCACAACCATATCAATCCAACCCATCCATATTTCATACTCCCTCTACCTCTCAAATGCAACCGGGTACACAAGACCAACAACCTCAAGTTATACAAACATCAGGAGTAGGACGAGCTGGTGTTGATGGTGGTTATGGTGATGAATTTAGGAGATATGAGGAAGAAGGGTACACGTACGAAGGAGATGCTGATCAAGGAAATTATGTTTATAGTCAAGGACAAGCTATGCAAGGATATGGGAGACTACAACCACAAGTTGTGCAGCAACAAATTATACCACCACAAATACAACCCCAAGTGAGGCCACATGGGCCACAGTTTCAAGAGCAGATTCCTCCACAACCTGGGGGAGCAATCTTTCAACCACCATTTCAGCAATTCATGCATCCAGGACCACAAATTCAAAGACCAATGGGTCCTCAGCGACCAAGAGTTAGGTTGGGTGTTCCACGAAGGCATAATTGGGACGCTGCTAGGGGTATTGAGGCACACTTTCGTCCAATCATCATAAATAATCCTTCACCAGTGGTCATTCCTCAAAACAATCAAGGGAGAACGTTTGAAGTCCGAACAAATTCACTTCAAAGTTTGCCAAAGTACAAAGGGTTAGCAACGGAAGAACCCTATTTTCATTTGGAAACTTATGACTCAATTTGTAACACAATTGGTGGTCAAGGATTTTCTGCGGATGATGTCAAGTTGGTGTTATTTCAGTTTTCATTGGAGGATAAGGAAAAGAGGTGGTTCTACACTTTGCCATCTGCTTCAATTTATACATGGGCTGAAATGCAACAAAGGTTTTTGGAAGAGTTTTTCACAGCCCAAAAGACTAATGACGCTAGGAGAAGCTTGAGAAGCTTCCAACAACAACAAGGTGAAATGTTCCATGAGGCGTTTGAGCGGTTTAACATGATGATCAAGAATTGTCCTCATCATGGAATTGAGTTATGGGAGTTGTTGAATGCTTTTCATGAGGGGCTTCATTCTGAAGATGCTCGGGATTTAATGTCTATCACAAATGGTACATTTGGTACGAATTATGAGCAAGACGATTGGGCATTTTTGGAACAAATGGCGGTTACATCGAAGAGGAAGGCTCAGTCATCAAGACGAGCACGACCGGTCATTACACGAGCTCCAGTTCATGCGGTGGATGATGGTAATGTACAAGCTACAAATCAAGTTTACAATGTTTGTACAAATTGCAATGAGTTGGGGCATACTGTGGATTCTTGCACGGTAACTTTTGAACAAGTGGAGGAAGTGAATGCTATTCAAGGTCAAGGGTTTGGTGGAAGAAATTACAACATGAATTCCAATACCTACCATCCCGGTTTGAGAAATCATCCCAACTTCAGTTATGGGAATCCGGCAAATCAATCCAACCCGAATTTTCAAGGAAACACCCAAGGTAACTATGTGCCTCGCCAACAATTCAATAGTCAAGGCAATTACTGGGGTGGGAACAATCAAGGTTTTCAAAGGCAATCCCAATAATCGGGTAATGAGCAAGGTGGTTCATCGGGTCATGTTACTTCAAGCGGGAATGAAGTTATGGATATTCTTATAATGATGCAACAGGAGATGCAAAAGAGAAATCAGTTGGATGATGCTCGGGCCCAAAAAGATGAAATTCGTGACAAGGCCATTCAATCTTTGAGCATCCAAATGGGCCAACTCGCAACAGAAGTAGCAAACTTGAAGAAGAACAAAGGAGAGTTGCCAAGTGATACTGTGGTGAATCCTAATCACCAATCTAGTTCCAAGAGCCCAAAACAAGTACACATTAATGCTTTGGAATTCACATCTCAGGTAAGTGTTCCTTTGTTAGATAAATTACCCCTAAAACTCCCAGATCCAGGAGTGCCATTGATTCCAATTCATATAGGAGACCTTAAAATTGACCGGGCACTTTTAGATCGAGGAGCATGTGTTAGCATCCTCCCCGGGCATTTATATGACAAATTTGATTTTGGTCCATTGAAATATGTTGATACCCTAATAATGTTGGCTAACCAAACACCCATTAGGCCCAGGGGTATGCTAACAGATGTCATTGTAAAGGTGAGAGATTGCTACTACCCAGTGGATTTTCTGGTGCTGGATTACACTTCTTCTATTGAGAATACACCACATTCAGTCATCTTGGGTAGGCCGTTTCTAGCTACTGCACAGGCAGTCCTAGACTGTGAGCTAGGAATGGTGAACATGAAGTTTGGTGAGAAGGTTTTGAACTTAAATATGTTTTCTATTGTTACTAACCCTTCCATCAAGGAAGCATGTTTTGCTGTTGACATGTTAAAGGAAGTGAAAGAGGTTGCAGCTAAAGGAAAGAAGAGAAAGAGAAGAGCGAAGAAAAAGAAGGTGGAGAAGACAGTTGAACAAACTAAGATGGATAGTGAAGGTAAGAAGACTGGATGCAGCACACTTGTTGCACAAGTGTGGGGATGTGGGAAGGTGTGTCAAGTTTCCTGGCAAGAGTTGAAACACTCCACAAGGCCACCATAAGTCAAGCTATTCAGGTTGCATCTTCTCTTGTACAGTTTGTTTCTTGTTTTCTTTTGAGTAGTTCGGTTGGGTGGTAGGGTGGAGTTTATGATATGTTAATGTTTATGTGTCGGGGTTGAATTAAGGAGGTGTTAGTATCATAAAAACAAAAAAAAATATATTTTCAATTTTGTGAGTCTTTTGTTTTGTTTATTTTGTTCCTTTCAAAACCATACATTGGGGACAATGTATCTCAAGTGTGGGGATGAGGGGAATTTTTAATGTTTTTTTTTAAAAAAAAAATCAAGCAAAATATTGTGAGAATTTGAACACCTTGGATTAACTCCGAATTATGCATCGGCAACCTTTAATCATTCTTATTCTTAGTGAGAGTTGAAGCCACACTAATAAATTGATAATATTTATCTTTGATGAGAGTGGCAACAGGTGGGGGTGCATTAGAACTTGTGCTTGAATACGATTCGAGACTTTAGTTGGACATGAATGTGAAAAGAATAAGGGCATGCAGGTAGCCTCGTCTTTGATGTGTGCGAGTGTGGGATTTGCGGGCTTGGACCTCATAAATTATATATATGAGCTTGGTTGCGAGAGGGGCGGGGGTTTGGACATTTAGTTGCCCAATTTTGTGCCTAAAAACCTATCGTTTGTTACCCCTTAGCTAGTTACTTCAAAATTTACCTAACTTGACCTGGTCTTATAGTGTTAATAGTTGTTTAGTAATTGTAATCATCTTCAATGCTATGTTGAAGGTTTGCGTGAAGATTTCATGTTTGTTTTATTGTTATCAAAGAAAAAAAAATTAAATATAGATAAAAATTTTTGAAAAAGCGATGAAAAAAAAGAGAGAAAAATGAAAAGAAGAAAAAGAAAGAGAAAAATTAAAAAAATAATAATAAAAAAAATAAAGGAATTGAAGTTGAGTACCTTGTTCATAGTATTAGGTTTGGTAGTTAGTGGTTATGATATTGTGTAATAAAAGACCAGGTTAAGTTTTCGCTTCTTCATATATATTCCATTTCCTACCCATACACCTAGCCACGTTACAACCTTAAAGTCCCTTTTGATATGCATTCATGTTTGGCAATTGTTAAGAGAAGGGTCGATTTAGGTACAAGCTTATAGTTGTGCAACCGCCATTTGCCTTTTGTGTGTCTAGCTCATGGACGCTAGTGCTTACTCGTTGCCAAGAGGAGAGACATAGCGAGGGGTGTGTCATTTTGGTTGTTACGAAGGGGTTAGTAGAGAGTATTACATGTTTATGCTTGGGTTACATTGATCGCTTTTTTGGGATATAAGGTTGTGCCTCCACCACATGAGATTCTTTTGAACACCAAACAACGTCCAATTAATAATAACCCAATAAAGGATCATGTGGTGACAACTCCTCTGGTCAGCGATCCAGACACAGTAGTTAAAACTGCTCTTCCAGCTACTGACCAAAAAGCATCATCATCAGGCACAACTACCACACAAGTCACTGAAAACTGGGTGGACGAGAATGTTCAAGCTTCTCTTGGGTTGGGTCAAAATTCTACTACCACACAACCTAAGAATTCTAAAACCACTCAATCTAAATCAGTGAAACAAGAATCCCATCATCTCCCAAGACAAAACTCACATAATGTTAAACAAGTTAAATTTGTCAAGGGAGGTGAAAGCATTAAAAGTGAGAACAAGAAGAAAGAACCAGAAGTTTACTCACCGCCCCACAAGAGATCTCCTAGCCCTGATGAATGGAGATCCTGCTATACTTGTGGACAGCGCGGTCATATTTCGACAAATTGTCCTCGCTATCAGACTCCAAGAATTAAGGTTGAGCTGAACAACAAAGTTAATTTAGATTCAAAACAGCAATCTAAGACTCCTGTTAGATCGAAAACACCTATTCGGTCTAAAACACCTTCTAGGTAGGTCGTTCTTGTCTCCTCCACGCCAAAGGCAACACAGACAAGTCACTGACAAGTCTGTGATGCCAGCGGCGAAACCTGTTTCTGAATCTAAACCATATGCTCAACCTGTTAATCAGTCTAAGGTTTACCACAAACAATCCTTTCACAGGGATGGTTTGTGAAAAGCCAAAACAACTGATGAGTTTTAAAGCAAGGACTAGTTAAATGTTGAGATTCCACCCACTGATAAAGGACAGTGGGTCGAATTCATGACGATTGATTCCTCTGGGAAACCCAAGCCAGTCAAGGCTTGGGTCCCCCTCCTTAACTGATTATTTTCTCTTATGTGCAGGTTGTCCGCTATAGTGCGTCTACAAATACATGGATCGTCGATAGCGGAGCTTCCAAGCACATGACAGGAAATAAGTCTCTCCTTTTCAACGTCAAACAAATTAAAGGGGGACATGTTTCCTTTGCTGGAAACAAAGGAGGATACATTACCGCTCAGGGAGAAGTAGGCAATGAAAAGGTAAGGTTCGACAAAGTCAACTTTGTTCAACAATTAGAAAACAATCTGCTTTCTGTGTCTCAGATTTGTGACAAGGGCTTCAAAGTCATGTTTGACAATCGCAAATGTTACATTCTGAAGAAAGAGATGGAGATTCCGGAGGAGTAGGTCTTAACTGAAGAAAGAGATGGAGATTCCGGAGGAGCAGGTCTTAATGTCAGCATCCAGGTACAATGATCTATATGTACTGGATATGTCTAATGCTTCTTCCTCTACTTCTACTGTTCAATGTTTCTTATCCAAAGCTACAGAGAAGGACTCCATTTCGTGGCACAGAAGAATGGGACACATTAATCATAGGAAGATGAATCATCTGATTCATAACAACTTAGTTGATGGAGTTCCTATCAAGAACTTCAAGCTTCCTGATTTCTGTGTCTCATGCAAGAAAGGAAAGCAAACCAGGAAATCTCACAAGACCAAGAACGTCAATTCTATCGAGATGCCCCTGGAGCTACTTCACATGGATCTCTTTGGTCCACTTAGCATGAAAAGTATTGCAGGAGATTGGTACTGCTTCGTACTCACTGATGACTACTCATGATTCTCGTGGGTAATGTTTCTGAAAGCAAAGTCAGAAACCTTTGAGTCATTCAAAGTGCTGGTCACTACTCTGGAATCGCTGTACAAACTGAAGGTGAGAAAGATTCGCTCAGATAATGGAACCGAGTTTAAGAATCAGTGGATGGATGCTTTCTGCAAAGAAAAGGGAATTGTTCATCAATTCACCTCTGCATACACACCACAGATGAATGGAGTTGTTGAGCGAAAGAACAGGAGTCGGATCGAGACCGCCAGAACTATGTTGGCAGACTCAAAACTGCCAGTGCAATTCTGTAACGAAGCTGTCGCCAATGCCTGCTACACACTTAATCGTGTGTCAGTAGTGAAGAGGCACGGGAAGACTTGCTATGAGTTACTACAGAAGCGTAAACCAAACTTGAATTATTTGGAACCTTTCGGTGCTCCTTACACACTTCTGAAGAAAACTCAAGAAGGCAAGTTTAATGAAAAGGCAGATCAGGGAATCTTTTTGGGATACAGTATACCAGACAAACGAGTTTACAACAACTCTACTGGTCAGGTAGAAGTATGGTGCAATGTTGATGTTCAACATTTCACTATTCCCCCTGCTGGAAAAGGTCCATCGTCATTCTTTGACTACGATGGCTTTTTCAAATCATTCAATCTTCCTCAGATAGATTCGGATGATGATATTGCTACTCAGATGATGCACGATGTTCTCAATTCACCGAATCTGGATACTTGCGATACAACTCCTGCAAGTGGTTCATCGGGATCTGCCTCAGCCGATCAGGATGAAAGTGAGGACTCTTCTGATGAAGAAGAAGCAACTGAACCAGTACAGTCACCTAATGTTGATCATGAAGGAAGCTCTTCAGCTGCTGAACCTACATCTGAATATATAGATACTGAACCTCCAGTCACAACTATGGACTCTGAAGTTGTTGTTCCAACAACTCCCTTGACTAGGATCAGTACAAGTCATCCACCAGATGCTATCATTGGCGATCTCCACTCCGACGTGCAGACTAGAAGTCGATTGTACACGGCTGATTGCGCTGAAGTAATGGAAAAGGGCTACGTGAATGATGGAGCTTACCGATGTTTTGTCTCTCAAATTGAACCCAAACACGTAACTGATGCCCTTAAGGATGAAGCCTGGGTCAATGGTATGCAAGAGGAGTTGCTACAGTTCAAGAAACTTGGAGTGTGGACTCTTGTTGACAGACCCAAAGGAGTCATAGTAATTGGTACCAAATGGGTACTTAAGTGCAAGAAGGATGACCAGGGTGTTGTTATTAGAAACAAGGCACGGTTGGTTGTTCAGGGCTGCAGACAAGTCGAAGGAATCGACTACAATGAAGTCTTTGCTCCTGTAGCTAGAATGGAAGCTATTCGCATCTTTCTAGCCTATGCCTCTTACATGAAGATCAAAGTCTATCAACTAGATGTTAAGAGTGCATTCTTGCATGGGGAAATCCGTGAAGAGGTATATGTCAGTCAACCCGAAGGATTCGAAGATTCTTATCATCGGGACAGAGTCTACAAGTTAGACAAGGCTCTATATGGGCTACATCAGACTCCCCGAGCTTGGTATGAAAAGCTCTCCACCCATCTGCTGAAACATGGCTTTCGCAGGGGTGTGATTGACTGTACATTGTTCATCAAAGAAAAGGATGGTGATTTGCTTCTGGTGCAAATATATGTGGATGACATAATCTTCGGTTCACGAAACGAAGAATTGTGTAAAGAGTTTGAATTTGTGATGAAGGCTGAGTTTGAGATGAGTGCCATGGGAGAAATGAAGTTCTTCCTAGGATTACAGGTGGATCAAACCCCCACCAGCATTTTTCTGCATCAAACTAAGTATGTCGGTGACATTCTTAGTCGCTTTGATATGGAAAATGTCACTGCAGCTGTAAGGCCCCATTCTCGGGCACCTCACAGTTGGTCATTCATCGCACATAAACGTTTTAAATCGTTCATCTATTTTGCAGCGGAATTTAAAACTTTCATTAATAACTAAAACATGTCATTTCATAACTTTACAACATTCGTTTTCTTCTCAAAATACAATGACATGTCAAAATATAGATGCCAGCCTCAACAACTGAGTAGTCGCCGAGTGCCATCCTCAGCAACACACCTGCCAACTGGAAACACATCAAAAGTCAGCGTTGCTGAGTGAGTTCTAGTTTTGAATAAAACATACTTTACCTCCCTCTTACATACATGCGATCACACATCATATGTACACATAGATAATATTATTATTATCTTCTTTTCTCAGTCATTCATTAGCTTTCGTTTGCGTACCATTCATCGTTAACATTCACTTTCTTTCTTTTGTTCGTGCGTCTCTTACATACATTCATACATGACTGACACAGCACCGGGATACGCGACAAAGATCCCCTACGAGTCAATCATAGAGATTGAACTCCATCCGAGTCTGTTGCGACACAAAGTCGCTCACCTCATAACTATGCTTGGCTTTAATGCCACACCCCCGAAGTTAAACATAACTCGGGTAACAACACCCCCACCAAAGTGGGTATCAACACCCCCACCGTAGTGGGCAACATCACCCCCACCGTAGTGGGTAATATCACCCCCACCGAAGTGGGTAACTATGACATACTACACCCCCACTATGTGGGTACCTGTGACATACTACACCCCCACTATGTGGGTACCTGTGACATACTACACCCCCACCATGTGGGTACCTGTGACATACTACACCCCCACTATGTGGGTACCTGTGACATACTACACCCCCACCATGTGGGTACCTATGACATACTACACCCCCACTATGTGGGTACCTGTGACATACTACACCCCCACCATGTGGGTACCTGTGACATACTACACCCCCACTATGTGGGTAACTACTATTCACCATGTACCACACCGAAGGTCAGTCACAAGACTGGAACCTCTACGTGCACGCTTAAAGATTAGCTGAACCTCATGCGGTTGAGCTTGGGGCATTTAGGGCCGTGCACTTTGGTACACTTCGCTTGCAAGTCTCTCACGTCTTCATCCGTTCATAAATGATTCATTCAATCATAGTATTTCTCTTTTATTATCTTTCACCTTACGTTATTAATACTTTTCATTCGTTCATAAACAATACACGTAAAGATAGGGAAAGATAAGCATACATCGAAGCAAGGAACATCGGCATTTACAAATCATCAGTATTCACCATCTATTATGGCAACATCATACTTAACATACATACCTCAAGCATATACATGCAACACTATCGTCCTCGTGTTATAAGCCTCGACAGTCCTTTCACATGTACCAACGGGAGCTATCACATCATTACTGTGGTCGAATGACAAGGATCCCGTTTCATCTTTTCTTGCATATTGGACATCTTTTGTACCACTACCATATGCTATACCTCGATCAGTCCTAGCTACCGGGCCGAGGTCATTAAATGAACAACAAAGCGTATGCCACGGCACTAGAGGTAAGCGGTAGGGGCACCATACATAAGGTCAATCACCAAGAAGGACCCGTTTACCTTATCCAATGCTTGCAAGACTTCTTTCGTTTGTTCATTAATGCATGTATTCGTCGTCATATTCCTTTTTCACTTATTCATTAATACATGCACTCATCATCATGTTCCTCTTTCATTATCTTTCACTTTACGTTACATAATACTTCGTTTATTTGTCATCATAATACGTAAAGTTTTATGGAAAGATATACGTACATTATCGTAAGGAACACACATACCATTCATACATCATCATACCAGGCGTCATACACACATATCATTCCTACATCCTCATGCAAGGCGTCATACACACATGTCATACATATGCATAAACATGTAATATCATTATCATCATTCCTAAGCCTTACTCGCATATCATTATATGCTTGTCATACTTACATATCATGTATCATGCATAAACATGCAACATTACTATTATCCCTGATGAGGACCATCTATAAGCCTGCAAGGTGTCATACACACATAACCTACTTCAATAGTCATCTACAGGCACTTATGGCAAATTCCATATCAGGACTTACTCCTACACTATCCCCCGAAGGCCAGAATTCAACTATGCATCTCCTCAAGTTCAACAGCCCTAATTATCTCTCCTAAACCTTAGGAAATCATACTAGGTCAAACATACACTTTACAAAATCGGGTTTTATATGTGTTCCAGCCCCAAAATCGTTTGAAAACATGTAAATGAGGGGTCCTAGAACTCACCTGTACTTGATGAGTAGCTTCTCCATCAAGCTTTAAAAGAGATGGTTGCACTACACCATCTGCAGATAAGTTAACACTCAAAGGAGTTAATTTCTGCCTAATTTCGCTGCTAGATTCGCAGCTAGATTCGCTACTAGATTCGCTGATATATTCTCTGCTAGATTCGCTGCTAGATTCTCTGGCATCTTTGCTGCCAGTTTCGCCCAACTTTCGTTGGATGACAATGTCAGCGAATCTACCAGAGAATCCATAGATTCGCTGATAGATTCTCTGCTAGGTTCTCTGCTAGGTTCTCTGCTAGATTCTCTGGACGAATACATAGGTTCGTTGGATAAATGCTTAGGTTCGCTGAACGAGCTGAAAATTACGAACCAACCTATTTTTAACCCAAAACTTCGATCTTTTACACCCAAACCTTGGGTTGTCATCCAGGAAGCTATATCTAAGCTTTTTACATGTTTTCTTTCATAAAAACGTGAGTTTTTAGGTGATTTTTGCCACTTTCAAAACCCCAAAAACTAGAATCCGGGTTTTTCACAAAAAGAAGCAATTACACTACGTTTCTTACCTTGATTCTTGTTGTTTTGGAGTCCACGAACATCAACCTTCGATCCCTTGACCAACCGAGCCTCGATCCGACACTTTCTCTCTCTACACTTTCTCTCTCTAGAAATTGAGTGTTGGGTGCAAATGAGAGTTGCTCAGCTGATCCATCTATATATATATATCAGGCGTTCCCGTGACCCTAAAACTTGTTAAACTCGTGACCCGAAGGGTTAACTCGGTCTAACACCCACAATCATCTCATTTTGTCAAATGGTCTTATCTGAGCCCATTATTATCGTTTGACATGCTTAGACAATATTCCGGGTGTTACAAGTCCACCGCCCTTATTTAGGTTTCGTCCCCGAAACCTGTTATTCCTCGAACAGACGTGGGTAATGTTGTCTCATTTCTTCCTCAGTCTCCCACGTAGACTCCGATCCTTTTCTGTGCTTCCACTGTACACGCACAAGAGGAACCACTTTATTTCTCAGCCGCTTCTCTTTTCTATCGATGATTGCCACTGGTTGCTCCACATAATTGAGCCGTTCGTCTACCTCGATATTCTCCAGTGGGACAATCATATACTTGTCCGCCAAACACTTCCTCAGATGAGATACATGGAAAGGTCGGGTGAATTCCACTTAACTCATCTGGTAGCTCCAACCTATAGGCCACCTCTCCTACTCGAGCATTGATTCGGAAAGGGCCTATATACCTCGGGCTCAACTTGCCCCACTTTCTAAACCGAATGATACCCTTCCAAGGTGAGACCTTCAACATACCCCGATCACCCACCTGGAACTCAATCGGTCTGCGTCATTTATCAGCATACGACTTCTGTCTGTGTCTTACTACCTTCGTCAATGCTTTAATCCTTTTGAGCTTCTTAGTCATAGTCTCGATCACCTTAAACTATCACCGTGACCCCGTCAGGAGCTGTCAACCATATCATTTTCTTGCGACACCCAATGTTCGCTTCGAAGTCCGCTGACCAATCCCTCGTGAGAACCAATTCGAAGGGCGTATCTATATCCCTATTACTAACAGGTAGCGTAGCGATGATAGTAGAAGGAATAAAACTTTTACTAGCACCGGAATCAAACGACACAAAAACTAAAGGTTGATTTTCTAAAAACGTACCCGACACGACATCGGGGTCCGTCCTATCTTCCTCCGATCTTCTTCACTCCCGAACCTTCCGCCCTCGACTTCTTGCAATCCCTGCTCATGTGACCTTCCTCCCCACAAGAATAACACCTCCCCATACCGCAGTTCTTCGCCACATGTCCGGTCCTTCCACAATGGAAACAGACATTGGTCCCCAAACTACATTCCCCGGGGTGCTTGTGTCCACACTTGTCACACCTTTCTGACCGTCTCAGTTATGACCCCACACTGATCATCCACCCGTGCACCCTTGTTACTTGGAGCGACTTCGCCACGTCCCAATCGCTTCCCGTTCCAATCCCGATCACCTTCTGCTTTCTTGCTAGCTTCTGTCACCACCATCGATCTTTCATCGTATAACCTCCCCGCCAAATCCACCGCCGACCTAAACGTACTTGGTCGGGCAGCGATCATGTGTCTGCGAATATCCGCTGGCAAACCCTGAATGTACCGCTTTATCTTTCGGGATGGAGGCGTCACCTGATCCGGCACCAGACGTGCCATCTTGTTAAACTTTGTAGTGTACTGCTGGTATGTCATCGTTCCCGCCTCCAGCTGCAGGAACTCTCTCTCAACTTTATCCATTTCTCGACGAGGACTGAACTTCTCGATCACCAATCTTTTCAGCTCGGACCACTTCATTCTTCCAATGGCCCTACTACCCTTGGCTTGGACTAGGTTGTCCCACCAGCATCGAGCCGAACCCGTGAAAGAGTGGGTAGCGAA
Organism: Flaveria linearis; assembly: GCA_024085815.1. Classification (NCBI taxonomy): domain Eukaryota; kingdom Viridiplantae; phylum Streptophyta; class Magnoliopsida; order Asterales; family Asteraceae; genus Flaveria; species Flaveria linearis. The sequence goes on from CM044012.1 coordinate 37,552,241, forward strand.
CTTCACCTTTTGGTCCTCACGGCACTCGCTGATATCGAGGACAGCCTCCATTTCTCTCACCCACTGGTGAGCAGCAGCAGCGGTGCCATTACCGTCAAAAGTAGGGGGCTTGCACCTCATAAACGCCCCGTAGTTACAGCCTCATGCTTGCTCCTGCACAGGCTCCTCTTCCTCTTCTTCTTCATCATCCGAAATAACCGTTTCCGGCTCTGTTTGCTCCTGTCTCCTTGAGGACCGGCCCCTCTCTCGCCTTTCATCTTCACGTACAGCCTTTATCACTTCGGTCACCACAGACGGTAAGATCGTCTGCATGACCTGATGCACCTCTTCGACCACTGCCTCTTTTACCGAGGCCCTCAGATCGGCGCTCTCGTCTACCCCCTCCGGTTGAGTGGTCTCAGGTTCTTCAGGAACCTCTCTCTCGACCCTAGGCCTTCCTTTTGCGGCTCGTGGTTCAACACCACGTCCGCCACCACCTCCACCACGTGAGGTCTTAGATGATCTACCACCGACCATCTTCTATCACACACTGAAAGGTTCAAATACTAACACGGTCATTCAAGGGAATAGCTCAGTTTATGTCAAGTACAGTAAGTCCCTAATTACAGTGGCCAGTTGTGATTAGCCACTTACTTTACTCTTCGTACCCCGAGCATTACCTGTCCTGACTACATTAGTATCTAAATCTAACAGTAACACATAAACACATAACATGCGCATATAATACCGGTTAACTTCAAGAAAATACCTGATGGCACGCAGCTACTCAGATTAGCATTCCTTTCCTTTCTGTCCCATTTTCAGTTTAAGTTTAGGTTTATTTTGAAAAAAATTTACCTGTTTCACTTAAACTTTGGCTCTGATACCAACTTGTAAGGCCCCGTTCTCGGGCACCTCACAGTTGGTCATTCATCGCACATAAACGTTTTAAATCGTTCATCTATTTTGCAGCGGAATTTAAAACTTTCATTAATAACTAAAACATGTCATTTCATAACTTTACAACATTCGTTTTCTTCTCAAAATACAATGACATGTCAAAATATAGATGCAAGCCTCAACAACTGACTAGTCGCCGTGTGCCATCCTCAGCAACACACCTGCGAACTGGAAACACATCAAAAGTCAGCGTTGCTGAGTGAGTTCTAGTTTTGAATAAAACATACTTTAATTTCCTCTTACATACATGCGATCACACATCATACGTACACATAGATAATATTATTATTATCTTCTTTTCTCATTCATTCATTAGCTTTCGTTTGCGTACCGTTCATCGTTAACATTCACTTTCTTTCTTTTGTTCGTGCGTCTCTTACATACATTCATACATGACTGACACAGCACCAGGATACGCGACAAGGATCCCCTACGAGTCAATCACAGAGATTGAACTCCATCCGAGTCTGTTGCGACAAAAAGTCGTTCACCTCATAACTATGCTTGGCTTTAATGCCACACCCCCGAAGTTAAACATAACTCGGGTAACAACACCCCCACCAAAGTGGGTATCAACACCCCCACCGTAGTGGGTAACATCACCCCCACCGTAGTGGGTAACATCACCCCCACCGAAGTGGGTAACTATGACATACTACACCCCCACTATGTGGGTACCTGTGACATACTACACCCCCACTATATGGGTACCTGTGACATACTACACCCCCACCATGTGGGTACCTGTGACATACTACACCCCCACTATCTGGGTACCTGTGACATACTACACCCCCACCATGTGGGTACCTGTGACATACTACACCCCCACCATGTGGGTACCTGTGACATACTACACCCCCACCATGTGGGTAACTGTGACATACTACACCCCTACTATGTGGGTAACTACTATTCACCATGTACCACACCGAAGGTCAGTCACAAGACTGGAACCTCTACGTGCACCCTTAAAGATTAGCTGAACCTCACGCGGTTGAGCTTGGGGCATTTAGGGTCGTGCACTTTGGTACACTTCGCTTGCAAGTCTCTCACGTCTTCATCCGTTCATAAATGATTCATTCAATCATAGTATTTCTCTTTTATTATCTTTCACCTTATGTTATTAATACTTTTCATTCGTTCATAAACAATACACGTAAAGACACGGAAAGATAAACATACATCGAAGCAAGGAACATCGTCATTTACAAATCATCAGTATTCACCATCTATTATGGCAACATCATACTTAACATACATACCTCAAGCATATACATGCAACACTATCGTCCTCGTGTTCTAAGCCTCGACAGTCCTTTCACATGTACCAACGGGAGCTATCACTTCATTACTGTGGTCGAATGACAAGGATCCCGTTTTATCTTTTCTTGCACATTGGACATCTTTTGTACCACTACCATATGCTATACCTCGATCAGTCCTAGCTACCGGGCCGAGGTCATTAAATGAACAACAAAGTGTATGCCACGGCACTAGAGGTAAGTGGTAGGGGCACCATACATAAGGTCAATCACCAAGAAGGACCCGTTTACCTTATCCAATGCTTGCAAGACTTCTTTCGTTCGTTCGTTAATGCATGTATTCGTCGTCATATTCCTTTTTCACTTATTCATTAATACATGCACTCATCGTCATGTTCCTCTTTCATTATCTTTCACTTTACGTTACATAATACTTTGTTTATTTGTCATCATAATACGTAAAGTTTTATGGAAAGATATACGTACATTATCGTAAGGAACACACATACCATTCATACATCATCATACCAGGCGTCATACACACATATCATTCCTACATCCTCATGCAAGGCGTCATACACACATGTCATATATACGTACATTATCGTAAGGAACACACATACCATTCATACATCATCATACCAGGCGTCATACACACATATCATTCCTACATCCTCATGCAAGGCGTCATACACACATGTCATACATATGCACAAACATGTAATATTATTATCATCATTCCTAAGCCTTACTCGCATATCATTATATGCTTGTCATACTTACATATCATGTATCATGCATAAACATGCAACATTACTATTATGCCCGATGAGGACCATCTATAAGCCTGCAAGGTGTCATACACACATAACCTACATCAACAGTCATCTACAGGCACTTGACAATGATTCTTGATTTGCAAGGAATAGTACATCGCTCTGTTAGTTACACACCTGAAGAGGGTGAGATCATACATGATCTAACTGATGAGCAGATTGCTGAACTATTCAGTCTAAACCCTAATGAGCTGGTAAAGGATGCGCCTGAGGTCGACGTAGTCAGTGATAAAGAACTACAGGATGTCGATGAGGTGGAGATAGAGGATGTGACTGCTGATCATTATCCCCAGTACACTAACGCCGAAGGCGAAGTGCTACCAGATCTGGGAGATGCATTTGACAGCAGTACATTCGCTAAGGTTGAGACAATGACTTCTGCTAAAGAGGGTACAGCAGAGGATCCTCAGGCAGATGCTGCTAATCTTGCATCTAAAAAGGCTGAGTGGGCAGCCTGCGTAGAGGAAATGAAAAAGCAACGCGCACCTACAAAGACAAACGCCTACACCAAGCTCTACAAGGTCAAGAAACATCAGAAGGTGTCAGGCAAGATCATCAGCTGGGCATACTTTAAGGATCTCAAGGTATATGCCGTGAAGAGAGAGAAGGGAATAGAGTATTTCAGATTCCCACATGATCTGAAAACTCTTCCTGGTTTCGAGCTAAATCGTCTAGCTAACTTGAGCCTCCTATATGCTATCCCCGGGAAGATATCTAGATGGTTCGAGAAGGCACTGAAGAAAGAGTACCTTACGAGGTGGGTCAATTTTAAACCTCAACAACCAAAAAGGTTGATTTATAAGACCGAGGTTGACCCAACCTCCGGAAGGCCAAAAGTGATTTTGAGATGGCACCCTCCGCGCACAATGTCGCGTATTCCATTGAGGGAAATGCCATAAGATTTTGCACCCCATTTTAAATGATGGTATTATAACTGGCGCACAGGTGAGGCCATCATAGTTTTGAATAAAGAAGGAATGATAGAGACGATTAGGGTATACGACCCTATGTGGCTAACAAACTTGTCTGCTTCAGATGTCTACATCTTGTAAAGGTGGCCACTATTTTTTGACACTCAGGATATCGTGTAAGCACTTCAGTTTCAACATGTCATACGTATATGCTTCGCACTCGATATTCACTCTGGGGTTTCTACAGAAGATAGAAAGAAGAGATTTGAAGAATTCAAGAAAGAAGTCAAAGTCTAGATAGAACTAGGTCCAAGGGGGAGTTTGTTGGTACACATGTCCCCAGTTCTAGTCTAGTGAGTTACAATGTAATAGAACTTCATCTTGTAACGCATATGTAACGTTTGTTTATTATAATGAGAATATCTTCCTTTATGTTTATTGGTTGCTTACATGTTATATCTAGTCATATCAATTATTAGTACATGCATATATGACAATGTTATAAAGGTTTACAGTTGTTAGACATAGTTTTGAATCATCAAGGGTTCAAGAATATGTTTAACTAAGTTATATGATTCAGTCGCATGACTGGACCATGCGAATGGGCCAGTCACACGAATGGATCAGGTGATTGAGTCAATCGTACGATTGAGTCATAAGACTGACTCAGTCGTCCGAATGAACCAATCGTATGACTCAGTCACATGACTGAGCCAGTCGCCTAGCTCAGTCGTACGAATGATAGCTGTAACCTATAAATACCACTTAATTCGTGGAAAACATAACACTTCGAATACTTGCAACCCTAGCCGACCCAGAGCGTCCTGTTCGTCCATTCCAACTTCATAGAACGTCTCAGATCATTCCTAGTCCATTCTTAACATTTTCTAATTATTAGGATTGATCTTGATTACGTTGTCCCTGATTGGATCACCAATCAAATAGGATTCCGCACTATTTGATCCGATATAACGAAGAATCAGTTAGTACTCCGTACGTACACGGTCCTAACACAACACAAACAACAAACAAACATCAACAACAACAATACCCGACAACCACAACACCAAACAAACACAACCACGCACCACCATCACCTACCTGCACCATCCACGACCTCTGCAACCTTGCTCTCGGATTCAAGGAGCTAAGATACCATTAAGATCATCATCACAAGGTATAAAATAATTTTTGGTTACATATATATTACAAAACATATATATACATAATAATTGGTGTTCGAACACCAAAACCAATTTTTAAAGCCTTGATTCATGTATCATAAGTAATGAGTTGCCAAAAACTCAGAAACTTATGATTAAAAAGAGATATTTTAAAATTCCAATTAATTAAGAAAAATCAAATAAATATTAAATAACTGCAATTGTGGGAATAAACATTGATAAACTCTCATATTTATACTGAAATATTTAACTGGAAGTTTTGACAAAGTTTTGATAAAGAAATAATTTATATAAATTATTTTATAATGGAAAATAGAAGAAAATATCAAAAATAGAAATAAATTTGAGAAAATTCTGAAAAAAATACAGAATTATTATGTTGAGGTATAAAAGCCTCTGGAATTATTTCAGAATTTTATTCCTTATTATGATCAAGATATGAATTTCTATATTTTCTGTGGTAAATAAATCAGAATAAATATTTAAAGTGAATAATAAATTCTAATAAAATCATATATGTAATAGTAAATATGAATCTACAGAATATGGAGATTTCATAATTTTTGGAGTAGTATAAGTATTTGTTATAAATATTTCAATTATTGTGGAAATTACGTAAACTGTTCTGTTATTATTTGGACTTTGACAAAATTATATGATGTGTGTTTTTATATAGGAAACCGTCTGCGAAATTTTACGAATTTGTGAATAACAGGAGCTATTTTTAACCATTTATGAGAATACTATGAAATTTACAGAAAATAATCTGTTAAGATTTGGATGTTATAAAAATTATGTGATGTTACAGACTTTTTGGAAAAAATTCTACGAATTTGTGAGGATTTAATGGACAGCATTAGGTATTTTGATAAATTTTGGGAATATTTTGGGATTTATATAAAATAATCTATTGCGAACATGATGCTGTAAAAATTATGGGAAGCTACAAACTGTCCAAATTATGTTTTATAAAATTTTGGTGATTTTTGGACATCAACAGCTATTTTTGGGATTTTTTGAGAAGTTTGGCATAAATCACAAACTATTATGGATTAAGAATTTTTAGAGGCCCGAAGGTGTTTCTAATAATCTTTTACAGTCAATGAAAACCAGAAAAATATTTGAAGTATTATCTGACACTGTGAACTGTCTTGTTAGGTTCAAGTGAGAAGACACGGTGAGTTCATAGCCCCATTTTCAACCGTTTGGTATTCAGTAAAGTTTTAGGGGAAAAAGTATACTGTTTAGGTTGATGTATTATTTTGAAAATATTTTTGTTTGCTTACTGTCATTTGCGACACAACCATTAGTTCGAATGAGGAACCGATCAATAATATTGGTAGCGCTACTTAGGAGAATATTTGCACTAACCGGATGAGGGTTACTGCTATTTTCCTGCATCTAACCGAATGGGGGTTAGGATGTAATATTATCTGATTTTATGATTATTTCGTGACAGTATGATTATGTTGTGAGCAGGTTTGGTTGTAATTAATACATCAACAAAATATTTTGTCTGGATTAAACCTATGTTCTCACCAACATTTTTGTTGACTGGTTTTAGTATACTTTTTCAGGAAACAATGAGTAACACTTTTGACCTTAGCTTTGAAGTGCACAATGGTTGGGGATAAGTGGTAGGAAGGGTTTGTGTCACATTAACCGTCAACATTGTTGATGGTAGTGTGTATGTTGATGCACACTTCCACCGTATTTGAAGACATGCTGTAGATTAATGATGTAGTAATAAGATTATATCTAATTTTGGAATCTATGTATAAGATGTAATCACGAATATTATGAATAAATGCATGTCCTATTTTCTTGTTTTAAGCATATGTCTTTAATATTTGTTCCACTATAATTAATGTACTCTGATAAAGCAAGTCACACCCAAACCGCATTTCACGCTTCCGCCGGGATGTGACAGGTTGGTATCAGAGCCATTGGTTATAGGGAATTAGTTATTTTGAGTAAATAACTAGACTATAACCATAAGCTCAAATATATCATTTCATGATTTTATGTGAATTATGTGAATTATGTGAAATTCTATGATTTTATGATTAAGCTACTAATAAAATTTTGATAAGTTATTTGACTAACTTTTTGTGAAATATTGTTAAGAAGTTGGGCAGTATGAATTCAGATAGATATCACTATGAAACCGACCCTTCATAAGATCCATACTATAGCAGCCCTAAAGAAATAACACCTGAACCGGAACCCCAACAGGCTATGGATGTTACCCCAACAGAAATGGAGAATAAGACAAAATTTTATGTTAGACGTGCACCAGTACACGTGGGAGGATATACAATTAAGACTCCTAGGAAAAAGATATTACGTAGGCACAAACTTAAAGCTAAGCAATCTGAGGATCTAGAAAGACAACTTCCTGATTATCCTAAAGATGAAGATAGAATTATTAAGCCAAAGTTGGATCAGGTGAAGGCAGCCCGACAGACTCTTAAGAAACTTAAGAAGATACAGCTGGGAATCTGGAAAATCCAAAAGGATATTAAAAAGCTCAAGACACCTAAGCGAAGTATTTTTACCAGGATATGGAAATGGCTCAGTAGAAACTAATAGTTATAGTTTAACTCTTCAGAATAAAAAGAAATAAGAGCTTAACTGATATATGTATTTTTGTGATAACATGTTTGTTTGAATTATGTTAAATAATTTTGTGTTAAGATATTTAATTATGATACTGACATTAAAAAATCACTATAGTGAATCATGCCGCCAAAAAGAAACACTCAGCCTGTCAGGAGAACAGCTCGAGTGGGACGACCCAGGACCAGACTTGGGGAAGAAACACCCGTGAACCCTGATACAACCAAGAATGATAGGATATCTCAGATAGTAGCCCAACAACTGGAAGCTACCCTACCTACTTTAATTACCCAACTCCAACAAAATCTGAATATTGGAACTACCTCAAACCCACCAGCAGGACCTGAAAATATGAATATAGAAGAAAGACAGGAAGAAGAGATTCTAAATGGAATTTCAAAGGGATGCTCCTATAAAACCTTTATGTCCTGTAGACCTTGGGAATTTGATGGAAAAGGTGGAGCAGTACAAGCTTTGAGATGGCTAGATGACATGGAAGGAGTCCTGGAAATCAGCAACTGTGCTGAAAACTTCAAGACACTGTTTGCTTCCCATTCCCTTAAAGGAGAAGCACAATCCTGGTGGAAAATGGAGGTACACACTAGGGATAGAAACATTATGAATAAGCTGAGTTGGGAAGAATTTAGAAATCTAGTGATAGAAAAATATTGTCCTTACAATGACATAGAAAAACTAGAGGCTGAATTCTTAGCACTAGAGATGAAAGGGTCTGCACACCGGGAATATACTGATAGGTATAATGAATTATCTAGATTAGTACCACATATGATAATCCCGGAATCAAAAAGAATAGGAAGGTATATTTGGGGATTAGTGCCACAAATAAGAGGCCTAGTGAAATCTGCTAGAACCAAAACCTTCCAGGAAGCAGTAATCTTGTCAGGAAGTCTGACAGATGAAATGATCAGGAATGGATCATTAGGTCATCAACAGGTAGGAGAAAAAAGAAAATGGACTGAAAATCATCTTGGAAAAAGATTTGGAGAAAGTTCCCAGAAAAGAGTAGCTCGACCTTCACCAAGGAACTTTTTGGGAACAACTCAAGGGAAGAAAGTAGAAAAACCACCACAGTGTAACATCTGTCAAAGATATCATACAGGAAACTGTATGACAGTGGTGTGTTATAATTGCAAAAGAAAGGGACACATTTCTAGAGACTGCAAAAACCCTACTAACCCTAAAATCGTCTGTTTTCAGTGTGGAAGTGAAAATCATTTCCGGAACGAATTTCCACAACGAAAAGGTAAGACTCCAGCTAATCAGAACAACCCTCGGGGAAGAGCTTTTGTGATACAAGCTGATGAAGCTCGTCATGAACAAGAAGTAGTTACGGGTACGTTCCTTATCAATAACCAGTACGCTAAAGTATTATTTGATACAGGAGCAACCCGCAGTTTTGTTTCACATACTTTTAGACCATCAATTAGTCTAACATCTGAAAAATTACGTGACATTTATGTGATAGAATTAGCTGATGGTAAGATAATTGAAGCTGATGAAATCATTCCTAACTGCATCTTAAATTTAGATGAGTACTGTTTTGATATAAATCTGATACCTATTAAGTTAGGAGGATTTGATATCATAGTAGGAATGGATTAGTTAAGTGCAAATCATGTTGAAATCATTTGTGATAAGAAAATGATTAAGGTTCCTTTGACTAAGGAAAATAAAATTATCTGCATTTATGGTGATAGGCCAAATAATACTGTGAAACTGATTACTTGTGAAAAAGCACGAAAATACCTCAACCAGAATTGTTTAGCATTCTTGGCTCATATTGTTGATACACAACTTGATAAGGAAAACTTGAAAAATGTTCTTGTTGTAAATGAATATGCTGATATTTTTCCTGATGAACTACCTGGATTACCACCCCCTCGTCAGGTAGAATTTAAAATAGAAGTGATACCAGGAACAGCCCCTATTGCCAAAGCACCTTATCGTTTAGCACCAACTGAGATGAAAGAACTCATGACTCAGTTACAGGAATTGTTAGATAAAGGATTCATACGTCCTAGTGTATCCCCTTGGGGAGCACCAGTCTTATTTGTTAAAAAGAAGGATGAAACCTTTAGAATGTGTATTGATTATAGAGAACTTAATAAGGTTACTATAAAGAATAGGTATCCACTCCTTAGAATTGATGATTTATTTGACCAACTACAAGGATCTAGTTATTTCTCGAAAATAGACTTAAGATCTGGATATCATCAATTAAGGGTACAAGAAGATGACATTTTTAAGACTGCTTTTAGAACTAGATACAGCCATTATGAATTCCTTGTGATGCCATTTGGGTTAACCAATGCTCCAGCAGTATTTATGGACCTAATGAATAGAGTGGATAAACCTTACATAGATAAATTTGTTATAGTCTTCATTGATGACATTCTAATATATTCTAAAAGTAAGGAAGACCACGAACAACACCTCAGGTTAACCTTGGAACTGTTACGAAAAGAAAAGTTATATGCAAAATTTTCCAAATGTGAATTTTGGAAAAGAGAAGTACAATTCCTTGGGCACATAGTTAACCAAAATGGAATTCAGGCTGATCCAGCAAAAATAGAAGCAGTTAAGAAATGGGAAATTCCAAAAACTCCGACAGAAATACGTCAATTCTTAGGTTTAGCAGGATACTACAGGAGATTTATAGAAAACTTCTCAAGGATAGCTCAACCATTGATAGAATTGACTCAGAAAGATAAAAAGTATGTATGGGGAGAAAAACAAAATAAGGCCTTTGAACTTCTTAAGAATAAATTATGTAGTGCACCTGTGTTAGCTTTACCTGAAGGAACAGATAACTTCATAGTCTATTGTGATGCCTCTCGTCAAGGCTTTGGATGTGTTTTAATGCAGAAAGATAAAGTGATTGCATATGCATCTAGACAACTTAGAGGTAGTGAAAAGAATTACACCACCCATGATCTAGAATTAGGAGCTGTAATATTTCAACTAAAGATTTGGAGGCATTACTTATATGGAACTAAGTGTATAATATATACGGACCACAAAAGTTTACAACACATCTTTGATCAGAAGATGTTAAATATGAGGCAAAGAAGATGGGTAGAGTTACTAAGTGATTACAACTGTGAAATTAGGTATCACCCAGGAAAAGCAAATGTAGTTGTTGATGCTTTAAGTAGAAAAGAAAGAACAAAACCTCTACGGGTACGAGCAATGAAAATGGAACTACGCTCAGATTTGTTAAGACAAATCCGGGAAGCTCAACAACAAGATCTACTGAAACTAAAAGGACAAAGAAAAGACTTGAAAGAAGAAGCAGATGGAATTCTGAAATTCAACGGAAGAATCTGGATACCGGACAACAACCTAATTAGAACAACTGTTTTGCAAGAAGCTCATAAGTCAAGATACTCTGTGCACCCAGGAAACAATAAAATGTACAAAGATTTAAAAAGTCAATACTGGTGGCCAGGCATGAAAAGATCAGTTGGAGAATTTGTAGAACAGTGTGATGTCTGCTCAAGAATAAAAGCTGAGTATCAGAAACCTTCAGGATATTTGCAACAACCAGAAATCCCAGAATGGAAATGGGATCAAATTACAATGGATTTTATAACTAAGTTACCCAGGACCAGAAATGGATATGACACAATTTGGGTTATAGTTGATAGACTAACTAAGTCTGCTCATTTCTTACCTATCCGTGAAGATTACAAGATTGAGAGATTAGCAAGAATCTACATTAAAGAAATTGTATCTAGACATGGAATACCTGTATCTATTATATCAGATAGAGATAGTAGATTTACTTCCAGGTTCTGGCAAACTTTATAAAAAGCTTTAGGGACTCAAATAAACTTAAGTACAACTTATCATCCACAAACTGATGGACTAAGTGAAAGAACAATACAAACTTTGGAGGATATGTTAAGGGCTTGTGTTATAGACTTTGGTGGAAATTGGGATAGTCATTTGCCTTTAATAGAATTTTCATACAATAGTAGTTATCACTCTAGTATTGGGTTAGCACAATTTGAGGCTCTATATGGAAGAAAATGTAGGTCACCTTTATGTTGGAATGAAATAGGTGATAGACAACTCACAGGTCTTGAACTAATCCAAGAAACTACAGATAAGATCACTGAGATTAAAAACAGGTTGAAAACAGCTCGGGATCGACAAAAAAGTTATGCAGACAAACGGAGGAAACCATTGGAGTTTCAAGTTAAAGACAGAGTCTATTTAAAAATATCACCCTCTAAAGGTATCTTTTGATTTGGAAAATCCAGTAAGCTGAACCCTAGGTACATTGCTCCATTTGAAATTATTGATAGAATTGGTCCTGTAGCATATAAGTTGGAATTACCACAAGAATTAAGTGAAGTACACAACACATTTCATGTGTCCAATCTCAAGAAATGCTTAACCAATGGAGCTCTAGTAGTGCAAATTCAGGAAATACAGGTGGATAAGAAACTGCATTTTGTGGAAGAACCAATAGCCATTGTGAGAAAAGAAATAAAAAAGTTAAGAATAAGTAAAATTCCCATAGTGAAAATTAAGTGGAATGCAAAAAGAGGACCAGAATAGACCTGGGAAAGGGAAGATGAAGTCAAGAAGAAGTACCCTCACCTGTTCAGAGGTAATACTTAATTAAGTTTTCTAAAGCACACTCCATTGAATTTCGGGATGAAATTCTTTTAACGGGGGGCGAATGTGACAACCCTAAAAATATATTATTATTATTATATATATTATTACGTCGAGAAATTTCTATATTTCTTTACAACCATGATTTGTATTTGGTGTATAGATTAATAATTTACGTATGCATGTTTGCATGCATGCCTATATATTAATAATTTACGTATGCATGTATGTTTATACACCCAAAATTCACACATACGTGTATATATATACAAAATTTTACGTGTGCATGTATGCATATATATGTAAAATTTATGAGTACATGTTATATACATATTTTACTTGTAATATTTACTCATGCTTTAAACTTATGATTATCTATATATATATATAGGTATGAGCAATATATATAAGTTAGGTTTCACAACAACATAATAACCCAACCAAACAATACACCTTAATACCAAAACAAACTCAACCAAATCAAAACCAAAACAAAACACAAATAAATCAAAAACCTAATACCCGAAGTAAGCATTGAACTTGGTTATTAACGGGTTAAACACCTTGGTTTTCCAAACCACCATTCCAAACCACCATTCGAAAACCACCTTACCATTAAAACCACCACTCGATTGTTTTTGCCAAAACCATGCTCGCCATCTTACCAACTTAAGTGTCCAAATTCATTCTCATCAATATGAATGCTAACAAACTTAATACCCAAGTTTCATCATTCCATGGCAATCCCAAGACCCTCTCGGGTTTTCTTGTTTTCACACTGAAACCGCCACTTAAGCACCTAAATCGTGATTCATTGTGCAACTAAACCAACTAGATTAGCATCCTAATTTTTGCGATGATTGTTTGGTGACTTAGTAAGCCTCTTGATTGACACCTAGCACATTGTGAACATCTTCAAACTGCCACCTAGCAACCTAGATGGGTGATTCACCCTAGATATGGAATATGCTCCATGATTATGTTGGGAAAGGCGGTCGACCGAGGGTTATTTACAACCCCTCGGCAATCTTATGCAACCACACCACAAATGCACCCTTATTCTCTTCTTCTCTCGGGAATTCTTTGAAGCCTCATTAAGCATTAAAAACACAATCATCTTCACTCTTACTTCCTCTCCTCTTGGTTCTCACAACCATCACCCGCAAGCACAACCTCTACCATCACTCTCCCTCTCTCTCGAAATCCTTAACACCACCACCACCCGATCACCATCACCTTTAACACACACCTTCAGCCACCTTCTGCCTCCCTCTCCCTCATTTACAAAGCTAAACACCACCACCTTTCTATCCCAAAGTCTCTACCTCTCGGTTACAACACAAACAACAAACAAACATCAACAACAACAATACCCGACAACCACAACACCAAACAAACACAACCACGCACCACCATTACCTACCAGCACCATCCATGACCTCTGCAACCTTGCTCTCGGATTCAAGGAGCTAAGATACCATTAAGATCATCATCACAAGGTATAAAATAATTTTTGGTTACATATATGTTACAAAACATATATATACATAATACTTGGTGTTCAAACACCAAAACCAATTTTTAAAGCCTTGATTCATGTATCATAAGTAGTGAGTTGCCAAAAACTCAGAAACTTATGATTAAAAAGAGATATTTTGAAATTCCAAGATTTATCTCATAATTAATTAAGAAAAATCAAATAAATATTAAATAACTGCAATTGTGGGAATAAACATTGATAAACTCCCATATTTATACTGAAATATTTAACTGGAAGTTTTGACAAAGTTTTGATAAAGAAATAATTTATTTAAATTATTTTATAATAGAAAATAGAAGAAAATACCAAAAATAGAAATAAATTCGAGAAAATTCTGAAAATAATACAGAATTATTATGTTGAGTTGTAAAAGCCTCTGGAATTATTTCAGAATTTTATTCCTTATTATGATCAAGATATGAATTTTTATATGTTCTGTAGTAAATAAATCAGAATAAATAATTAAAGTGAATAATAAATTCTAATAAAATTATAGATGTAATCTTAAATATGAGGTAAGAGAATATATAGTTTTCATAATTTTTGGAGCAGTATAATTATTTTTTCTAAATATTTCAATTATTGTGGAAATTATAGAAACTGTTCTGTTTCTATTTGGACTTTTAGAAAATTATATGATGTGTGTTTTTATAAAGGAAAATTTTTGCCAAATTTTGAGAATTTATGAATAATGGGAGATATTTTTAACCATTTATGGGAATATTGTGAAATTTACAGAAAGTAATCTGTTAAGATTTGGATGTTATAAAAATTATGTGATGTTACAGACTTTTTGGAAAAAATTATATGAATTTGTCAGGATTTAATGGACAGCAGTAAGTATTTTGATAAATTTTAGGAATATTGTGGGATTTATATAAAATAATCTGTTGGGAAATTGATGCTGTAAAAATAATGGGAAGCTACAAACTGTCCAAATTATGTTCTATAAAATTTTGGTGATTTTTGGAGATCAGTAGCTATTTTTGTGATTTTTTGAGATGTTTGGAATAAATCACAAACTATTATGGATTAAGAATTTTTAGAGGCCCGAAGGTGTT
This sequence comes from Flaveria linearis, assembly GCA_024085815.1. Taxonomy (NCBI): domain Eukaryota; kingdom Viridiplantae; phylum Streptophyta; class Magnoliopsida; order Asterales; family Asteraceae; genus Flaveria; species Flaveria linearis. Next base: position 37,567,243 of record CM044012.1, read on the forward strand.
TCTAATAATCTTTTACAGTCAATGAAAACCAGAAAAATATTTGAAGTATTGTCTGACACTGTGAACAGTCTTGTTAGGTTCAAGTGAGAAGACACGGTGAGTTCATAACCCCATTTTCAACCGTTTGGTATTCAGTAAAGTTTTGAGGGAAAAAGTATACTGTTTGAGTTGATGTATTATTTTGAAAATATTTTTGTTTGCTTACTGTCATTTGCGACACAACCATTAGTTCGAATAAGGAACCGGTCAACAATATTGGTAGCGCTACTTAGGAGAATATTTGCACTAACCGGATGAGGGTTACTGCTATTTTCCTGCATCTAACCGAATGGGGGTTAGGATGTAATATTATCTGATTTTATGATTATTTCGTGACAGTATGATTATATTGTGAGCAGGTTTTGGTTGTAATTAATACATCAACAAAATATTTTGTCTGGATTAAACCTATGTTCTCACCAACATTTTTGTTAACTAGTTTTAGTATACTTTTTCAGAAAACAATGAGTAACACTTTTGACCTTAGCTTTGAAGTGCATAATGGTTGGGGAGAAGTGGTAGGAAGGGTTTGTGTCACATTAACCGTCAACATTGTTGATGGTAGTGTGTATGTTGATGCACACTTCCACCGTATCTGAAGACATGCTGTAGATTAATGATGTAGTAATAAGATTATATCTAATTTTGGAATCTATGTATAAGATGTAATCACGAATATTATGAATAAATGCATGTCCTATTTTCTTGTTTTAAGCATATGTCTTTAATATTTGTTCCGCTATAATTAATGTACTCCGATAAAGCAAGTCACACCCAAACCGCATTTCACGCTTCCGCCGGGATGTGACAGAAACATCATTTAATCATTCCTTTTGATGTAAACCCGGATTCTAGGGCTTGGGTTTTTGAAAGTGACAAATATTTGCCCAAAACTCACGAAGTTGGGCGAAACTGGCAATGAAACTGGCAGCGAAGATGCCAGTGAAACTGGCAGCGAAGATGCCAGCGAAACTGCCAAACTACCAGCGAACCTGCTGGCGAAATTAGCAGCAAAACTGTTGATCATACAGCGAAATTAGCAGCGAAATTAGCAGCAAAATTAGCAGCAAAATTAGGCAGAAATTAACTCCTTTGAATGTTAACTTATCTGCAGGCTGTGTAGTGTAACCCTTTCTTTTAAAGCTTGATTGAGAAGCTACTCATCGAGTACAGGTGAGTTCTAGATCCCCTATTTTAAAGGTTTTAAACTAGTTTGGGGCTGGAAATGCATACTAAACATACATTTTAAACAACCAAGATTTTAAGAGGTTTTAACAGGAAGATCGGTTTTTCTATAAGGAAATGTACTATATAAAAATATTAAAATAAAAAATTTTCACGCTGACCTGTGTAAGGCCCCGTTCCCGGGCACCTCATAGTTGGTCGATCATCGCACATAAATCATACATTTTCATCGTCTTACATAAAAGCGTTGCAGCAGAAACATTTAAACATACATTTCATTTCTATATAAATGCTTTTGCAAGTTAATACAACATTCATTACAAACATAGTTTGTTCGCATTACAATGCAAAAACATTAAACAAAAGAATGTCATCCAAAAGAGCCGAGTAGCCGCCCCGTGCCATATTCATCAACATTACCTGCCAACTGGAAACACATCAAAGTCAGCGTTGCTGAGTGAGTTCTAGTTTTATAAATAAAATACTTTACTTTCGTTAAAAACTGTTTCTTTATTTTCTTGCGGTCATACATCATACATACACATAGATAATATCATTATTATCTTCATCATTCATTCTTTCGTTCATTCATTCTTTAACTTTTGTTCATTCATCGTACTTTCTTGTCATTCTTACTCTTTCATCATTACCTCTTTTCTTTCCATGAACCATAAACCTTACCCTTCTGTTTCGTGGTATTGGACCTAGGCCTATCATAGACCTTATATAACGGTGCACCGCACCTCTGGCCATAGTACCTAAGGTAAAGTTTAGGTGTACCATTGCCATATGCAATACCCTTCTGTTCCTGGTACTGGACCTAGGCCTATCATAGACCTTCTATAACGATGCACCGCACCTCTAGCCACAGTACCTAAGGTATGCAGTAATGGTTCTATACAAATGGTCAATCATAGTGTCAAGCTTTACCCTCTTCATGGCACACAGGCATGATTACTGAGGTCGAGTGACAAGGATCCCATTTCGAGTCTGTTGCGACACAGGGTCACGCACCTCATACATTTGCTTGCAAGCCTTTCTTACTTTCATTCATTATTAATGCATGCATTCTTTCATTATGTTCCTCTTTCACTATCTTTCACTTTACGTTACATAATACTTTCATTCCATTCATTAACATAACACATAAATCCACGAGAAAGATAAACATACATCATAATAAGGAACATCAACATACACAGTAGCATCATCATACAGGGCATCACCATACATACATAACATACATCATGCATAAACATGCAACATCATCATGCCCAACATACCCTCTAAGATCCCAACAATAATCTTACTTTAACTTACAGGAACTTCCACGTCAAAACTTACATCTGCCCTTTCCCTCGAAAGTCAGAAATTAAACTACGCTTTTCCTCGGGTACACCAGCCCTATTTGGGCATATGGGCACCCTTCAGTCGCATGGCCTGCAGGCGACTGAACATCATGCGAATGGACTCATGCGGATGAATATCAATGCGGATGAATACCCCAGTCATGCGAATGGACCTAATGCGGATGAACATCAGTGCGGATGAACACCCCAGTCGTGCGAATGGACCTCATGCGGATGAGCACTTATGCGAATGGGCTCTCAGTCGCATGACTCCCCATGTGACTGGCCCCCCAGTCGTGTGACTGAACCCCATCATGCGAATGAACTCCAATCGCACTTCATTCGGTCGTATGGCCTCCAGTCGGTCGCCTAGCCCTAGCTGATGCAGAATGCAGTTCATCCTAAACCCAATCTGCCATTTTCGACCTCTAAGCTCATCCAAACCCATTCTAAGCCCAAATCAACCATCCTAAACCTTAGGAATGCATACCACAACACCATTCAAGCACATACAAGCCTGAAAACAAACTCCAAACGCATCACACGCAAACACATACAAATGGGTCAAACACACGCACATACAAAAACGGGTTTCAGATGTGTTCGAGCCCCAAAACCCTTCATAAACATGTAAAAGAGGGGTCTTAGAACTCACACAAACTACCCCGAGAAGTAGAGCTTCGATTTGACCCACTATACGATGATTTTCGCGCTCGAATTCATCCGAACCAAGCCTTTTTCTCTCTTTTCTCCCTTTCTCCTTCTCCTCTCTTTTCTTTGCTGAAATATGGGTGTGGGGAGAGGGTAAGGGTTGCCCTCTTCCTTCAAATATCTCCACTTACCTAGGTTTCTCATGTTGGCCAGTTTGTTCCCCCGACTTTTGACTTTATTTCTTTTTTTCTTCTTTCGTCGGCTTCAAAGATAATACCCGGGCGTTACAAGTCCATCCCCCTTATATAGGTTTCGTCCCGGAAACCTATTATTCCTCGAACAAACCTGTGTAATGATGTCTAATTTCTTCCTCAGTCTCCCACGTTGACTCGGATCCCTTCCTGTCCATCCCCCTTATATAGGTTTCGTCCCCATCCCTCTTTTCTTTTTGATCGATGATTGCCACTGGTTGCTCAACATAACTGAGCCGTTTGTCTACTTCGATATCCTCCAATGGAACAATCATATCTTCATCTGCCAAGCACATCCTTAGATGAGATATGTGGAATATCGGGTGAATTCCACTTAACTCATGTGGTAACTCCAGTCTATAGGCCACCTCTCCTACTCGAGCAATGATTCGGAAAGGGCCTATGTACCTCGGGCTCAACTTGCCCCGCTTTCGGAAACGAATTATTCCCTTCCAAGGTGAGACCTTCAACATAACCCGAACACCCACCTGGAACTCAATCGGTTTGCGTCGTTTATCAGCATACAACTTTTGTCTATCTTTGGCTACCTTCATGAAGGTTTTGATCCTCTCAAGATTTTCATTCGTAGCCTCGATCACCTTGATGCTCTCTAAGTCTTTATGACCAATATCATCCCAACAAACGGGTGTTCTGCATCTCCTACCATGTAGCATCTCATAAGATGGCATACCGATGCTGGCATGATAGCTGTTGTTGTATGAGAATTCAGCTAACGCTAAGTGGTCATCCCAACTTCCCCCAAAATCAATCACACATGCCCGAAGCATATCCTCCAATGTCTAAATGGTCCTTTCTGACTGACCATCAGTCTGGGGATGATAAGCTGTGCTAATGTGTAACCTCGTCCCCATCACATCGTGGAATTTCTTCCAAAATTTGGATGTAAACCGGGTGTCACGATCAGACAGAATAGACACCAGCACACCATGACAAGTTACAATTTCCTTAATGAATAGATCAGCCAACCTCTCAGATGAATATGTCTCGCGGATTGGTAGGAAGTGAGCACTCTTCGTCAGGTAGTCAACAATCACCCATATGGCATCATACCCCTTAGGATTACGCGGCAGCTTCGTAATGAAATCCATAGTGATGTGCTCCCACTCCCATTCCGGTATATCAAAATGTTGGATCTTTCCATACGGCTTTGGATGCTCGGCCTTCACTCGCAGGCAAGTAAGGCACTTACTCACATACTCCACTACGTCACGCTTCATACCCAGCCACCAATAATCTTTCTTCATGTCTTGGTATATCTTTGTAGCACTGGGATGAATAGAGTATCTAGTCTTATGAGCTTCATCCATAATCTTCACGCGTAGATCCCCAAAACGAGGAATCCACATCCTCCCGAATCGGGTTTTAACACCGAGTGTGTTTTCACCCAATTCCGCAACCAGATCTCTCATCCTTTCCGAGTTAAGACGGTCTTCATTTAAGGCCTTATCTTGAAACTCTTTGACTTGCTTCATCACATCAGAGGTCATGATCAGCTGGTATGCCTTCACCCGAATCGGCTCGGGTCTCTCTTTTCGGCTAAGGGCATCCGCCACCACGTTGGCTTTGCATGGATAGTAATGGATCTCATAATCGTAATCCTTTATGAGCTCCAACCATCTTCTCTGCCTCATGTTCAAGTCCTTCTACCCGAAGAAGTACTTCAAGCTCTTGTGGTCAGTGAAAATGGTGCACTTTGTCCCGTAGAGATAGTGCCTCCAAATCTTTAGTGCAAAGACAACAGCTGCTAGCTCCAAGTCATGAGTAGGATTGTTAACCTCATGAACCTTCAATTGTCGGGATGCGTAGGCTTTAACTTTTCCTTTCTGCATTAACACACACCCCAACCCCGAGTCGGAAGCATCAGAATAAAGCACCAGATCCTCACTTCCATCGGGTAATGACAATACAAGAGCTTGAGTCACCCTCGCCTTCAATTCCTCAAATGCCTTCTCCTGAGCTTGACCCCACACAAATTTCACATCCTTCCGGGTCAACTTGGTTAGTGGAGAAGCGATCTTAGGGAAGTCTTGAATAAACCTTCGGTAGTAGCCCGCCAAACCCAAGAAACTACGGATCTCGGATAGCGTCTTTGGAGACTTCCATTGCATCACCGCTTCCACCTTTGCCGGATCCACCATAATCCCCTCCGGATTCACCACGTGACCCAAGAACTGAACCTCGCGCAACCAAAACGCGCATTTGGAGAACTTGGCATACAACTTCTCCCTTCTCAAGGTCTCCAACACCTCTCGAATGTGACCGACATGCTCTATCTCGCTCTTTGAATAAATCAGGATATCGTCAATAAACACAATCACTGATTTATCCAACATCGGCCGACACACTCGGTTCATCAAGTCCATAAAAGCAGCTGGCGCATTGGTCAACCCAAATGACATAACGTGGAACTCGTAGTGACCATAACGTGTGTGAAAAGCTGTTTTAGGAACGTCCTGCTCTTTCACCTTTAGCTGATGGTAGCCAGATCGAAGATCTATCCTTGAAAACCAACTGGCACCTTGAAGCTGATCGAACAAATCATCTATTCTTGGTAACGGGTACCGATTCTTCACCGTCAACTTGTTCAGTTCACGGTAGTCTATACACATCCTCATACTACCATCTTTCTTCTTTACGAATAACACCGGAGCACCCCAAGGAGAGATACTCGGTCTAAAGAACCCCTTATCAAGCAGTTCTTGCAATTGCTCCATCAACTCTTTCATCTCTGTCGGAGCCAACCCATACAATGCCTTGGCAACAGGTTGGGCACCCGGTATCAGATCAGTCTGAAACTCGATCTCTCGGTCAGGTGGCACTCTTGGCAAGTCTTCGGGTAACACATCGGGAAAGTCACACACCACCGATACATCAAACAGTTGTGGTGTTGGCGTATCCACATCCATCACATAAGCCAAGTAGGCGCTACATCCACGCCTCATACACTTTCCCGCCACCGCCATTGAAATCACCTTTGGAATCGTATTAACCCGATCAGCATAAACCGTCACCAAGCTACCATCGGGCGCTGTCAAACCAATCATCTTCTTGCGACACACAATGTTCGCCTCATAATCCGCTAACCAATCCATCCCAAGAACCAAATCGAAACCACCTAAGGTCATCACGAATGGTCTAACCGGAAATTTGTGACCTTCTATTTCCATGTCACAACCCTCTATCACCTCTGAAATCCTGGTAGACTCCCCTATTAAAGTTTCAACATCAAAGGGCGCATCAACACATCTACTACTAACAGGCAGCTTAGTACAGAAAGCGGCAGAAATAAAACTTTTACTAGCACCAGAATCGAACAACACAGAAGCTAGAGTTTAGTTCATTAGAAACGTACCGGACATAACATCAGGGTCCGTCCTAGCTTCCTCTTATGACATAGTGAATGCCCTGGCGCTCGCCCTCTTTCCTTCACTCCCCGTCTTCTTCACTCCGGAACCCTCAGCCCTAGGATTCTTACAATCCTTAATTATGTGGCCCTCTACGCCACAGTTAAAGCACCGAACCGTATGACAGTCCCTGGCTATATGCCCCGTCTTCCCACATCTGAAGCACACGTTCGACTCCAGCCTACATTCCCTACTATGCTCTCTCCCACACCTACCGTACATCTTCATACCCATACCCGATATGACCACACGGCGGTCATCCACCAGTGCCTTCTTGTTACCCGTCGAGGCATCACCCTAACTAAACCTCTTCCCACTCCAGTTTCGATCACTACCACACATCCTACTACCTTCAGCCACCACCACTACAACCCTCTCATCATAGAACCTCCCTGCTAAGTCCACCGCCAACCTAAACGTGCTTGGTTTGGCAGCGATCATGTGTCTGTGAATATCCACTGGCAAACCCTGAATGTACCTCTTAATCTTTCGTGACAGGGGCGTCACCTGATCCGGCACCAGACGTGCCATCTCATTGAACTTCGTGGTGTACTGCTGATATGTCATGGTTCCTGCCTCCAGCTGCAGGAACTCCCTCTCAACCTTTTCCAATCTCCCAGTGAGGACAGAACTCCTCAATAACCAACTTCTTCAGCTCCAACCATCTCATTCTCCCAATCGCCCAACTACCCTTGGCTTGGACTATATTGTCCCACCAACACAAAGCCGAGTCCACAAACGAGTGGGCAGCAAATTTCACCTTCTGGTCTTCTCGGCACTCGCTGATATTCAGAATAGCTTCCATTTCCCTCACCCATCGGTGAGCAGCAGCAGCAGTGCCACTTCCATCAAAGGTAGGGGGCTTACACCTTTGAAATGCCCCGTAGTTACCACCTCGTGCCATCTCCTGCACAGGCTCTTCCTCCTCCTCCTCCTCATCATCGGAGGGAATCGTCTAAGCCTCCGGTTGCTCTCGGCCTCCCGAGGACCGATTCGTCTCTTGTCTTTCCCCTTCCCGTACTGCCTTAATCACTTCGGTCACCACATACGGTAAGATTGTTTGCATGACCTGATGCACTTCTTCAACCACCGCCTCTTTCACCGAGACCCTTAAGTTTGCATTCTCATCTCCACCCTCTGGATGAGGGGTCTCGGGTCCCTCAAGAACCACCTTTTCAACTCTAGGCCTGCTTCTTTTGGGCCATGATGCAGCACCAAGTCCACCACGCGAGGCTTTAGATGATCTACCACCGGCCATCCTCTAACACACACTGAAAGATTCAAACACCAACATGGTCATTCAAGGGAATAGCTCAGTTAATGTCAAGTATAGTAAGTCTCTAATTACGGTGGCCAGTTGTGATTAGTCACTTAGTTTACTCTTCGTACCCCGAGCATTACCTGTCCTGACTACATCAGTATCTAAACCTACCAGCAACACATAAACCACATAACATGCGCACATAATACCAGTTAACATTACGAAAATACCTGATGGCACGCAGCTACTCAGACTGGCATCCCTTCCCTTCCCGTCCCATTTTCAGTTTAAGTTAAGGTTATTTACCCGTTTCACTTAAACTTTGACTCTGATATCAACTTGTAAGGCCCCGTTCCCGGGCACCTCACAGCTGGTCGATCATCACACATAAATCATACATTTTCATCGTCTTACATAAAAGCATTGCAGCAGAAACATTTAAACATACATTTCATTTCTATATAAATGCTTTTGCAAGTTAATACAACATTTATTACAAACATAGTTTGTTCGCATTACAATGCAAAAAAATTAAACAAAAGAATGCCATCCAAAAGAGCCGAGTAGCCACCCCGTGCCATCCTCAGCAACATTACCTGCCAACTGGAAACACATCAAAGTCAGCGTTACTGAGTGAGTCTAGTTTTATAAATAAAATACTTTACTTTCGTTAAAAATCGTTTCTTACTTTCATGCGATCATACATCATACGTACACATAGATAATATCATTATTATCTTCATCATTCATTCTTTCATTCATTCATTCTTTAACTTTCGTTCATTCATCGTACTTTCTTGTCATTCTTACTCTTTCATCATTACGTCTATTCTTTCCATGAACCGTAAACTTTACCCTTCTGTTTTGTGGTACTGGACTTAGGCCTATCATAGACCTTCTATAACGGTGCACCGTACCTCCAGCCACAGTACCTAAGGTAAAGTTTAGGTGTACCATTATCATATGCAATACCCTTCTGTTCCTGCTACAAGACCTAGGCCTATCATAGACCTTCTATAACGGTGCACCGCACCTCTAGCCACAGTACCTAGGTACGCAGCAATGGTTCTATACAAATGGTCAATCACAGTGTCAAGCCTTACCCTCTTCATGGCACACAGCCATGATTATTGAGGTCGAGTGACAAGGATCCCATTTCAAGTCTGTTGCGACACAGGGTCGCTCACCTCAAACATTTGCTTGCAAGCCTTTCTTACTTTCATTCATTTTAATGCATGCATTCTTTCATTATGTTCCTTTTTCACTATCTTTCACTTTACGTTACATAATACTTTTGTTCCATTCATTAACATAACACGTAAAGCCACGGGAAAGATAAACATATATCATAATAAGGAACATCAACATACACAGTAACATCATCATACAGGGCATCATCATACATACATAACATACATCATTCATAAACATGCAACATCATCATGCCCAACATACCCTCTAAGATCCCAACAATCATCTTACTTGAGCTTACGGGAACTTCCACGTCAAAACTTACATCTCCCTTTCCCCCGAAAGTTAGAAATTAAACTACGCTTTTCCTCGGGTACACCAGCCCTATTTGGGCGTATGGGCACTCTTCAGTAGCATGGCCTCCAGATGACTAAACATCATGCAAATGGACTCATACGGTAAAGGCTGCCCTCTCCCTTCAAATATCTCCACTTACCCAACTCTCTCGCATTGGCGAGTTTGGTCCCTCGACTTTGGACTTTATTTCTTTTTTTCTTCTTTCGTCGGCTTCAAAGAAAATACCCGGGCGTTACAACCTGGCAGCGCGACCCCAGCCACGGGCGTTGCCCCTTGGACCCTACTAGAGTCTGCTGCCCCTAGGAACCCGCTGTCAGGGGCTGCCGCCCCCGAACCCCCGCTGTCCCGCGAAGGGTCGGCTATGTTTTATGATGACTTATCTTGCCATGTATGTGTGTGTATGGGAATGGATGATGCATGATGTTTATGATGATGTGTGATGATGGATGTGATGCTTATGTGGTGCTATGTATGTTATGATGTGTTTCCTTACATTCCTGCTATGTATTATTCCGTGACTTACGTGTTATGATTATGAAATGAATAAGAAGTAGTATGTAACATAAAGCGGATGTTAATTATAATGTTAAGTGGAACGTAAAGAAAGATGAATGCATGCAATAATGAACGAACGAAGGTAAGAAAAGTCTTGCAAGCAATGTATGGAGGTTCACACCCAATGAAGGGTGCTAGCTCAACCGTGTGCGGGTTAGCTACCCTGGAAGGATGCACACTGGGGCTTAATTAGTATGATTAAGCAAATGTGTGGAGGTTCACACCCAATGAAGGGTGTTAGCTCAACTGTTTGCGGGTTAACTACCCCGGAAGGATGCATACTGGGGTCTAATCCGTGCGATTGACCACACGTATGGGATCCTTGCCGCTTACCCCGGTACCATGGTTAGGCCACCGGGCACAATGTATGGGAGTCTATTTATAGACTTCGGCCTAGTACCTTCTTTATGCATGACGGTGGGGAAGCACTTGGCATTGGCCCGAATGAAAGTAAAGATTAATGATGTATGTACGGAATGAATGATACGAATGAAAAGAAATGAATGATGATAATGAATAATAACGAGTAACGTACGATGAACGATGATGAAGATAATAATAAGAGTATCTATTTGTACGTATGATGTGTGAGCACACATAGAAGTAAAGAACAGTTTTAAATGAAAAGTAAAGTATTTTTATTATAAAACTAGAACTCACTCAGCAATGCTGACTTTTTATGCATTTTCCAGTTGGCAGGTGATGGTTGCTGAGGATGGCAAGGGGCGGCTACTTGGATAATTTTGGATGGCATTCTTTTGCATAATGTTTTTGCACTGTAATGTAAACAAACGATGTTTTGTAACGAATGTTGTATTACTTTGCAAAAGCATTTATATTGAAATGTAAAGTTATTTTACTATTTCCGTTGCAATGTTTATTAAAGTCAATGTAATTATATGTTTTATGTGCGATGATTGGCCAGCTGTAAGCGTCCCGGGAACAGGGCCTTGCATTGCTAACACAAGCCGTAAGAGTCCAGGACGGCTGGAAGGCAACCGTTAGCTCGACGTCAACCATTAACGAAGGGTAGAGCGGCAATAGGATCCATAACCATCGCCACCATCATAAACCACGAGTAGATCGGGTAGATCTAAAACCTACATCTTTAAACCAACCAAAAAATGGTAAGTGGCCGCACCGCCACCACTGCCACGTTCTCCACTGCCAGTGCCACCACTACAAAGAACCTCTGAAACGGCAATGGACAGCGACAAAGGGGTCTGCACCACCACCACTGCCACCCTGAACAACAAAGTGGAAGAGGGGCGACGCGGCCGTTAGGCAACTACGGTGAAAACCACAACGGCCAAGTCACAAAAACTCACTTTTTCCCTAGAAAATGGTTTTGTTGAAGAAAGTGAAAAGCCAATGTGAAGAGAGTGCATAATTTAGACATTGTGTACAACCGCCTCCATAAATCCACAATTGAAAAGATTAAAACTCCCCTTACCAAAATGGAAGAACCCAAGAAACAAATTATTCATATACTCCTTTATTAACACATAGCTTAATATTACTAAACAATTTCTAAAACTTTGTGTCTGTTGCTTCTTATTAAGGTGCATTTTTTTATTTTTTTGGAATTATAGATATGAAGGATGATATTGAGTGCCAAGGTAATTAGTTTAATCAATAATTCCTAGAACTATAAGAATTAATTTATTAGAATATTTGTTTTCCATAATTTAAAGTCTCAACTTTTTGGTTGTGTAATACACCACCTATCACTAGAATATTTTTTTGATAATGTCACAACATGTTCGGTTCCTCTTTTACTTTACGGTTTGCAGACTATGATTTAAGAGCATTCATAGCGCGTGACTCAGTTTTATGTGAGTGAGTGTCCAATATTACAAGGGATTGTTCTAAGTAGTTGTGAGTGGTTGTGATTGAAATAAAGAGAAAATTTATGGGAGATGTACTATAATTTCCTATTTTTGGGGAAACATGGTAAAACCTCCATAAATCTTTTAGTATTTTTGAAAGTGGTTGTGAGTGGATGAGAGAAAAGATAATGATTAATGTATGAATGTAAGGCCCTTGTTCCAGAAAGCCTTATAGTTTGCATTCATAGAATATCAAAAATTTTAAGTATTTATTTAAGTAAACATTGCAGCGAAAAATTACTTTAATTCAAACTCGTCATGATATAATTCAAATAAAACATTAACATTGTCTTAAATATATCAAACAAGTCATAAAAAAGTGTTTAACAATCTTCTAAGATTTGGGATGTCAGCCTTCAGTTGCGAAGAAGGTTTGGATCCACGCCCCTGTCCTTATTTAGCCCATCAGCTCACCTGTCAAACTAATATGCACATAAAAGTCAGCTTTATTGAGTGATTTCTAGGTTTACTTTATCAAATAGTCTTTTAGTGAGATATGTTAACTTTATCATTCAAAAATAGTCATCACATGAACAAACATTTACTATACATAGACTGTTATTTTATCAATACTTTATCATTAAGACTCTTTGCTTGTTTATTATCTATTACTCTTCCTTATCCATCAATTCCCAGTCACTATGTGTCATATCCCGGTGGAAACGTGAAATGCTTGTGTGTGACTTTTTGTCTCAAAACACATTGATCATAGACAAAACAATTATAACAAGAAATTTAACATAACATCACATTATTCTGACATATATATATTTGAGTTACACTTAAAATTCATACAAAATTTTTCAAATTAAGACATTAACATAACTTCAAGTAACCCTAATACAAAAGTAGTTAATAACTGCTTCAGTCTTCAGTAAAAATGGATATGTGCATGCACTATCATGCTAAGATCAAACACATTCACAGTTATTTTGACACATGTCTTCCCTATTATTTCACCCCATCTGTTTTACACGTCAAACGAAAACATAATACTGCTAGTTATTCTGATTACCTGAAAAAGCATATTTAAAATTGTCAATATAATGTTGGTGAGAAACATAGGTTTAATAACTAAAGAAAATATATTGATGCAGCATAAATAAGATTACAAACAAACCTACATATATATCAGGCGATTTGTAACTGTCACAATACAAATCATAAAATCAGATAACATAGCATCACAACACTTATCCTGTTGGTGTAGGAAATATTTTCCTAACTAGCGCTACCAATATTATCAGGCGGTTCCACATCTGAAATAATGGTTGTAGCTTATGGCAAATGATAGTGTCTCAAAAGTTCTTATTTATTAGCATCAATCATAAAATGATATAATTTTCCCCTAAACTCATAACTTATAAAAAACAGGGCTATGAATCTCACCACAATTCCAGCGAAACCCTATAAAATAATTATATATTAGAAATATATCTTATTTGTTTAAAATTTCCAGCACTTCAATTAGAAATTTTAAAGCAATGGTTGCTGCTAGCCATATATCACCAAAATTTAATAGTAATAATATCTAAAAAACAGATTAACATATAAAATTTTCAATTAATAAATGATTATAAATAATTTTGTAGAATTTCTTTAAAATTCACACAAAATAGAATAAATAGCTACTGGTTTTATAAAATCACCAAAATTTACCAGAATAATAACCTTGGATTTCAATTTTCTCATAAAATTTTAGGTTATTAACTCTCAATGAGTAGTTTACTAAGATTTTTATAATTTTCACATAATTCATAAAAATCGTTAACTATCTCTAAAAATTCCAATATTTATACATACTGTTCTATTATGAATATCATAATTTACATGAATTTTTTATATTTTAACTCACTGTTTTTCTATTTCTTTTAATTTTCTATTTAAAGATCATATTAAAATGTAAAACTCAGCACACTAATAAATTTAATCATAAAATTTATTCTGGAACTTCTATTAAATTCCCGGATCATTATATAATTTTTCCAGATTTTTACCAGGTTCAGGGCTTCCATATAATAATTATCTTTCTTTTCCTTGAATTAATTATATAAATTAATTTAGCCATTATTATTATACCAAAATTTACAGATCACTATTTTTAATATTTCTAAACATGTTCCTAATTTTATTCCCACAATTATAATCATTTAAATATTAATATTTCTAAACATGTTCCTAATTTATTCCCACAATTATAATCATTTAAATATTTAACTCATGTTATTTTAATATTTCAAGAATAATCTTTATCTTTTATTTAAAAATCATGATTATCATAGGTCTCTTTACATTTTTAGTTTTAGAACTCTTTGTTATTGTTTTTGATAAAAATCAAATGTTAAAGATGTTTTGTGAATAGTTTTGATGTTTATATACATCAAGCTAGTTACATATGTATGTATAATACATGTGTAACCTTTTGTTTCAAGATAGTTTATAAGAATTAAAACCTTATGATTGGATTGAAAGAAAAGGTTGAAGACGATTAGAAGAAGACTTCTAGCTTTCTTGATGCCAAGGTCCTTGTTCTTGAGATATCTTCTAAGACTTGATACCTTTGATGAGATAAAATCATGAGCTTCAAGATTTCTATGGTGGTTTGTAGGTGGTAAATGGTTGTGATGGTGGCGGTAATAATAGAGAGAGAGAGGGTGGTGGTGGATTGAGAGCAGAGAGGAAGAGAGAGTGATGATGGTTGTGGTGGTTTGCGGTTATGGAAGTGATGGTTATGATTGTAAGCCGAGAGAGAGAGGGAGAGCCAAGAGTTGTGTAATGGTAATGGTTGTCTTGGACTCCATGCGGCCGAGGGGTTTCAAAGTGGGAGGATTCATGATGAAGTCTAGGACTAGAAAGGTTATGTGGTGTTCCTATCTTTGCTTAGTTAGTTTCTTAGGATAGATGGCAAGTGTTAATGAAGGCTTAATGTCAAGAGGGGGTTAAGGTGGCGGCTTGGAAGCTTGACAAGTGGAAAGGTGGCTAGGTGGAAATTAGTGTTAATGGTGTTGCTTAGGTGTCAAGTTATGAGTTTAATGACTTATTAAGTTAAGTGTAGTTAGTAATCTAGTAGCCTAATCGGGTTAATTAGTGTCTTAATGAACTAAGATTAAGATTTGGGTTGTGTTTATTTTGATGTTTGAGAGTTTAAGGTTTGATTAGTTTGTTTGGCCAAGTGTAATCTTATATTAAATGAAAACATAACATGTAATTTAAGTACTAAGCATAAAATCTTATGCTTTAGTATTCTTAATATCTCATAAAAATCACAAATGTATACATATATGCATACGTAAAGAATCATGCATACATGCAACTATGAAACATACACATATATTTATACATGTTAAGACACATACATAATCATAAAAATTAATCTCATAGTGTTATCTTAGAAATATGCATAATTATATAAAATTTAATTCTTATAGAATCTTAGTACATAAATTTCCTAACCTTAATTTTAGGATCATCACACTATGTCTCAGGATCTACCCAAGGGCCCGACAACCATTTGTGATGAACACAAGACTGTACTTTAGTCATGCTTATGATGAACACACGAATTTACTTTATTCATAAGAGCACAACAAATACAACTCTCCTTTATCATTTGCTTGCAAGATTTTACTTTAGTAATGGTACATTGTTATGAGCTCAATAACATTTCTTGAAGCTTCATTTTCATCTTTAGTTATACGTACTAAGAATCAACTCATAGTTCATATATTCATGTTCTTCAACAAAAGAATATAAACAGTATAACAGACCCTCCAGGGGATAGTCGGGATTCGAGGGCGGCAACCCCTGATAATGGGGTTCTAGGGGCAGCAATTCCTAGTGGGGTCCAAGGGGCAACGCCCCTGGCTTAGGCCGGGCTAAGTTTTTGTAAGGCCCCATTCCTGGAGATCTCACAGTTGGTCATTCATAGCACTATACATACGTAATATTATACATTTCATAAAACATTACAGCGGAAGTCATTAACAAAACCCAATCATTTCATTAATAATTACTGTTGTTATGCAATACAACACTGTTTAACTACAAAAGAAACTTTCATTGATTGCATTACAAAAGAAGAATAATAACATGCGAGAATGGATGTCAGTCCTGCCCTGCCAAGTAGCCTCCCTATGTGCCATCCTCAACAACTTTTACCTGCCAACTAAAAATGCATAAAGTTAGCGTTGCTGAGTGAGTTCTAGTTTTATAATTATCAAAATAATTTATACGTTTCATACATAAAAATACTCTTTTTTCATAAAACATTTCCTTTAACTTTATCACTATCTTTCGTTAACATTCGTCTCGTACTTTATCACTATCTTTCGTTAACGTTCATTTCGTACTTTATGACTTCGTTTGTTTCATACTTTATCATCTCGCTCGTCTCGTACTAATTCTAGTTCCTGTCAGACTTTTTCCCCATCGCGGTCCGAAACCACCATTACGAGCACGAAGCTCCTTTACTAACTGACACGAAGCCCGTGGCCTGAAGCCACCATTCTAGGCACAAAGCCCCGTTACTAACTGGCACCGAGCCGTATCATATCTTGGCACCGAGCCGGGTGTCATGATCCGACACAATAGACACCGGTACAACATGACGAGCTACAATCTCTTTAATGAATAGATCTGCTAACCTTTATGATGAATACATCTCGTGGATCGGTAGGAAGTGAGCACTCTTCGTCAGTCGATCAACGATCACCCATATGGTATCGTACCCCCTCGCCGTACGAGGTAACTTCATGATAAAGTCCATGGTGATGTGGTCCCACTTCCACTTGAGTATATCCAACGGTTGGATTTTCTCATATGGTTTCTGATGCTCTGGCTTCACTTGCAAGCAGGTAAGGCACTTGCTCACGTACTCTACCACATCGTGCTTCATACCCAGCCACCAATAATCTTTTCATATCTTGATACATCTTTATAGCACCGGGATGAATCGAGTACCGAGTTTTGTGAGCTTCATCCATCATTCGCCCTCGTAGGTTTCCATAACGAGGATTCCACATTTGCCCATTTCGGGTTCTAATCTCGTGGGTGTTTTCCCCCAACTCCAAGACTAGACCTCTCATTCTTTCAGAGTTAACGCGATCTTCTTTCAATACTTCATCTTGGAATTCTTTGACCTGCGTCATCACATTAGCGGTATGACCAATTGATAAGCCTTCACTCGGATCGGCTCGGGTCTTTCCTTTCGGCTAAGGGCATCGGCCACCACGTTGGCCTTACCCGGATGGTAATGGATCTCACAGTCATATTCTTTGATGAGCTCTAACCATCTCCTCTATCTCATATTGAGATCCTTATGCTCAAAGAAGTACTTCGAGCTCTTGTGATCCATGAAGATCGTGCACTTCGTCCCGTACAGGTAGTGCCTCCAAGTCTTCAACACGAAGACCACAACCACTAACTCCAAATCGTGCTTAGGATAATTGACTTCATGGGTCTTTAACTGTCGGGATGCGTAGGCTATTACCCTTCCACATTGCATTAACATGCAACCTAGCCCCGAATAAGATGCATCCGAATACACCACTAAGTCTTCACTCTCTTCATGTAATGTCAAGATAGGAGCTTGAGTTAATTTTGTTTTTAACTCCTCAAAAGCATCCTCCTGTTTCCGACCCCATTCAAACTTCACATCCTTATGAGTCAACTTAGTCAAAGGTGAGACTATCTTAGAAAAGTCTTGGATGAATCTCCTGTAATAGCCCGCCAAACCCAAGAAACTACAGATCTCGGATGGCGTCTTTGGAGACTTCCATTGCATCACTGCCTCCACCTTTGCCGAGTCTACCATAATTTCTTCAGCATTCACAACATGACCTAAAAACTGAACCTCATGTAACCAAAAGGCACACTTAGAGAATTTAGCATACTGTTGAGCTACCAACTCTCAAGGAGTTGTAATCCTTCTTTCTTTTAGCTTGCAAGCCTTTTCTTTCTTTTATTACGTTTCATTTTCCATCTTTGTTATCTTTCTCTTTATTACGTTATACTTTACGTTTATTCACACATTCATCATACTACGTAAAGTAGTAACATAATACGTAACGTATATTATATTATAATATAAATATGTTTTGAAAACTAATAAAAGATAATAACTCATATTGTAGTAGACTATTTAAGGCTCGGCAAAACAACTAACGATGAATAAAGATGGTAATGATCAAGATGCAAAATGAAGATGTCAAGCGAAAATGAAGAAGTCATGCGAGAAGAAGATATCGCGCGAAAGGATGAACCGCGCGAATAGACTTGTCGCGCGAGAACTTTTGTTTTTAGTATAAATATGTATTTTTTGTTTTTGTAGATAGATTCTGATAGTTCTGATAGTTCTAATTTACTGGTAATCACTATGTGCAATTCGCACAAGATTGTAATCTCTTGATTATCAATTGAATCATTTTGAACCATTGTTTCTCTTCTTCCAATCTCAATTACATTCCGCATTCTTGAGATTGAGATCTTGGTTATTGTTCTTGGGAATTTACTGAATTTTACAATTGGTATCTGTCACACCCACAAAATCCACGTGCGGAGTTTTACCGCGAGGCGTGTGAACAAACCAGGATCACAGTCAATAGTTACTCGGAACGACTCTATATGCTACGTTTAATGTAAACCAAACCAGAGTTCAAACTTTAAAAGACATGCGGAAGCGTAAAGTAAATAAAACAACCCAAAACAAGTGAAAGTACCATATGACAAAACAAGTGCCAACCAAGTATTTTAAACCATAAATAAAAGACGAGTAATTATGTTTGAAGTTTAAATCTCTAAAATGCATGCTGACTCGTGTAGTGCTCCTATCAGCAGTCCAGATTAACAACCTGAGAATAGCATACTAAAAAGTCAACACATGGTTGGTGAGTTCAAGAGTTTGCGTATAAACATAACAGTTTATCAATAGTGTATAAATAAGCATGTGCATTGTAATAGCTAGCTAGTCCATTAACAAATTGATATTAATACATAGTGATTTCGTAATTGAAGCTGACTGTGTTATGTTTGCCTCCCGTCACGACTTCACCATATCGTGACGAATAATCATAGGACAAATTGCACTCGATTGACCTCGAGTCACATAGGTGGGGCTCGTCAGACCCAGTAGTACTACCCAAGTTTCCCCGCTATTCAATATTAACAATTCAAAAGTTTGAGGACTTTATCATGGTAAAAAGCACTATATTAATATTATACACATCTTAAATATAAAAAGCGTTGTAAAGTTACCATATGCTATCTCCCCCAAAAGAGATTAAGTAAAACAGTGGGGCATGAACTCACCTGCTATGCGTGATAGATATCTAAGGCTTAACTTGACAAGAACGAGTGGAAAGACAACCTTCAAAGGTTACCTAGAACACACAAGTACATAAGTACATGTACATACAACAATCCCAAGAGAAACCCTAAGTGTTCTACAAACAAAGAACTCAAGGTTCTATAAAAACAACATACATGTGACCTAGTTGACCCGTTTGACCTGTTGGTGACATTATGTGTTGTAAACCATTTAAACATATATAAGCATATAGCATACATGATTAACATTCCAATGAATCACATTTGATGCTACATTCCCAATACATTGCTTAAATCATCATACTATGCACATATCATACAAGTTATGTAAATTCTTAGCATCTAGCATACTCAGTGTGTTCATAACATAACTAGTGTATCATATAGCATGTCAAATCATGCATAACCTACTTAGATGACCTATAGCCATGATTTAGCACATACGGGTCAAAACAGATAATTTACCAAAAAGTCATCCATACTACTCAATTAATAGATTCTACCACTTTAAACATCCATAACAATCATTCTAGCATGATCCTAAAACCATAAACAAGTCTAATTCTCGATATCTAAAGTTCGTGCATAATAAAGTTTCCCTTTTGGGAAAGTAATACCCAAAAGTGATTTAACATCCAATTCAACCATGATCCCAACTATTATATACCTAATCAAGTTCATAGAATCCATCCTAACATGCTAATCACATCTAAAACATCCAAATTCCCAAACATCATACAAAAAGTTTCTACTTTTAGTAAGTCATGATCAACATCACAATTTCATGGATTTTCTTGCACAATTCAATTAAACTAACATCTAAGCATTACATCTAACATCTTAGAATCATCAAATCATGAATTCCAAGAATAAAAAGTTCCCTCTTATGGCAATGTATGAACTAAATGATCAAAACCCTAGATTTCTTGCAAAATCAACATCATTCAACATTCATACAACCTAACTAACATCATATAATCATCCAACAATCATCAATTCCATGTTATCATCATCAATTTCGAATTAGGGTTGCCTATAATCAAAGTTCATGATCAATCCACTAAAAACATACAATTCATGCATAATCAACGTTAAACAACATTCATACAATCAAACTAACTCATTATCATCAACAAAACATCAATTTTCAGCCCCATGAACATCTAGTTCGCAGCCTAGGCTTCGGCCATATCAAGAACACCACAAAACTTGTAAAATTCTTACCTTTAAACGTGTATTATCTTGCAATTGATGATTCTAACTTGTTGTAGAGCTTGCAAACAATCAAAATCGAATGAATGGTGGTTGTTCTTGGCTGAAATCGTAGGGAGAAGGGGATGGGAAGGCTGCAGGTCGTGATCTTGAGGGAGTGGGGGCTAGGGTTTATTTTTTGTTTAATTTAATTAGTCACATTTACACCTTTAACCCTTTTAACTTGTATTTTATAAAAAAATCAGCTTTTAACTTCTTTTTAAAAGTGTTTTTAACCATCTAACAAATATATAAACTAGTAATAACAATTATATATTTTATATTTATAAAACACGCAACATACGAATTAACATACGCGTTTCCGCGTTACGCGATAAAATTCCCGAATAGTCTTTAAATCGCGTAAAAACATAAACATTAAATAATAATCATCTTATCAACTAGATTATTATTAAATTAACATTATTAATTATTTTTAAGTCACCAACGTCAAATGACAACTAGTGTGTGCTTACGACACGTGTATGTAAAACTTAACGAAACTAACGGAGTTTGGTAACGGAAAATTACCGGATGTCACAGTATCAGAGCATTTGGCTCTAGAACCAAGATTAGCAGAAGTTTTTGATTGGTTTGACACGTTCTTCATCTTGCTTATTCATTCGGTTACTTGAGAATTCAATATGAAGTGGTTGTGCTGCTAAAAATTCGAGGAAATTGATCATTTGAACTGAACTTGTAGAATTTGATTGAGTTTTTAATCAAATTTGAACTTAAAATTAAAAGAAAACTGATTAATTTGAACCAAAATGAATCAAACTGGAACTAATAAGTGAATTTGAGGTGAAAAGTTGGTAATATTTGCACTTGGAAAACTGGTTGTGTGTGAAAACAACTGGACTTTTTGCACATGAAAACTCCAATTTCGCACAGGTAGTTCTTCTACTTTTCACACGATTTCGCTTGATTGACAAGTGGGAATCTCGCACGAATTGGGCTCTCGCGCGAAAGAGGTTCTCGCACGAATTGGGTTGTCGCACGATTTGAACTTTCGCACGAAAAGTCTGTTTTTGTTTTGGATCACATAACAACATGTCTTCATCAACACCTAATTTGAAGCATCTTACTACATCTCTTCATTTAGACACTGAAATCGGCACTGGGAATAAGCCACCTAGACTTCTCAGTGAAGATGATTATGCTGATTGGGCTTATAGGTTCGAGAATCACGTTATCTATACTGAACCTAAGATGTGGAGGTCAATCAAGTATGGTCCTTATATCCCATTGTACAAGAATGATAAAGGGGAGATGGTAAAGAAACCAGAACACTTGTGGGATGAGGATGATATGAAGAGATTCGAGCTAGATGACAAGGCATATGCTGCTATCACTATGGCTTTAACCACTGAAATCTCTCACAAGTTTAAGGAATTCAGAGGAGCGAAGGTTTTATGGGATTGTAAAACTCAGTTAATTCCCAAGAACAATAACCAAGATCTCAATCTCAAGAATGCGGAATGTAACTGATATTGGAAGAAGAGAAACAATGATTCAAAATGATTCAATTGATAATCAAGAGATTACAATCTTATGCGAATTACACAGAGTGATTACCAGCAAATTAGAACTGTCAGAACTGTCAAAAGCCTTCTCTACAAAAGCGAAAAATACATATTTATACTAAACACAAGAGTTCTCGCGTGACACAGCATTTCGCGCGTTTCATCCTTTCGCACAACTTATCCTTCTCGCGTGACTTCTTCCTTTCGCTTGACATCTTCATTTCGCTTGACATATCTTGATCAACACCATCTTTATTCATCGTTAGTTGTTTTGCCGAGCCTTATATAGTCTTCTACAATCTCCCCCTAGGCTCGGTGAAACACTCTTAGTCAAAATCGACATTAGCTTTCTTGTAAGATCCGGAATATGCATACCACTTATTCCTTAGAATTTGATCAGCCATCCAAACATACTGGCAAGATAAAAAGTAAACAGACTCGTCAGCTGAGATAGGGCAATGTAGCAGCTTAATCAAGTTGTCTTTGCCAAACTTCATTAAGTCAGCTGGATCAATGATTCTGTATGATCTATCAACACATTTGATCACAGCCTGACCTGAATCCTTTTCACAACTCCAAGAAATAAGTTGCTTCAAAGAATTTGGAGGAACGGGAACATGAACTAGAACTTTCTTTATGAACTTAGGATGTTGATAGACTCTTATCTTCATTGGAGCTTTGGTGTTTTCATCTATTCTGAAAGAGTCATCAATCACCTTTGATTTTGCAGTTCTGAAGTCTTTGAAATTATTTTTCATCTCTCTTCTAATTTTTGACCTCATCAGTTCAGCTTCTCCATGATTGCTCTCATTAAAAAATAGAACTTTACCCATTGCATATAAATCAGCAACTCATAATGTATGAAAATCTTGAGTGCTTTTCAGGTAATCAATCTCTCCATTCCTTCTCTTTATGACATACATCCTTTTCTCTCCATCAAATGCCCAGCTAATCACATGAGATAGTTCACCATATTTGTCTTTCGGCTTTGATACAAACAAAAAGTGAGTTTCTGTAGGTGGTGGTGGTGCTCGGAATTATAGTCCACCTTTGGTGTATAAAGCGATTTGACCAGTAGAATCCTTTTGTGTTGTAGTAGTTGGAGTTAGTTCACATACAGACTCTGTTGGGATCTCTCCTTCTTCCATATTAATGTCTTTAAATAAGTCTTGTAAGTTGTTTCCAAAGATATCTTTATACTCATTTAGCTCATCCACATCATCAAATAAGCCAAATTTTTCTTATGTAGCTCCAGTAGATGCAGATTGCTGAAATGAATATAACTCTTTCTCGTATAAGTCTTCAGTGGCAGGATCCAACGGTTCATATCCTTCTGGTTCACTAGCACTTGGTCCTGAGACATTATCAGTGCTAGTATCACCAGTTGGATTAGAAGATAAAGCACCAACATCACCTCCGTCATCATCATCATCATTAGCATCATCATCATCATGATTATCACCATCATCTCCACCATCATTATTATCATCATCATTATCTTCATCATCATCATCATCATCTAAATCATCATCCGAATCACCGTAATCAACCAAATCTTCATCTTCTTCTTCATTAGCAATAGGGATAGGCATCATATGCTCAGGCTCAACAAAAGCTGTAGGTGTAACAACTTTAGTGATAGGTACTTCAGATGTAATTGGAACACCTTCAGTAACACTAACACTTGGTTGTGTCTCTGTAGTTTGAGCTTCGGTGACTTTTGCAACTTCTTGTAAATCAGCTGCAGGAGATGGATTAGGTGAACGCCTGCTCTCTCACCAACTACAGTTGTAGATCATACAACCTGCGGTTGATGGAAAAAAGTTTAAGAGATAAACTCTCTCAGCTCCTGTAACTGTCTCTCCAAACCGACGGAATAATCAATAACATTCTTCATCTGTAGGTCCAGAGATGTGATCCTTGTATCTTTTATGCTTGAATCCAAATTAATTATTGTAATCATTTTGGTTTTCTCCTCATTTTCCTTCCTCAACTCGGAAATAATATTGACATTCTCATAACATTCCTTTTCAAGAATTACTTGGGTGTTTTTCTTAGCATCTAAGGATGAGACTCCACATCTTTTGATCAAGTTCATTAATTTGGTGGAGAATCAGACAGATAAGAAGGTAAAATGCATCAGAAGTGACAATGGAACAGAATTTTGTAATCAGACGTTGAATGAGTTTTGTGAATCCAAAGGCATTGCGAGACAATTCAGTGCTGCAGGCACTCCACAACAAAATGGAATTGTAGAACGAAGGAATAGAACACTCATTGAAGCTGCTCGAACTATGATATCTGCTGCCAAATTACCATTGTTCTTTTGGGCTGAGGCAGTAAACACTGCATGTTATGTTCAGAATCGTGTTCTAATAAATAAAAGATTAAATATGACTCCTTATGAAATATTATATAAACATAAACCCAAAGTCAAAAATTTTAAAGCCTTTGGTTGTTGTTGTACTTTGTTACATACATCCGAATCAACCTCAAAATTTTTTGAAAAGGCTGATGAAAGTCACTTTATGAGATATGCAGCTAATAAGGTTGCATATCGGGTTTATAATAAAAGAACAAGACAAATAATTGAGTCATTTAATATTGATTGGCACGAGCTTAACATAATTGATGCAGGATCAGCTCCATCATGGGTTTATGATTATGAATCATTGTTCATAAATTTTAAAATTTCTAAACCTTCGTCTGCAGATGCTAATTCTCGATCAATATCTTTGGAGAACAAAATCCTTAAGGAAATTCCATCTCTTATATCTGATGATTCTGCAATTCCATCATCATCCAGGAGTATTCTTACTGCTTCTATGCATGTGTCTGAAAGTTTTAGTTTACCAGATGATCTTTCAGAACAGATTCATAATCAAGAGCCAGAAGAATCACTGAATTCACCATTGTTTGCTTCATCTTCTTTAGAGACTAGTGATACTCCAATAGAAGTCATTCAAGTTCCATTTGAGGAATCTCCAAATGTGTCTACTGCTTCTGAAAATCACATTTCAGACGACACTTTTGAAGAAAATATTGTCTATCAATCTAGAACCTCTGAAGAAGTGAAAGATAATGTTGAACATATCACTAACTTGGATGATGAGATTGTTGTAGATGATATTCCTCAACTGAGAATCCAAAAAACTCATTCAACTGAAGCCATAATTGGTCCGTTGCATGAACGTGTAATTACCAGAAGTCGTTCAGGGGCAATCAACACATGCTTGTATGCTTGCTTTCTATCACAGATAGTGCCAAAGAATGTGGAAATGGCACTCAAGGAAAACAGTTGAATAGAAGCAATGCAAGATGAGTTGATGCAATTTAAGAAGCTGAATGTTTGGCATCTTGTAGAACTTCCAAAAGATAAGCTTCCGATTGGAACAAAATGGATATTTCAGATCAAAACGGATGAAAAAGGTGTTATAGTTTAGAACAAAGCACATCTTGTGGTGCAGGGATTTTATCAAATTGAAGGATTGGATTATGAAGAAGTGTATGCTCCAGTTGCAAGACTTGAAGCAATATGCATTTTCTTAGCCTTTGCTTCATACATGAATATTAAGGTGTATCAGATGGATGTCAAAACTACTTTCTTATATGGGGAAATGAAGGAAGAAAGCTATGTTTGTCAACCTCCTGGATTGAAGATCCAGATCATCCTAATTATGTATACAAATTAGATAAGGCGTTGTATGGTTTACATCAAGCACCTCGTGCCTGGTATGCAATTCTGACTGAACATTTGCTTGCAAATGGTTATTCACGAGGAGCAATCGGTCAAACCTTATTCATTCGTAAATCATGCGATGACATCATTCTGGTTCAAATCTATGTCGATGATATCATTTTTGGGTCTACTAATGAAAGTATGTGCAAGGAGTTTGAAGAAGTGATGAAGAAGAAATTCGAGATGAGCTCTCTTGGTGAAATCTCATTTTTCTTAGGTATTCAAGTTAATCAGACTGAAACTGGTATTCCCATTCATCAAGAAAAATATGTTCAAACTATATTAGAGAAATACAAGTTTCAAGATTCCAAAGTAGCTCCAACTCCTATGTCTTCTCGTCCTACTCTCACTCCAGATCCATTAGGTGAATCAGTTGATCAACATCTGTACAGATCAATGATTGGTTCCCTCATATATCTTACTGCAAGCAAGCCGGATATCATGTTCCCTGTTTGTCAGTGTGCCCGCTATGAAAGTGATCTAAACACATTGATATCCGAATCCATTTCATCCGTGACTGTTTTGATCGTAAACTTATTCATTTAAAACAAGTGCCATCAACTGAAAACATTGCTGATTTGTTTACCAAGGCATTTGATCATTCTCGATTTGATTTCCTTGTGCAATCATTGGGAATGATTAACTTTGGATAAATTGATTTCTTGAATCTTTACAAAAAGATTTTTCATTTTTTTAATAAGAAATAAAATTGTAATTGTTTTCTTTTTATTTAAAAAAACAATCACAATTTTAGGGGGAGAAATTAGAAAACAAGTTCTGAAAAATATTTTTGGTTTTAGGGAGAGTCAAGATTGGATAAATTGTCAAAAAGTAATTTTCATGATTAAATGAGAAATGATATTACAAAGTTCAAAACGAGTCTATGTACTTTCAAAGGCTTACATATAAAAAGACTTGGATTATGTTTGATGTGTCAATAGGCTTTGCTTTCAGAAATGAAAAGATCGTAAATGAGTGATTAAACGTGAAGTAAAGTGATATGATTTAGTGGGTAACATATCAGGATTCTGTGACAATACCAAAAATGTTCTAAAACAGACTGAGAGTTATATTCTTGTCATACTTAAGACTTTTATTGTTTGATTCATTGATTATCATATATAACTATGTATATATTTATAAAAGAAAATACAAAAAGACATGCAAAAAGAAATAAAAGGACATAAAGAAAATAAATGAGCAAAAAGATGCCAAAAAGGCCATATAGGATATAAGATGCCAAAGTGTACAAATCAAAAGATATGTCTAAAGACATACATACTATATGGTATATATATTTTCTACTTTGAGAATATTTTCTGATCACGGAAGATAAAATCAAAAGATGGGGCATGTAAGTCCGGATGGCTTGTAAGTCCTAAACATCTTGAGAGGGCAGACGTAAGTCCGGATGGCTGTTTGTAAGTCCTTAAAATTGTTAATATTCCGTGTTAAGAAATATTTCTCAGGTTAGTTATGCTCAAATAGATATATTTTAGGAATAAACAAATGGTATCACTGATCAACAATGCATGGTTTAAGTCAATTTGAGATGACTTGAAATCTCGACAGTGTCCTAAAGACTAATAAGTATTTTACAGAAATTCTGATTGTGGGATCCACTGAATTTATATAAAATCATACAAAACATGATAAGTATCACTCCTTATGTTTCTGAGTAAAAACTGAAGTATAAGTTTAAATAGGAAAAAATATATTGACAATCAACTTAACTAGTTTCTTTAAATAAAGCTGGATAGAGTCTTGAGTTGACAAAGAACTATATGATCTCATTATGAAAATTCTTACAAGACAATTTTGATCAGTAAACAATGCAGATCTTGATTTTTTATATTTGTTCATTATTTTGTTATTTTGTTTTTTTTGTTTTCATTTTGTTTTGTTTTTGTTTTGTTTAGGTATTAAGATAAATAAATCATAGATAAACTTTTGAAAATTGAAGATTCATTAAATTAATTGGTCATTTGGTAAATAATACATTTTGTTGAAATACATAATTGATAATAAAAGATTTTTGAAAAATGAGAAAAATTGAAAAGTAGAAAAATTGAAAATTTTCAAAGTGTGAGACAAACTCGCGCGAATAAAGGTTGTCGCGCGAAAAATGAAGTCGCGTGACATGTTTGGCATATAAATATCACAGTGTTGAACGAAAAGTCACTTTTCGCATTCTTTATCATCCGAAAACCGTTTTCGCACTTACTCATCTTTTCAAATTCTGAGAGTATTTCATACCTTTCATCCATTATGAGACACTTATTCGTTCACATTACATCCATTCTGAGATTACAAGGTAGATTTAGTTTCATTGTTACAAAAGAGATCATATTCGTAAATGAACTTAACAACTTTAATCAAAAATCTAACAAAACGGACTTAAATGTTAAAATTAAAAGATGTAGTGAACTAAATGAATATAGGCGATCGTTAAGGAATGCATTGTTTGGTTCAAAATCATGATTTTGATGGTTAATTTGATAGTTGGTATGTGCGAATCGCGTGAAAGCAATGAACAGATGCGAAACCGACCTTTCGCATGAAGTTTGACCTTTCACATGAAGTTTGATTTTCACTTGAAGTTTGATTTTCACGTGAATATATCTTTCGCATGAAAACTGTCTTCGCTTGAAGATAGATCTTTTCGCATGAATGTTAATTTTCGCACGATTGTCATTGTCGTGTGAATAATGTTTTCGCGCGACTGGGACCCTTAATTGCTGAAATTTTTCTAAGTGTGGAAAATTTTCTTTTCACACGATTGAGAACATAATTGCTGAAAATTTTCTAAGTGTTAAAATTTTCTTTTGTGTGTGATTGAGTTATGAAAATTTTACTTGTCTTGTTGGTTTGTGTAAATGTAGATGGCGCAAATGATTTTTAATAAAAATCATAACTGTGTGGCCTATTTGGATGATGTTCCAGAAGGGAAAGAACTGTTTACTTCTATGATTGAAGGGCTGAAGAATTCCCGTATTGTATATGCTATTTCTGCTGATCCAACCATCCTCTGAGTTGATCGACTCATTCTGGAGCACTGCTGCATTAGAAAAGGATCAAGCAGGCAAATCAATTATTACAGCTACAGTTAAAGACAAGAGGGTGATTGTATCCCAGGCCATTCTGAACCAAGTATTATTATTTGATGATTAAGATGATGACCATATTAGATGATAAAGTGGTCTTAGACTGTCTGACACGTATGGGCTATGAGTACAGATATCCCAGTTTGCATAAGAAATGGTTACCACCATACTGGAACTATTTATTTCATGTGGTTATCCATTGTCTAAGTAATCTGAAGGCCGGAATGGTTAGTTTGAGCGTAGTGTTTGGATCATTACTAGTTTCTCTTGTGGATGATCTTCCATTCAGTATTTCTGGAGCTATCTTTCAGAAGATGCAGAAGAATGCCACTGCTAATCCTTGAAAGAAGTTCATCATGTATCCTCGTTTTATTCAATTGGTGATCAATGACGCTTATTCGGAGTTTGCAACACTTAGATCTTCTAAGTATGTTGTCCAAACTATCAAGAAGGAGATCTTTACACATTTGACTGGAGCACGAGGGAATAAATGCTCTGGTGAAAGTTTTGCAAAGATTGGTTGGTTTTCTGAGATTGATGACAGTGATAGAGACGTGGAAGGAGATGTTCATACTAATGATGCACAGACTGGTACTTCTACCTCTGTTGCAAGAGATGATATCGATGAGGAGATTGAGAGATTATTTGAGGATGAACCAACTCAAGCTGAGAGAGTAGAAGGTGAAGTTCATTCAGCCTCTAGTTCAGATACTATGAATGATCAGATAGGGAATGTGCCCTATGTTCTTCAGACTGATCAAACTCCATCTACTCCAACTTCCTCTAGGAAAGGATCTATTGAAGAAAGAGATACTGATTATATTCCTGAGGAATCTCTAAGTACTTCCATGAGGTTGAAGCGAATGTCTAAGAGAAAAGATTTTCCTACAAGGAAAAGAGGAAGAAGTGGTATTCCTAAACGACCATGAACTCAAGTGATTATCACTGAAGCTGAACAGACTACCACTTCTGGTATTCAGAGATCACCTAAAAAAGTGGTGACTGAAGAAGAAACTCAAGCTGATATCACTATCACTGTTTCTAATATAGAGACTGTTCATGTATCAGAACCAGCAAATGTTTCTGAGTCTGGATTTTCAACACCACCACGACAAGAGAATTTGGAGTTTGATGTTGACACCTTTCTGAACACTCCACCAGAGTTCAAAGGTAGAGAAGAATCTTCCAGTGCTCCTTAATCTACATCTATTACATTGGAAGAAAGGGTAAAGAATCTTGAAAAGGAAAGTTATGAGAATGTCAAGATTATTTCTGAGTTGAGGAAGGAAAATGAGGAGAAAACCAAAATGAGGAAGATGTTGACATATCTTGATCAACACCATCTTTATTCATCATTAGTTGTTTTGCCGAGCCTTATATAGTCTTCTACAGGGATGCTTTGGAAACTCAAATCATGGGAAACAAAAAGATGAGGGAAAGCAAGAAGGATATGCTGAATCAAGAGTTTAACATGTTTAATCTTGTTGTGGGAGAGATTTTAGATGTTCAGATAGCCAGATTTGTGAAACTGGTTACGAAAATGAAAAGTGCTGGAATAACAATTGAACCAATCGTGGTTAACAAGAAGCTGCTGAATTCACTTCCTTACAGTTGGAATCACAACTGTACTCTGATCAAAAGAACAAAAGACTTGTATACTCTTCCTTTGACTGATTTAATATCTACTATCAAGTCTTATGAAATGGATGATAAGCAGAGAGCTGCAAATCATTTGAGTTCTTTGGGTGCTGAAGCAACTGCTCTTTATGCTAAAATGGCTAGTAATCCTAATTACTATGTCAGTTATACTCAGATGTGTCAGCAACAGCAAACAGGAAGTTCAGCATCTCCAAAAATTCTACCAGTTTTGAACCCACAAGTTCAAATTCTGGTTGTTCAACATTATTCCCCCATCATCCATCAACAAATCCCTCAAACTTCAGCCCCACAGAGTATTCAACAAGCTTATGTTGCTACCACAAATCCTTCAAAACAGACTGTTCAGATTGCTAAGGAACATCTTGCATTATTCACTACTTTCATGTCAAGTTATGAGGCGTTCATGGCTGGAAGACTTACTGCTCCAAATGTTTTGATTGATGATCTTCAACAAGTAAACCCTGATGATGTGGAAGAAAATGATATTAAATATCAAATGGCAATAGTGGTGTACAGGGCTAAGAATTTTGCTAGATGAACTGGAAGAAAGATGTTTGGAGTTAATAACTCTAGCAAAATTGGTTTTGACAAGTCCAATCTGAGATGTTAAAACGATGATAAACCAGGACATTTTGCTAGAGAATGCACTGAACCTAAGACTGGTCAAGCTGAAGGAACCAAAAGAATGGTCACTGTGGAGGTTGAAACGAAGAAGGATAAAGCAAGTTCTTCTGGTGGTAACAAAGCATTAGTTTCACAAACTAATGCTGAGTATGATTGGTCAGATCAGATGGAAGCACTTGATTTGAAGTTATCTACAGCTTTGTTTGCTCAGATTGTTACTAAACCAGAGGAGAATGAGAATTTGTTTGCTGAATTTGTATTAGAAGATCTGTTGGATGGTATGTTTGTTGATAAGGAAAAAGAGAAGGAAGAAGTTATAGTTGATGAAAGTAATGTGAAGGAAGAGATGGAAGAGAAGGTTGATGAGAAGAAGAAAGAAATAGAAGAGTACACTGTTGAGCCTCTAGTCAAATACAAGTTTGAAGAGTCAAAGACTGTTGATGTTGCTTCAGTGGAAGAACAAGTTGATGCTATGAAAGCATTTATGGTGAAGAATGTTGGAGAATCAGAAGGAGGAAGCTCAGAACCAAAAGTATATAACGATTTATGCACAAATATATGTATTGAGAAAGTTCAAAGGTACAGAGTTCATAATAAGAACTTGATAATGAAAGTTGAAAAACTTCAATATCTAGCTCGAAAACACAAGTCAAATGAAAAGATTTTTAATGAAAAACTTGAAGGTCTAAATAAAACAGTGTCCAACTTACAATTAAATCTTCATGATAAAGAATGTACAAATAATGATTTGACTAACAGAAATAATGAACTCGCCTTGGAAATCAATCGACTCAACAGTGAATTAGCCTCGGCTAAATTGACTGTTGAAAAGTTTGAACTTTCATCAAACATGGTTGAAGGTATTATCAAATCTCAAATGACTCAGAAGATAAAAGGAGGAAAATGTGGTGTTGGTTTTTCATACATCGCTCCACCAATCAATCATGATTATTCATGTTTGCCTTCGTCTGATGTCATTTCTGATTGTGATATGAGTTATGGGATATGTTTTTCACCATCCTCAGACTTAAAACCTTCAGTCAAAATAAATTTGACTGTTGATCCTATCATAATAACTAAAACTAAATAATCAACTGAAAATTTTTATGCAGATAATTTGAAGGTGGATGGTTTGGTTGAAGAGTGGGAAAGTGATAGTGAGAGTGAGAATGAAAGAGATAGTTTGAAAAATAAGAATGTAAAAGATTTCAAATCTGATTGTAATCAAACTTCATTGAGGAATGAAAAGAATGTTGATTTAAATACAATAAAACCAAATATCAACTGTAATTTGAATGAAAGTCAAAGGGCAAATCATAAAGTGAATCTTGAAAAAGATTTTAAAAATGATTTGTTTTTAAAGGTTTAATTGAAGATGAAAATTATATTTTTAAGGAAACAAATTTTCGATTCTTTAAAAATAAAATTCATCAGAATGCTAATCCTGTGAAACAAGATATTTGTAGCCCAGATGTGCAAAAGAGTAGTCCTTCCTCATCAATTCTGAAAATTCAAAAGCTTGGTCCTTCTCCAGCATCAATTCGAATAACAAAGCTTGGTCCTTCTCCAGCACAATCTAAGAGTGGTCCAATTCCAACATCATCCGTTCAGACAGCCAAAGCTGATAAACCCCACATTACAAGTGTTCACAAATCACCCATTTCCTCGAATCTGTCTAAGATGAACAAGCAATTATACAATGAAGTAAAGATTCGAGAGACTGCGCAGAAAGTTAAACCAAAATGTCAATCTGATTTTGGTTTTTATGACAATTTTTATAATTGTCATCCACAGTTTGTTTTCTACACACAACAACGGAAATGTTATCAGTGTGAAAACATAAATCATCTTGCAAATAATTTTCCTTATCTACAAAAATCATTAAGCAAACAATAATTTCATAACTCTATTGCTCACAATAGAAAAATGTTTTTCACTCATGGAAAATTTTCAAAACCATTGAAATCAAAAGATGAAAATGCTAATGATGTCGAAAAGAACAAGAATTTGAAAAATGATTTAAAAGACAACATTAAATTGAGAAGTGTTAAAGAAAAGATTGATGTGCAGAACAAATACAACAATCTCAAATCATTTTGTTTAAATGCAACACATGATGTGCTCAATTCTTGTTTGACTTGGGTACCAAAGACTAAGTAATTCTTTTACTTATGCAGGGACAACCGCAAAATATTATTGAAAGCTTATGGCATGTAGACAGCGGTTGTTTAAGACATATGACTAGAAATTTTTCGTTACTTCAAGATGTTCAATCTTACAATGGAGGAAGGGTAATTTTTGTAGGTGATAAAGGAGGTAGTATCAGTAAACATGGTACAGTTACAAATGGTGTCCTAAGTTTCGAAAATGTCAATTTTGTTGAGGAATTAAAACATAACCTTCTAATTGTGTCTCAAATTTGTATTCTACACACTTTACTAATAAAGAATGTTTAATAATAAAACCGGGTTTTGTAATTCCTGATGACTGGGTTTTGATGAGGACTCCGAGAGACAATGATACATATCTTCTTGATATGCATTGTTCTAATTCTTTGGTAACAGCTTCTTGCTTATTATCCAAAGTCTCGGAGAATGATTCCATGTTATGGCATCGTCGGTTGGGACACGTAAATCTTAAAAACATGAATAAACTGGTGCGTGAAAATCATGTCATTGGTTTACCTGAAAAAGAATTTCAATTAAACGAACATTGTCTGTCATGTTCAAAGGGTAAACAACATAAACTTCCTCACAAACCAATTGTACACAACTCAATCGAATCAATCTTACAACTCTTACACATGGATCTATTCGGTCCAGTAAGTGTTTTAAGTTTGGGTTGACGATCTTATTGTTTGGTTGTTACTGATGACTTTTCAAGACTTACTTGGGTGTTTTTCTTAGCATCTAAGGATGAGACTCCACATCTTTTGATCAAGTTCATTAATTTGGTGGAGAATCAGACAGATAAGAAAGTAAAATGCATCAGAAGTGATAATGGAACAGAATTTTGCAATCAGACGTTGAATGAGTTTTGTGAATCTAAAGGAATTGTGAGACAATTCAGTGTTGCAGGCACTCCACAACAAAATGGAGTTGCAGAACGAAGGAATAGAACACTCATTGAAGCTGCTCGAACTATGATATCTGCGGCAAAACTACCATTGTTCTTTTGGGCTGAGGCAGTAAACACTGCATGTTACATTCAGAATCATGTTCTAATAAATAAAAGATTAAATATGACTCCTTATGAAATATTTTATAAACACAAACCCAAAGTCAAATATTTCAAAGCCTTTGGTTGCTGTTGTACTTTGTTACACACAACCGAATCAACCTCAAAATTTTCTGAAAAGGCTGATTAATGTTACTTTGTGGGATATACAACTAATAAGGTTGCATATCGGGTTTATAAAAAGAAGAAGACAAATAATTGAGTCATTTAATATTGATTGGCACGAGCTTAACATAACTGATGCATGATCAGCTTCATCATGGGTTTATAATTATGAATCATTGTTCATAAATTTTAAAATCTCTAAACCTTCGCCTGCAGATGCTAATTCTCTATCATTATCTTTGGAGAATAAAATCATAGAGGAAATACCATCTCTCATATCTGATGATTCACCAATTTCTTCATCATCCAAGAGTATTCCTACTGCTTCTGTGCGTGTGTCTGAAAGTTCTGGTTTACCAGACAATCTTTCAAGACAGATCCACAATCAGGAGCCAGAAGAATCTCTAAATTCACCATTGTCTACATCATCTTCTTCAGAGACTATTGATACTCCAATTGAAGTCATTCAAGTTCCATTTGAAGAATCTCCAAATGTGTCTACAGCTTCTGAAATCAAATTTGAGGTGACACTTTTGAAGAAAATATTGTATATCAATCTAGAACCTCTGAAGAAGTGAACGCTAATGCTGAACATATCACTATCTTGGAAGATGAGATTGTTGCAGATGATATTCCTCAGCTGAGAATTCATAAAACTCATCTAACTGAAGCAACAATAGGTCCATTGCATGAAGGTGTAATTACCAGAAGTCGCTCAGGGGCAATAAACACATGTTTGTATGCTTGCTTTCTATCAGATAGTGCCAAAGAATGTTGCAATGGCACTCAAGGAAAACAATTGGATAGAAGCAATGCAAGATGAGTTGATGCAATTTAGAAAGCTGAATGTTTGGCATCTTGTAGAACTTCCAAAAGATAAGCTTCCTATTGGAACAAAATGGATATTTCGTAACAAAACGGTTGAAAAAGGTGTTATAGTTCGGAACAAAGCACGTCTTGTGGTGCAGGAATTTTATCAAATTGAAGGATTGGATTATGAAGAAGTGTATGCTCCAGTTGCAAGACTTAAAGCAATAAGCATTTTCTTAGGTTTTGCTTCTTACATGAATATTAAGGTATATCAGATGGATGTCAAAACTGCTTTCTTATACGAGGAAATGAAGGAAGAATCCTATGTTTGTCAACCTCCTGGATTTGAAGATCCAGATCATCCTGATTATGTCTACAAATTGGATAAGGCATTGTATGGTTTATATCAAACACCTCGGGCTTGGTATGCAACTCTGACTGAACATTTGCTTGCAAATGGTTATTCATAAGGAGCAATTGATCAAACCTTATTCATTTATAAATCAGGCGATGACATCATTCTGGTCCAAATCTATGTCGATGATATCATTTTTGGTTCTACTCATGAAAGTATGTGTACGGAGTTTGAAGAAGTGATGTAGAAGAAATTCGAGATGAGCTCTCTTGGTGAAATTTCATTTTTCTTGGCTATTCAAGTTAGTCAGACTGAATCTGGTATTCTCATTCATCAAGAAAAATATGTTCAGACTATATTAGAGAAATACAAGTTTCAGGATTCCAAAGTAGCTCCAACTCCTATGTCTTCTCGTCCTACTCTCACTCCAGATCCATTAGGTGAATCAGTTGATCAACATCTGTACAGATAAATGATTGGTTCCCTCATGTATCTTACTACAAGCAGGCCGGATATCATGTTCCCTATTTGTCAGTGTGCCTGCAATCAAAGTGATCCAAAAGAATCACACATGAAAGTTGTCAAGCGGATTTTCAAGTATCTCAAGGGTCAACCAAAACTTGGTCTCTGGTATCCTCGAACTACCGATTTCAATTTATTTGCTTATACTGACAGTGATTATGGTGGTTGTAATTCAGACAGGAAATCGACTACAGGATGATGTCAATTTTTAGGCAACAGACTCATTTCCTGGCAGTGTAAAAGCAGAACACTGTTTTTACATCCACTACTGAAGCTGAATATGTGGCTGGATCGAGTTGTTGTTCCCAGCTTGTCTGGATTCAACAACAACTTCTCGATTACGGTCTCAACATATATGACACACCAATTTGGTGTGACAACACGGCAGTACTGAACATCGTCAAAAATTACATTCAACATTCCAAAACTAAATACATTGACATCCGAATCCATTTCATCCGTGACTGTTTTGATCGTAAACTTATTCATTTAAAACAAGTACCTTCAACTGAAAACATTGTTGATTTATTTACCAAGGCATTTGATCATTCTCGATTTGATTTCCTTGTGCAATCATTGGGAATGATTAACTTTGGATAACTTGATTTCTTGAATCTTCACAAAAAGATTTTTCATTTTTTTAATAAGAAATAAAATTATAATTGTTTTCTTTTTCTTTAAAAGAACAATCACAATTTTAGGGGGAGAAATTAGAAAACAAATTCTGCAAAAATATTTTTGTTTTAGGGGAAGTCAAGATTTGACAAAGTTACAAAGGGAATTTTCATGATTAAATGAGAAATGATATTGCACAGTTTAAAACGAGTCTAAGTACTTTCAAAGGCTTACATATAAAAAGACTTGGATTATGTTTGATGTGTCAATAGACTTTGCTTTCAGAAATAAAAAGATCATAAATGAGTGAGTAAACTTGAAGTAAATGATATGAATTAGTGGGGAACATATCATGATTCTGTGACAATACCAAAAATGTTCTAAAACAGACTGAGAGTTATATTCTTGTCATACTCAAGCCTGTTATTATTTGATTCAGTGAGTATCATATATAAATATTTATATATATATAAGAAAATACAAAAAGACATGCAAAAAGAAATAAAATATATAGAGAAAATAAATGAGCAAAAAGATGCCAAAAGGCCATATAGGATATAAGATGCCAAAGTGCATAAATCAAAAGATATGTCTAAAGACATACATACTATATGGTATATATATTTTCTACTTTGAGAATATTTTCTGATCACGGAAGGCAAAATCAAAAGATGGGGCATGTAAGTTCGGATGACTTGTAAGTCCTAAACATCTTGAGAGGGCAGACCTAAGTCCGGATGGCTGTTTGTAAGTCCTTAAAATTGTTAATATTCCATGTTAAGAAATATTTCTCAGGCTAGTTATGCTCAAACAGATATATTTTAGGAATAAACAAATGATATCACTGATCAACAATGCATGGTTTATGTCAATTTGGGATGACTTGAAATCGCGATAGTGTCTTGAAGACTAATAAGTATTTTACAAGAATTCTGATTGTGGGATCCAATGAATTTAAATAAAATCATATTAAACATGATAAATATCACTCTTTATGTTTCTAAGTAAAGACTGAAGTATAAGTTTAAAATGGACAAAATATATTGATAATCAACTTAACCAGTTTTTTTTAAATAAAGCTGGACAGAGTCTTGACTTGACAAAGAACTATATGATCTCATTATGAAAATTCTCACAAGACAATTTTGATCAATCAACAATTCAGATCTTGATTCTTTGTAAGTATTCAATTTTGTTATTTTATTTTTTTTTGTTTTGTTATCAGTTTGTTTTTTATTATGTTTTGTTTTGGTTTAAGACAAATAAATAAACAAACAAACAAACATACCCAGTGTATCCCGCTGGAGAGCAGGGTCTGGGAGGGGTATATGGTGGCATGTCTTTCCTCTATCTAGAAAGATAGAGAGACCGCTCCCGAAGAGACCCCCGACTCGTTAACAAAGTCAATAACAATAACAATCATAATACAAAGCATACAACACACAGATATATATCACATAAAGAATTTGATAAAGCATACAACACAAAGATATATCTCACAGAGATATATATCACACAAAGATAAAACACAGTCAATAACAATAACAATCATAATAAAAACGGCATGTAGCCCCCAAAGAGGGTATATGAGGAAAACTACACCTAGCGAGTGTGGTCCGACCATGTATTACCGTATACCCTTCCCACCCACAAAACCCACTAAAAGTCCTTAATTTTAATTCTACGCCTCCACTCACTTCTATCCTCGATCATGTTCTCAGAAAGATGCAAGTCTATCATATCTCTCCTAATAACCTCGTCCCAAGTCAACCTAGGTCTACCTCTACTCCTCCTACCCTCTAAACTGATGTTCTCTACTGCTCGGACAGGTGCTGCCATCGTTCTCCTCTTCACGTGCCCAAACCATCTTAATCTTCCCTCTCTTATTTTTTCTGTGATAGTAGCCACCTCTAGCCTCTGGCGAAAGACGTCGTTTCTTATCCGATCCAATCTTGTATGTCCACACATCCACCTCAGCATTCGCATTTCTGCGACCTCTATTTGTCTCTCGTGCGATTTCTTTATGGCCCAACAGTCTGTGCCGTATAACATAGCTGGACGTACTGCCACTCTGTATAGTTTTCCCTTTAGTTTGGCTGGGAACCTCTTATCACACAAAATCCCTGATGCTGCTCTCCACTTGCACCATCCTGATTGTACACGGTGTGCTACATCGCTGTGTATCTCTCCATCTTCCTGTACGTACGAGCCAAGGTATTTGAACCTAGCTGTCCGCGGTACCGCCATTCCCTGGATACTGATTTGGGTGTCCTCCTCGGGTTCACCACTAAAGTTACAATGCATGTATTCTGTCTTAGAGCGACTTATCCTTAAGCCCCTGCGTTCTAGTGCTGCTCTCCACTGTTCTAATCTCTCGTTAAGCACCGTCTTAGATTCTGATATTAAGACGATATCATCCGCAAACAGCATACACCATGGGACTGGCTCTTTTATAGACTTGGTAATCTCGTCCAACACTACTGTGAAGAGGAATGGGCTCAATGCCGATCCTTGATGGAGTCCTACTTCCACCGGGAAGTAGTCTGTGTCTCCTACAGGTGCTCTTACACACGTTTTTGCCCCGTCATACATATCCTTTATTATTTTGATATACCTCTCTGGTACCTTTCTAAGTCGTAGGCTTTCCCAGATGAGTTTCCGCGGCACACTGTCATAGGCTTTTTCTAGGTCAATGAATACCATATGTAGGTCTCTTTTCTTTTCTCTATATTTCTCCATTATCCTCCTTATGACGTGTATAGCTTCTGTTGTAGATCGTCCTGGCATAAATCCAAATTGGTTTACCGCTATCTGAGTTTCTCGTCTAATTCTCGTGTCAACAATTCTTTCCCATAGCTTCATCGTGTGGCTCAATAGCTTTACTCCCCTGTAATTTGCGCAACATTGGACATCTCCCTTTTTCTTATATATGGGGACTATGACACTACTTCTCCACTGCTCTGGCATCTTTCCTGTCTTAAAGATGGTGTTGAATAAGTCCGTTAGCCATTGTAGGCCCTCATCCCCAAGGCACTTCCACACTTCTATCGGAATGTTGTCTGGCCCCACCGCCTTAGCCCTTCCCATTTTCTTCAAAGCTCTTTTGACTTCATCGACTGTGATGCTTCTACAATAACACTTGTTTTGTTGCATCGTTTGATTTGTTTCATCGATATCCGTTTGTTGATTACTGTTCGTTATGTTGAAAAGGTTATCGAAGTACGTTTTCCATCTCCCCTTGATGTCTTTCTCCCTCACCAAGACCTTTCCATCCGCGGCCTTTATAAACTTCACCAATCTCAAGTCCTGTCTACTACGTTCCCTTGCCTTGGCGATCTTAAACATGTCATGTTCGCCCTCTTTCGTCTCTAATCGCTTATACATCCTCTCGTATGCTGTGTTCTTTGCCTCTGACACAGCCTTTTTCGCCTCTCGTTTAACCTCTTTGTATTTATCTTTTAGCTCTGCTCGTTCTTCCTCATTATTACAGCGTAAAAGCTCTCTAAAACTTTGTTGTTTAATTCTTATCCTCTCCTGTACCTCTTCGTTCCACCACCAGGATTCCTTATGACCGATTTTCCTATTTGTTGTAGTCCCAAGCGTTTCTTTAGCTGCTTGAATGACTCTAGTTGCCATAGCCTCCCACTTTTGGTTGGCATCTTCCTGTGGCCCACTCAGGTTCATTGGTATGATTTTATCTCTAAAGATGGTAGTCTTTTCGTCTTTGAGTTGTCCCCATCGGATCGTAGGTCTACTTCTCTTAGTTGGTTGGATAATTGCTCTCTTCAGTCGTAGATCTGCCACCAACATGTGATGTTGAGTGAATACTGTCTGTCCCGGTATTGTCTTGCAGTCCTTCCACGAGCTACGGTCTTCTCTCCTCATCAGCAAATAATCTATTTGTGTGTGTCTCCCGCCGCTGCTAAACGTAATTAGATGCGATTCTTTTTTCTTGAAAAACGAGTTTATGATGCTTAGTTCATGCGCTAGTGCAAAGTCAAGGAGCTCCCTACCGACGTCATTCCTCAGACCATACCCAAAGCCTCCATGCACCGACGGAAAATGATCGTTGTCCTTACCGATATGCCCATTAAAATCTCCTCCTATGAATATTTTTTCTTCTCGAGGTATGTCTCCCATAACGTGATCTAAGCTCTCCCAGAACTTCTTTCTTTCCGTATCTCCTAATCCTACTTGCGGTGCATACGCACTAATTACAGCCACTACTTCGTCTCCTATTACTATCCTTAACAACATAAGTCTATCATCGATTCTTCTAACCTCCACTACATTATCCTGAAGTTCTTTAGCAACTAAAACACCTACTCCATTTTTTGTTCCATCTGACCCTGAATACCATAGTTTATACCCATTACACTCCTTTGCCCTCCCACCCCGCCATCTAGTCTCCTGGATGCACGCTATCTGAACCTTACGGCTCCTTAACACATCTATTATCTCTAATAACTTACTAGTAAGTGTTCCTACATTCCACGATGCCACTCGTAATTTATAACCCTTATTCCCTGTAGTTGCATCTCTCGTCACCGTACATGATCTCGGGGCAACATAATGTCTCCTGTTATCTATTATACCTTACTCACCCAACGTGACAAGACGCACCTTAAAAAAGAGGATGCCACACTAATAAAGCTTAACACAAAAGCAGTCACCCACGCAGTGGTCAACAAAACACAGACGAGCGCAATTACAACCAGCAACAGAAATATATCAAATCACAAGACAATGTGAGTGGCACAATCAAATCCCTATTTAAAAGCAGAGTGCTGGTACCCCTAACCCAGCCAATCAGTCCAATCAGTCCAAACGAAAAATATAAAAAGAGCAGACTAGAGGCAGAGATAAGACCCGAGACTGGACGATCTCACCCAAATTACACTAACAGGTAGCAATTTAAAATCAGATTGCTGGTACCCCTAACCCAGCCAAACAATCTAAACTAACAGATATAAACTAAAGGTATAGTTAAAACAGATATGTAAACCT
This sequence comes from Flaveria linearis, assembly GCA_024085815.1. Lineage (NCBI taxonomy): Eukaryota > Viridiplantae > Streptophyta > Magnoliopsida > Asterales > Asteraceae > Flaveria > Flaveria linearis. The sequence goes on from CM044012.1 coordinate 37,609,273, forward strand.
GCGATAGGACAGATATGTGCACCCAAATTATACCAATGATATAATGAAAGACAAGTAAAAACAGATATGTAAACTTGAGTTAGAACGATCTCACCCAATGTACACCCAATTTAGGGTTCTTCGTTTATGCAGCCTGTTCACGATCTCACCCAAATTACACCAATATACACCGGAGATTGTTGGTACCCTGTTCACAGCCTGTTCACAGATCGAGAGAACTGTTCACAGATCTGCGGTTTTGCTGTTCGGAGAAAGCCGGTTGGGGGTGATGTGGTGAGTGTTGCACAGATCTCCGGTTGGGAGTGATGTGGTGGTGGGGGGGCGAATCGCCGGGCGATGTGGCTGTTCACAGATCGCCGGTTCACAGATCTCCGATTGCGCTGTTTACAGAGCGCCGGTGGGCTGTTCACAGAGCGCCGGTGGGGGTGTTGTGATCGCCGGTGGGCGCTGATCACAGAGGTCCGGTGGGCTGTTCACAGAGCGCCGGTGGGGGCTGTTCACAGGGCGTCGGTGTCTGTGCAGGTCGCCGGTTTGGTTTTTGCCGGCGGAGGTCGCCGGTGAGGCTTTGGCCGGCGGAGATCGCCGGGGTGATTTGAACGTTGGTGGTGGTTCTGTCGGTGAGAGAGAGAGAGAGAGAGAGAGAGAGAGAGAGAGAGAAGAGGAATGTTTAAGACAAATAAATAACAGATAAAATAAATAACAGACAAAATGTTTTATTTACCAAGTGACCAATTAATTTCAAGAATCTTCAATTTTCAAAATTTAAGGCAAAATTTTAAGACAAATAAATAACAGATAAAATTTTGCCTTAAATTTTGAAAATTGAAGATTCTTGAAATTAATTGGTCACTTGGTAAATAAAACATTTTGTTGAATTACATAATTGATTGAAAAGTTGAAAATTTTATTTATGAAATGTAAAAAGACTGTCGCGCGAAAGGTGGAGTCGCGTGACATATTTAGCATATAAATATCACAGTGGTAAAAGCAAAGTCACTTTTCGCATTCTTACTCATCCGAAAACACTTTTCGCACATATTCATCATTTCAAATTCTAAGAGTATTTAGTCCATTTCATCCATTCTAAGACACTCATTAGTTCACATTTCATACATTCTGAGATTTAAAGGTAGATTCTATTTGAAATGGTTACAAAAGAGATCAAATTCGAAAATGAACTTAACAACTTTAATAAAAAATCTAACAAAATGGACTTAAATGTTAAAATTAAAAGATGTAATGAACTAAATGAACGTAGGCGATGGTTAAGGAATACATTGTTTGGTTCAAAATCATATTTTTGAAGGTTAATTTGAAAGTTGGTCTGCACGAATAGCTTGAAAGAAATGAACAGATGCGAAACTGACCTTTCACATGTAGTTTGATTTCGCATGGATTTTTCGCATGAAAAAGTTTTCGCTTGAATTAGATTTTTCGAGTGAAGGTTAATTTCGAATGAAATTGAAACTTTCGCATATATTTTAATGTGGAAATTGTTTTCGCACGAAAAGCAGTATTCGCACCAAAAGGGTATTTCCCATGAATTGTGGTTTCGCGTGAAACTTAGTTTCGCTTGAGGGGATTTATAGCTTAAACTGTTTTCGTGCGACTAAGGCATTAGAAATCAGAAAATTTTCTAAGTGTTGAAACTTTATTATGTGTTAAATTTTTATTGTAGAAGACCATTAAAAGGCTCGGCAAAACAACGAAAGCAAAAAGAAGAAGTCAAGCGAAAGCAGAACTCAAGTGAAAGCAGATTCCACGTGACAAAGAGAGCTCGCGCGAAAGCAATACCCGCGCGAAAAGTGTATCTCGTGTGAGAACAGTTGTTTTAGTATAAATATGTAATTTTTGCTTTTTGTATATAAGTTCTTCATAGTTTTCGAAGTATTCAGTTCAATTATTCTCTGTAATCACTCTGTGCGATTTCGCACAAGATTGTAATCACTATTGATTATCAATTGAAGTTGTTTTGATCATTCTTTGTCTTCTTCCAATCATAATTTCATTCCGCGTTATTGTGATTGAGATCTTGGTTGATCATCTTTGGAATTTGACTGACTTTTACAAGTGGTTATTCACGAGGAGCTATTGATCAAACCTTATTCATTCGTAAATCAGGTGATGACATCATTCTGGTTCAAATCTATGTTGATGATATCATTTTTAGATCTACAAATGATAGTATGTGTACTGAGTTTGAAGAAGTGATGAAAAAGAAATTTGAGATGAGTTCCCTTGGAGAAATTTCATTTTTCTTGGGTATCCAAGTTAATCAATCTGAAACTGGTATTCTCATTCATCAAGAAAAATATGTTCAGACTATTCTTGAGAAGTACAAGTTTCAAGATTCCAAAGTTGCTCCAACTCCTATGTCTTCTCGTCCTACTCTCACTCCAGATCCATTAGGCGAATCCGTTGATCAACATCTGTACAGATCAATGATTGGTTCTCTAATGTAACTCACTGCAAGCAGGCCGGATATCATGTTCCCTGTTTGTCAGTGTGCCCGCTATCAAAGTGATCCAAAAGAATCACACATGAAAGCTGTCGAGCGGATTTCCAAGTATCTCAAGGGTCAACCCCTACTTGGTCTTTGGTATCCTCGAAATCCTGATTTCAATTTATTTGCTTATACTGACAGTGATTATGGTGGTTGTAATTTAGACAGGAAGTCGACTACAGGTGGATGTCAATTCTTGGGTAACCGACTAATTTTCTGGCAGCGTAAAAAGCAGAACACTGTTTCCTCATCCACTGCCGAAGCTGAATATGTGGCTGCATCGAGTTGTTGTTCCCAGCTTGTCTGGATTCAACAACAACTTCTCGATTATGGTCTCAATATTTATGACACACCAATTTGGTGTGATAACACGGCAGTTCTGAACATCATTAAAAATCCCATTCAACATTCCAAAACTAAACACGTTGACATCCGCATCTATTTTATCCGTGACTGTTTTGATCGAAAACTTATTCATTTAAAACAAGTGTCGTCAACCGAAAACATTGCTGACTTATTTACCAAGGCATTTGATCATTCTCGATTTGATTTCCTTGTGCAATCATTGGGAATGATTAATTTTGGATAAATTGATTTCTTGAATCTTCACAAAAAGATTTTTCACTTTTGTTAATAACTAATAAACTTGCAATTGTTTCGTTTTCTTTAAAAAAACAATCACAATTTTAGGGGCAGAAAATTAGAAAAACACGTTGTGAAAAACATTTTTGGTTTTAGGGGGAGTCAAGATCAAAGGATTGAAAAATAAAAAGAAAAGAAAAGAAAAGAAAAGAAATTTTCATACTTAAATGAGAAATGATATTACAAAGTTCTAAAAGAGTCTAAGTACTTTCAAAGGCTTAAATACGAATAGACTTGGATAATGATTGATGTGTCGATAGACTTTGCTTTCAGAAATGAAAAGATCATAATTGAGTGATTAAACTTAAATTAAAGTGATATGATTTAGTGGGTAACATATCAGGATTCTATGACAATGTCAAAAATGTTCTAACACAGACTGAGAGTTATACTCTTGTCATACTCAAGCCTGTATTTGTGTGATTCAGTAATTATCATATATAACTATGTATATATATATATATATCAAAGAAAATACAAAAAGACAAAAAGAAAATAATTGAGCAAATACTTGAGCAAAAAGATGCCAAAAGGCCATATAGGATATAAGATGCCAAGAAGCACAACAAATCAAAAGATATGTCTAAAGACATACATACTATATGGTATATATTTTCTATTTTGAGAATATTTTCTGATCATGGAAGGCAAAATCAAAAGATGGGGCATGTAAGTCCGGATGGCTTGTAAGTCCTAAACATCTTGAGAGGGCAGACGTAAGTCCGGATGGCTGTTAGTAAGTCCTTAAACTTATTAATATTCCGTGATTAAGAGATATTTCTTAGGCTAGTTATGCTCAAATAGTTATATTTTAGGAATAAATAAAAGGTATCACTGATCAACAATGCATGGTTTAAGTCAATTTGGGGTGACTTGAAATCTCGACAGTGTCTTGAAGGATAATAATTATTTTACAGAAGTTCTGATTGTGGGATCCACTGAATTATATTAAATCAATACAAAACATGATATATATCACTCCTTATGTTTCTGAGTAAAACCTGAAGTATAAGTTTAAAAAAAAGGATAAAAGATATTGACAATCAACTTAACCAGTTATTTTCAATAAAGCTGGACAGAGTCTTGACTTAACAAAGAACTATATGATCTCATTATGAAAATTCTTACAAAACAATATTTGATTAATAAACAAATCCGATCTTGATTCTTTAATTGTTTTCATTATTTTGTTATTTTGTGTATATTGTTTTCATTTTACTTCTGTTGTGTTTAGGATAAAACAAATAAATAACAGACAAATTTTGAAAATTGAAGATTTATTAAATTAATTGGTCACTTGGTAAATATAACTTTTTGTTGACATACATAATTGATAATAAATGTTTGTGTAAACACAAGAAATGTTGAAAACCTGAAAACATTGAAAATTTTTCAAAGGGTCAAACACACTCACGCGAATGGGAGTTGTCGTGGGAAAACAGATGTCGCACGAAAAATGGGAGAATGCGAAAGGATTTCTTGCATACTCAATTTGACTTTTAAATATCATCAGTCAAGGCGAAAAGTCATTTTTCGCTTCAACTTTCATCTGAAACCCTTTTTCGCTTCCCTTCTTAAAATCAAAATCAGAGTTCATCTTGTTCTTATTAGACATTCTACTCCACGTAGTCGTTCACATTACATCTATACTGATCATTAAAGGTATATTTTGATGAATATGGTTACTAAAGAGACGAATTTCAAAATGGACCTTAACAACTTAAACTAAAATCTCATAAATGGACTTAAAAGTTGAAATTGAAAGATGAAATAGACATAATGATCCTAGGCGACAGTTGTGGAATGATTGTTATGGATTAAAATCATGTTTTTGACAGCCAATTTGATGGTTGGAATATGCGAATCGCACAAGTACAATGAACAGGCGTGAAATTTGTTTTCGCGTAAGAAAGATTTTCGCGTGAATCCTATTTTCGTGTGATAAGAGTTGTCGCATGATTCTTGGTTTCGCGTGATGTTTGATGTTCGCATGACACTTGTATTCGCACAAAATGAGAGTTTCGCCCAAAAGGAGTTTTCGCTTGAATTTGATTTTCGCATGAAATGAACTTTTCGCTCAACAGGAATTTTCGCATGAAATTAGATTTCGCACAATAGAATATTAATCTCTAAGTGTCAGATGTCTTTCGTGTGAATGAGACACTTAGTTGCTGAAATGTTCTAAGTGTTGAAAATTTCTTTTTCGCACGATTGAAACACTTACATGCTGAAAATTTTCTAAGTGTTAATTGTGTTATATTCACGTGAAATAAAACTCGAATGATGAAAAATTTCTAAGTGTTCAAATTTTATTATGTGTGATTAAGTTATTTCAATGTTCTAATGTTGTTTGTTTGTAACATTGCAGATGGCTCAAATGATTTTTAATAAAAATCATAACTGCGTAGCCTACTTGGATGATGTTCCTGAGGGAAAGGAACTTTTCGCATCTATGATAGAAGGGCTAAAGAACTCACGAATAGTATATGCCATTTCTGCTGATCCAGCTATTTACTCTGAGTTGATTGATTCTTTTTGGAGCACTGCTGCTCTAGAAAAAGATCAAGCTAGAAATCCAATCATTACTGCTACAGTCAAAGATAAGAGAGTGACTGTCTCCCAAGCTATACTGAACAGAGTTCTACTTTTTGATGACCAAGAGGGTGCTCCAACAAGATTGGATGATGATGTAGTTATTGATTGTCTAACTCGGATAAGATATGAGTACAGATATCCTAGTCTGGAGAAGAAGTGGTTGCCACCTTATTGGAAGTATCTTTTTCATGTAGTGATTCACTGTCTGAGCAACCTGAAGGCTGGGATGGACAGTCTGAGCAACCTGAAGGCTGGGATGGACAGTCTGAGTGCTGTGTTTGGATCTTTATTAGTCTCCCTGGTGGATGATCTTCCATTCAGTATTTCTGGAGTAATCTTCCAGGAGATGTAGAAAAATGCCACAGCTAATCCGGGAAGGAAGTTTATTATGTATCCTTGATTTATTCAGCTGGTGATTAATGACGCCTATCCTGAGTTTGCCACTCTGAGGTCTCCAAAATATGTGGTTCAGACAATCAAAAAGGAGATTTTTACTCATCTTACTGGAGCAAGAGGAAACAAGTGCTCAGGAGAAAATTTTGCTAAGATTGGCAGATTTTCTGAGATAGAAGAAGATGTTGGTGATTTAGGAGGAGATGCTCAAAATGATGAAGCACGGACTGGCACTTCTGCATCTGATGCTAGAGACGATATTGATGAGGAGATAGAAAGAATGTTTGAGGAGGAGCCAATCAATGAAGGGAGAATGGAAGGTGAAGTACACACTGCTTCCAGTTCTAAGACAGATAGTGATCAAATTGGGAATGTACCTTACATTTTTCAAAGAGATCAACCTCGTATTACTTCTACTTCTTCCAGGATAAGTACTGATGAGAGAGATTCTGATTATAATCATGTAGATTCACCTAGTACTTCCATGAGGAGAAAGAGAATGGCTAGGAGAAAAGATTTCCCAGTTAGAAAAAGGGGAAGAGGTGAGATTCCAAGAAAACCACGTACTCAGGTGATTATTACAGAAACTGAACAGCCTATTATTTCCGATACTCAGAGATCACCTGAGAAGGAGACGACTGAGGAAGAACATCCAGCTGGCTCAACTGCTACAGCTACTGAGACTGAACCAATTCATGTTTCTGATACACTTAACGTCTCTGATCCTGTTTTCTCTACTCCACCATGACAGGAAAATCTGGAGTTTGATGTAGATACTATTCTGAATACACCACCAGATTTCCAAGAAAGAGAAGAATCCACCAGTGCTCCTCATTCTATAACTTTAGAAGAAAGAGTGAAGAATTTGAAGAAAGAAAGCTTCGAGAATGTCAAGTTGATTGCTGAATTGAGAAAAGACAATGAAGAAAAGACTAAGATGATCACCATGATTCATCTTGACTCTGCAATAAAGGATACAAGGATAGCCTCTTTAGAGCAACAAATGAAGAGTATGTTTGATTATTCCTCGGGGTTGGAAAGACAGCTGAATGAGCTTAGAGAGTTTATTTCTCAGACTTATTTCCATCAACCACCAGTTATTCGATCTACAACTGTGGTTGGTGAGACGAGCAGGCGTTCTCTAAGTCCATCTCCTGCAGAAAATATTCAAGAAAGTGAAAAGGTCAATGAAGCTCAAGCAACTGAAGAACACCAAGTGTTAGTACTACTGAAGATGTTCCAATTTCATCTGAAGTACCTATCACTGAAGCTTTTACATCTACAGCTTTCGTTGAGCCGGAACATATGATGACTCTTCCTATTGTTATTGAAGAAGATGATGAAGATTTACTTGATTATGGTGATTCTGATGATGATGAAGATTCTGATGATGATGAAAATGAGGATGATGCTGACAATGATGATGATAATGATGATGATAATGGTGGAGATGATGGTGGACATGATGGTGAAGATGATGATGATAATAATGATGATGATGATGGAGGTGATGTTGGAGGATTATCTTCTAATCCAACTGGTGAAACTAGCACTGAAAATGTCTCAGGACCAAAGCTAGTAATCCAGAAGGATACGAACCATTGGATCATAACACAGAAGAGTTATATGATAAAGAGTTGTACTCATTCAAGCTATCTACTGCAACTGAAATGACAGAAGAAGAATTTGGGTTATTTGATAATGTTGAAGAGCAAAATGAGTATATTGACATTTTGGGAACAACTTACAAGACTTATTCAAAGATATTAATCTGGAAGAAGGAGAAATTCCTACTGAGTCTGTAAGTGAGCCAACTCCTTCTGGTAAAATACAAAAGGACTCTACTAGGCAGATTGCTTTATATACCAGAGGTGGATTGCAGTTCAAAGCGCCACCACCACCCAAAGAGACTCATTTCTTATTCGTATCAAAGCTAAAAGACAAGTATGGTGAACTTTCTCATGTTATTAGCTGGGCTTATGATGGTGAAAAGAAGATGTACGTAATTAAGAGAAGGAATGAAGAAATTGATTATCTGAAAATCCCTCAAGATTTTCATACTTTAAGAGCTGCTGATCTTTATTCAATGGGAAAAGCTCCATTCTTCAATGAAAGCAACTATGGAGAAGCTGAATTAATGAGATCAAAGATAAGAAGAGAGATGAGAACTAACTTCAAGGACTTCAAAACTGCAAAGTCAAAGGTGATTGATGACTCTTCCAGAATTGATGAAAATACCAAAGCTCCAATGAAAGTCAGAGTCTATCAACATCCCAAATACATAAAGAAAGTCCCAGTACATGCTCCAGTTCCTCCAAATTCTTTGAAGCAATTTCTATCTTGGAGTTGTGAGAAGGATTCAGGTCAGGCTGTGATCAAATGCATTGATAGATCATATAGAATCATCGATCCAGCTGACTTAATAAAGTTTGGCAAAGACGACTTGAACAAGCTGCTACATTGTCCTATCACAGCTGACGAGTCTGTTTACTTTTTGTCTTGCCAATATGTCAGGATGACAGATCGAATCCTTAGAAATAAATGGTATGCTTATTCTGGTTCTTACAAGAAAGCCAATGTTGACTTGACTGATGATGTTTCACCGAACCTAGGGGAGATTGTAGAAGACCATTAAAAGGCTCGGCAAAACAATGAAAGAAAAAAGAAGAAGTCAAGCGAAAGTAGAACTCAAGCGAAAGCAGATTCCACGTGACAAAGAGAGCTCGCGCGAAAGCAATACTTGCGCGAAAAGTGTATCTCGCGCGAGAACAGTTGTTTTAGTATAAATATGTAATTTTTGCTTTTTGTAGATAAGTTCTTCATAGTTTTCGAAGTATTCAGTTCAATTATTCTATGTAATCACTCTGTGCGATTTCGCACAAGATTGTAATCACTATTGATTATCAATTGAAGTTGTTTTGATCATTCTTTGTCTTCTTCTAATCATAATTTCATTCCGCGTTATTGTGATTGAGATCTTGGTTGATCATATTGGGAATTTGATTGACTTTTACATTTATGATTTGTCAATGTTACTTATCATTGTTGTTTGTGTAATTGCAGATGGCACAAATGTTTTTTAACAAAAATCATAACTGTGTGGCATATTTGGATGATGTTCCAGAGGGAAAGGAATTATTTACGTCTATGATTGAGGGGTTGAAGAATTCCCGTATTGTATATGCTATTTCTGTTGATCCTAACATCTACTCTGAGTTGATTGACTCATTCTGGAGCACTGCTGCACTAGAAAAGGATCAATCAGGCAAACCCATTATTACTGCTACGGTAAAAGACAAGAGGGTGATTGTATCCCAGGCCATTCTAAACCGAGTCTTATTATTTGATGATCAAGATCATGCTCCAACCAGATTAGACGATGAAGTTGTCATAGATTGTCTGACACGTATGGGCTATGAGTACAGATATCCCAGTTTGGAGAAGAAATGGTTACCACCATACTGGAAGTACTTGTTTCATGTGGTTATCCATTGTCTAAGTAATCTGAAGGCGGGAATGGATAGTTTGAGTGCAGTTTTTGGATCATTACTAGTTTCTCTTGTAGATGACATTCCTTTCAGAATTTCTGGAGCTATCTTTGAGGAGATGCAGAAAAATGCTACTGCTAATCCTGGAAAGAAGTTCATTATGTATCCTCATTTTATTCAGTTGGTGATCAATGATGCTTATCCTGAGTTTGCAACACTTAGATCTTCTAAGTATGTTGTTTAAACTATCAAGAAGAAGATCTTTACACATTTGACTGGAGCACGAGGGAATAATTGTTCAGGTAAAAGTTTTGCAAAGATTGGTCGATTTGCTAAGATTGATGACAGTAATAGAGACGTGGAAGGATATGTTCATACTAATGATGCACAGAATGGTACTTCTACCTCTGTTGCAAGAGATGGTGTCGATGAGGAGATTGAGAGATTGTTTGAAGATACTCCAACTCAAGATGAGAGAGTAGAAGGTGAAGTTCATTCAACCTCCAGTTCAGATACTATGAGTGACCAGATAGGGAATGTGCCATATGTTTTACAGACTGATCAGACTCCATCTACTCCAACTTCCTCCAGGAAGCGATCTATCGAGGATAGAGATACTGATTATGTTCCCGAGGAATCACCAAATACATCAATGAGGCTTAAGCGAATGGCTAAGAGGAAAGACTATTCTAAAAGGCAAAGAGGAAGAGGTGGAGTTATTCCAAAATGATCAATCACTCAAGTGATTATTACTGAAGCTGAACAGACTACCACTTCTAATATTCAGAGATCACCTAAAAGAGTGGTGACTGAAGAAGAAACATAAGCTAATGTCACTGCTACTGTATCTGAGACAGACTGTTCCTGTATCTGAACCAGCAAATGTTTCTGAGTCTGGGTTTTCAACTCCACCTAGACAAGAAAATTTGGAGTTTGATGTTGACACCTTCATGAACACTCCACCAGAGTTTAGAGGTAGAGAAGAGTCTTCCGGTACTTCTCAATCTACATCTATTACATTGGAAGAAAGGGTAAAGAATCTTGAAAAGGAAAGTTATGAGAATGTCAAGATTATTTCTGAGTTGAGGAAGGAGAATAAGGAGAAAACCAAAATGATTACAATGATTCATTTGGATTCAAACATAAAAGATTCAAGGATCACATCTCTGGAGCTACAGATGAAGAATGTCATTGATTATTCTGCTGGTTTAAAGAGTCAGTTACAGGAGCTGAGAGAGTTTATATCTCAAACTTTTTTCCATCAACCGCAGGTTGTACGTGGTTGGTGAGACGAGCAGACGTTCACCTAGTCCATCTCCTGCATCTGATTTACAAGAAGTTGAGAAAGTCACCGAAGCTCAAACTACAGAGATATAACCAAGTGTTAGTGTTACTCAAGGTGTTCCAATTACATCTGAAGTACCTATCACTAAAGTTGTTACACCTACAGCTTTTGTTGAGACTGAGCATATGATGCCTATCCCTGTTGCTAATGAAGAAGAAGATGAAGATTTGGTTGATTACGGTGATTCGGATGATGATTTAGATGATGATGATGATGATGGTGATGAAGATAATGATGATGATGATAATGATGGTGGAGATGATGGTGATAATCATGATGATGATGATGATGGAGGTGATGTTGGTGGTTTATATTCTAATCCAACTGATGATACTAGCACTGATAATGTCTCAGGACCAAATGCTAGTGAACCATAAGGATATGAACAGTTGGATCATGCCATTGAAGACTTATACGAGAAAGAGCTATATTCATTTCAGCAATCTGCATCTACTGGAGATACAGAAGAAGAATTTGGCTTATTTGATGATGTGGATGAGCAAAATGAGTATACAGATATTTTTAGGAATAACTTACAAGACTTATTTAAAGACATTAATCTGGAATAAGGAGAGATTCCAACAGAGTCTGTATGTGAACCAACTCCAACTGCTATAACACAAAAGGATTCTATTGGTCAAATCGCTTTATACACCAAAGGTGGACTACAGTTCCGAGCACCACCACCACCTACAGAAACTCACTTTTTATTCGTATCAAAGACGAAAGACAAATATGGTGAACTATCTCATGTGATTAGCTGGGCATTTAATGGAGAAAAAAGGATGAATGTGATAAAGAGAAGGAATGGAGAGATTGATTACCTGAAAAGCACTCAAGATTTTAACACATTATGAGCTGCTGATTTATATGCAATGGGTAAAGTTCCATTTTTTAATGAGAGCAATCATGGAGAAGCTAAACTGATAAGGTCAAAAATTAGAAGAGAGATGAAAAATAATTTCAAAGACTTCAGAACTGCAACATCAAAGGTGATTGATGACTCTTCCAGAATAGATGAAAACACCAAAGCTCTAATGAAGATAAGAGTCTATCAACATCCTAAGTTCATAAAGAAAGTTCCAGTTCATGCTCCCATTCCTCCAAATTCTTTGAAGCAATTTATTTCTTGGAGTTGTGAAAAGGATTCAGGTCAGGCTGTGATCACATATGTTTGATAGATCATACAGAATCATTGATCCAGCTGACTTAATGAAGTTTGGCAAAGACGACTTGATTAAGCTGCTACATTTCCCTATCTCAGCTGACGAGTCTGTTTACTTTTTATATTGCCAGTATGTTTGGATGACTGATCGAATCCTAAGGAATAAGTGGTATGTATATTCTGGATCTTACAAGAAAGCTAATGTCGATTTTGAGTAAGAGTGTTTCACCGAGCCTAGGGGGAGATTGTAGAAGACTATTTAAGGCTCGGCAAAACAACTAACACTGAATAAAGATGGTAATGATCAAGATGCAAAATGAAGATGTCAAGCGAAAATGAAGAAGTCACACGAGAAGAAGATATCGCGCGAAAGGATGAACCGCGCGAATAGACTTGTCGCGCGAGAACTTTTGTTTTTAGTATAAATATGTATTTTTCGTTTTTATAGATAGATTCTGATAGTTCTGATAGTTTTAATTTGCTGGTAATCACTCTGTGCAATTCACACAAGATTGTAATCTCTTGATTATCAATTGAATCATTTTGAACCATTGTTTCTCTTCTTCCAATCTCAATTACATTTCGCATTCTTGAGATTGAGATCTTAGTTATTGTTCTTGGGAATTTACTGAATTTTACACATATACATATGCATATAATACATTCATCATCACATCATGCATATTCTACTCATAAACCCTAACTTATTCATGCTTAGAATATTCCAAAACAACCCACAAGTCAAACTACGGTCAAACCCTACAATTCTGTTTTTCCTCAAAATTTCAGAAAATTTTCTAAGTATTAGACGCGTGGACACTATTTAGGCGCATCAACCCTGTTTGGGCGTTTCTCAACTATGTAGGCACACACTTGACCACTTTAACACTTAGGCGCATGAGCCCTTTTTAGTCGTATGAGCACTATTCAGGCGCTTCATCTTACACTTAGTCATTTCAGTCCAAAACTCAGGCGCATGAACTACTGTTCAGGTGCATGAGCTTACACTTAGAAATTATAAGGCATTATTCAGGCGCATGGGGTACGGTTTGGGCATATGAGCCTATACTTAATATTTCTAAGGCAATTTACAAGGCGTATGGACCTTGTTTGAACGCATGACCATCAACTTACATCATTCTAACATATTTTTCAGTCTCAAACACAACCTAAACATATTCTAAGCTACTCAATGTCATTCTAAGTCTTAATTTAGCATGTACAACCACAAACTTCCATCATACAAGCATATATTCAGATGGTCATACATATAACTTTTTGTAAAAATTATTTACGTGCATTTTTGGCCCCAAAAATTATAAAAAAAAGTAAACCATGACGTCTAGAAACTCACCGTAGCTACTTCAACCTCGAACTCTCAGATTTGAATCTTTTAAGGATCTCTAACACCTAAAACATGTCAAGAACACACACCCGAACACATGCATACACATAGAAACATGTAGAAATCAGTCTTACGGTTGTAAACCTATAAAACCGGACCAAAAACACGAAGAACACTTACCAATTTGCGAATTCAGATTCTTTCTCTCTCTAAAACCGAAGCTTCGTTGCTTTCTCTATCTAAAACATCGAGCAGTGGGTGTAGCAGGTAGTGTGGGCGACCATACCACCTTTTAAACAAAATAATAATAAGGTTTTATCTTTTTAAACTTTGCACCCCTCCACTTTGGTCTCTTTTTCTTTCTTACAAGAAATATATTTCTTTTATTTCTCATTTATTTTCTTTCTTTATTTTGACAAAATTTTCCGAGTGTTACAGTTTTCGTCTAGTCAGTAAGCAACTTCTCATCTAAGTTTTTGGGCTAAGCTTGAAAACATGTAAATAAGGGGAATCTAGAACTCACCTGGTCAGTAAGCAACTTCTCATATAAGTCTTTCTAAGCAAGGATCGTAGCACATGGTCTGCATACAAGTTAACACACAAACAGGTCATTTTCTACTTAGTTTCGCTAGCAGTTTCGCATGCAGTTTCACTGTCAGTTTCGCATAACAGTTCGCTGCTAGTTTTGCATGATAGTTTCTCTGCAGTTTCGCCTAACTTTTATTGGAATTTCCTAGATTTACTAAATCTACTATTTACCTATGCACTTGCGAAATTAGCAGCGAAACTACAGTTTTGCTGTAAGGAGATCGTCTTAGTTTTGCAGGAAGAACTAGCAGTTTTGCTGAACGTATAAAAATGATAAACCAACTCGTTTTTAACGCAAAATCTCAATGTATTACTTCCGAACCCTTTGTTTTTATCCATGAAACTATATCTAAGCTGTTTACACGATTTCATACGTAAAAATGTGACATTTATTTGATTCTTTGCAACTTTTCAAAACTCTAGAATCCGGATCTGTTATAAAGAAGTGTTTGGATGGTGATCCTTAATTGAATTTCTTGCTCTTTCCTTGATGTTTGATGCACCAATACTTAGATCTTCAATCACTGATTCAATGAAACTTCAAATCTTTGATTTTTTTTCTTCATTTTCTCTCTCTATTATCTTTCTCTAGAATGTTGGTGACTTAGGTTGTAAAGGAATGAAGAATGTGGCTGATTATGGGTGTTTAATGGGTGGTTATAGGCCCTTAAATCCATTAAACCCTTAGCCCATAAGTTAATTTGGCCGATAATCTTTTTTAACTTATTATGTATGTATGTATGTGTGTGTGTGTGTGTATAACTCTAACTTAATCCATTATTAATAAGTTGCTCGCTTCGATATTCCAGGGCGTTATAATAAAAAAATATCATTTACTTGAAAATAATAAAGAAAAAATAGTAATTAGTGTAATTATAAGAATGGGATGAGAGGATTGATTGTGAATGCTCTAAGAGCATTCATATCCCGTTTCCCATTTTTACGTGAGTAGGTGCCTCATATTATATGAGATGATTGTGATTGGTTGTGAATGAAGGATAGGAAAATTTTATGAAGGTGTATCGTGTTTTGCCAAATATGGGAAAATTATGGGGAAATACTGTACAACCCTCATACTTTTTTTAATATTTGGAGTGATTGTGAGTGGATGTGAAAGAAAAATTAATGATAAAAGTATGAAAAAGTATTATTTAATTGAAAAGGGGAGAGAAAAAATAGAAGTTTTTAATATAATTATAAGCATGGGGATGAGGGATGGATTGTTAATGCTCTTTGCAGAAACACGGTACAATCCCCATAAATTTTCTATCTCTTTCATTCACAATCATTTACAAGCATCTCGCTCATATATATATGGGGAACATACTGTGAATGCTATAAGAAAAACTAAGAGAGTTGGTTTAACTGTATTAACTAAATCATATAATATTTTAATATTCGTTTGTGAGAGATGTGTTTATTATATATGTCTTCCCGCTTTATATACTCCCGTTTTACAAGAAAGATTTCAAAAATTGAAAATGAGTTGAAGAGAATGATCTTGAGATCCGACAAGGAAAACTAATATGCATTTACATAAAGATAGATATGAAAGAAACAGATAATTGAGTATTAAAGCTTTTAAATGGATTCTGTTGATGTTTCGATCTCTTAATTGAAAAAATGAAGTCAATCATTGTCGTATTTTTACTTTTTTGACAACAGGTCGACATCAAATCTCTTCAAAGTCACATTTTTTATCGGTTATTTTGAATTCGGTTTAAGCAAAACCATATAAAGATATCATTAATTACAAGTATCGTTTAATGTAAAGACAAAGTGGATTTTAATAGCACATATTATTACTCATTTGATAATAATAATAATCCATACTAATAGTTAAACCAGTGACTCTTAAACATTAATTTTTATTACAATAACAATTTCAGTTGTATAATAATTATAAATTTACACTTAATTTGCATTCAATTTCACTTGTAAGTTTCTCATTTCGTCAATCATCATTAGAACTAAAGTCGAGTGGAAAACAAGTATAAATATGTGTATATTATGCTAGTAAAAAAATCACCTTTAACTGGTAACAAAAATGAAAGTTAAAATGCCAATGATTAAAATATTAATCTGAATTATTATCGGTTAATTGGTTATATTATATATTATTAAAATCCAGTTAAGGAAATGAGATGGATAAATTGTACACTAGAAACTAAGAAAAAGCCAAATATAACATTAATAAACACTTCATTAATTCCAAATAATAGAATGATCAAATAGACTTGGACAGTTGGCCGTGTTAGATCTAAGACTAATGTAAAATCCTTCCTATACCACGAAGCTATATATCGATAACAAAGTTTTGTATTAAAGTAAAACATGATTCATGTTATTACAATCAAGATGGAAGTTTTCACACATCTTTTAAGCGCTTGCAGTGAAACTATTCTTTATTTGGAAGTTCACTTAATTAGAACTTGAACTTCTGTCTCTTTTGGAAGATGAAAGTATAGCATCAATGGCATCTTTCACTTGTGAAAGCTCAGGTGGTTTTCCACCTTGCACTGGCCAGAACTCATCTGTTGCCAATACCTTCAAATATAATTTAAAAATGACTCTATTAAATGCATGCTCAAATATTCAAAATATTAATCAATCTCCAGAATATATTAATTTGCTTCCTTACCTTCACTTGCAGTTGTAAGAACTTTACATAACTAATTGCTTTCTCTAACATGGTAACCAAATCAACCTGAAGTGAAAATTCAATTTCATATAAGTATATATAACAGTGTTCACAAATTGATTATTCAGATCATAATTTGTCCAATGATTAAGTACCTTGGAACCGTTTGGCACCAGATCCTGAAGAACTTTTAGCCGCTCACTGATTCGCTCTCTTCGATTCTGTTTCAACACAATCATTCCATTCATTATTCAATCATACGTTGCTTTAAATTCAAGTAATTAAGTGTCTGAATGTGTGTGTACTGTGTTGCTTCAGACAGAAGAAACTTGATTAACATAAGCTATATTAATTACCTTGGCTGCAATACTTTGTGGATCTTTGGGTTGAGCTGACTTTTGCTTACTCTTCTTTGTTGCAGTGTTGGTAGTACATTGTTTCTTGAATGCTTGCTCACTCTCTCCCTGCAATTTTAGTTTCAAATTTCAGTTTTTAATATGATGGGAACTTGAATATATAAACAATTACACAAAACAAATGAAATGAACATACCGAATGAGCTCGCTTATGAAAAGATGATTCATGTGTTGCAATGTAATTATGAGAAGATGAGGGATTTGCCCATGCAAATGAGTCTAATTCATCTTGGTGATGATTTTCTTTGACACTACCACTTTGAAGGCCATTAATATTTTCCAGCAAACGCATGCTATCGAACGAACCAGACCCAAGATTCATGAGCTGATCAGGGCTCAAATTACTCGAATACGGTTGTTCATCATTCCCTTCAAAGCTAAGGAAACATGAACCACTTCCCCCTTGCATGAAATTATGATCATAGTACCCCGGCTTGAAGCTTATGACTGAATGACCATCTTCCTGCTGCAACTGTTGCTGATGATTTGTAGCATTTCGGTAAAGAAACCCACTGGAGTTTGTAGCGCTGCCCGGGCTAGAAATCGAAGAAGAATTTGAAGAACTTCCTGCAAAATTCCCTTTCTTTTCGGGGTTTTCACTCTCTTCAAATTCTGGGTTCGGTGTCGTGTAAAATTTGAATGATTGATGGACTAAACCAGAGATGTGTGAAGAGTGATCATTAGGGTTTCTTTCTTTTGCAAGTGCCATTGTTTAGAAGGTTGAATTGGTGAGCTACAGGCATGTGATTGTGGATATATATGGGGGTTCTGCTGGAGCTTCTGAGCAATAGAAGTAAATGATATTATTAATTTTAGGGATTGTTAGCTGTCAGTGCATGAGAAATAGGTGAAAGCATGAAGATGACTAGAAGAAAACAGCACAAGGATCGCCGGATTGCTCGCAAAACCCACGTCTATGAGATTCCACACCACCATGTATAATTTAATTGCATGCATTGATGCAGAAGAATCTTCCTACTCTAATAAAAAGTCATCTTGTGTTAACACGTGTCAACATCACAATTATTCTTACCAAAATTTTCCCGCCTCTCTCTCCTTTTAAATAATTATCTTAATTACTAAAAATTTTATTTAATATTTTCCTAAATTTAATAAATTAAGAAAAAGATCTATTTATTAATGTTATTTATGATATAACTGTTTTATTACTTATAGTTATTTCTCATATATAATTTTAGTTATATTATATCTTAGAATATCATTTTATAATTAATAGTTTTTATTATATTAATATTTTATTTATTATTCAACTCGTGTAACACACGGGTTTACTATAGCTAGTCTTTATATATAATAAAAGAAAAGGGTTTTACCACTTGTCATCATATTAAATACACTTTGACACATGTCAAATTCTTAAACAAATATTATCACTTGTCATCATATTAAACACTCATTTAAACTCCAAAAATTTCTCTTAATTTGTTTCTCTAAAATAAAAGTTTTTAAAGTTTGAATTAATATTATTTTTATTTTATATTCTAATAAATGTTAAAATCAAAACCATTATTTGTATTCTCATAATTTATTTTGAAAAAATAAAAAGTCATTTTGTAATATATGTACAATGATTTTAAACCAAAATTATGGTAAATAGAATCTAAATTTTCAAACATAATGTTAAGAGATTAGTTTTTTCATAATTTAATTTTATATACAATCACAATACAACTTAAGTTGGCATTTTTCTTCACATTTGCAGCTAAGTTTGTAATAAGATTTTATCAATTTTATGTTTTAATAAATTATTTGATTTTAAGTTATATGTTGTCACATGGCACACTCTCAATAAATTATTGTCACGTGTCATTCATATAATGAAAAGTTATTTTAATAAAAATTTTACATCCCTTAAATTTCGCAGCCTTATATATCTTTCTTATATATTATTCTTATATATTAGAAGATTATTAATATTAGTTCTTAATTTCTAATTGTAAATATTTTGTTATTTTAATTTTTTCAATCCGTATAACACACGGGACGTTAGGCTAGTATATTATATAACAAAGAATATGTTGAGTGTAATATGTTTGTTTTAAAAGAATGAGGTTAGACTTTTATAAGTATAGTAGAGATAGTAGAGATTGGAATCAAGAAATCGTAAATTTACTCAGCGTACATTAATGCATGCACATTATAGTCATTAAAATCATTTTTATTTTTAATATATAAGGAAAATTTTAAAAAGTCATTTATTCATACATTATAAAGATTATATATATAGATTGAATAATGATTTTTTATATTTACCAACTTATTATCGTTCCATGCTTTACAATTTTTCTTATTCATAAATTATAAAGATTATATATAGGTTGAATAATGAATTATTATATTTGCCAACTCATTATCATTCCATGCTTTACACTTTTTCTTATTCATAAATTATAATTATTATATATATAGGTTGAATAATGAATTCTTATATTTTTAAATCATTATTCATCTTTCATAATTTTTTATATGAGTGAAAGAAAGAGAAAGATTAGTACAAACTGACTAAAAAGTATTATTTAATTAAATAATGATAAAGGTAAAAAACAGATGTAAGAAGTTTGTAAAAGATTAATATGATTTTTAATTAAATCATAAGAATAAAAATAAAAACTTTACTATGAGTACTCTAATTAACACTAGTAAAGTTTTACTACTAGGAAAAAGAATTTCTACCCACTTTTAGGTCGCAAATGTCAAGAAAATCAAATTTATTAAGCATTTGTAACAAAAAATAATTTTTCAGAAAATACATCTTATGAAATAGTTTGTGCCCAATTTGTGACAAACTGTGACAAAACAGTTGTGTTAGAATTTACCATACATTTTCTACATAACCTCCTAATTGTTATGAATTTAACGATAAACGTTGTTATTGTTTATAATATTGTTATTATTAAAGATATTGTTTATAAAGTTAACTAACACACGCATGCTAACACACATAACATATATGCATGTACATATGTGTATGTACACAAACACAAAACATGCATGGATGCACACACGTACATGTTTGTTTGTGTATATGTTTTGGTGCTTTTGTGTGTATATATGTCTACGTATATCATTTATATGCAGGCATGTAGATGTTTGTCACTACTAGAAAAACTGCAATAGATGACGCGTATTGCGCGTCATCTTTGGAGTCAGATGACGCGCAAATGCGTGTCAAGGAAGGGGTAGTCATAAATGATAGATAACGCGCATCCGCGCGTAATCTGTTTATGACGCGCAAAAGATGACGCGCATTTTATAACGTGCAAAAGATGACGGGCAATGCGCGTCAAGAAAGGGGTAGTCATAAATGACTAGATGACACGCATCCGCGTGTCATATATGAAATTTTTATGACGTGCAATAGATGACGCGCAATGCACGTCATAAAATTAGCTGCATTTTTTAATTTTTTTATTTTTAATAAATTTACCTGTTGTTTTCTAAAACAAATTGTCGAATAACATTAAAAGCGAAATCCATTAAATACCAACAAAGTTTACAAAAGTTGTTAATTAACAACTACAAAGCATAAAACAAGTCCAAATTCAATTAGTACCAATACTAATACAAGTCCAATACCAATACTAACACAAGTCCAAATATATCATTTCAGGCTTACATATAAATGAAATTCGATGCATAGCGCGCCCAATCTTCACGAACTTCATCCAAATCACCATCAGTGTATTCTTCTTTACCTTTTCCAACCTAAGACAACCAATTTCATCAAATTTAAACTTGTCAGTTTTGACCTAAAAACCCCTTTATATAAAGTTTTAATAACTTGTATTACTTACACATCAATGGTTTGTTTGAACAACAGATGTGCCATTTTTTATTGATTTAGTTATAAGTAATATTGGTACAATCAGGTCATGTTTACAATAAATATATTCATGTTGTTCGACTCCATTATGTTCTTCTACTTGTTTTCGACTTAATAAACTTTTAAGGCCACGGGACATCTAAGATATATACAGGTCCAATTATGTTAGCTGATAGTCATTATCATTTGTAAATTGTAATCCTTAGTCTTGGCGTCTTGCATTGAGAAAACTACCAACTAGGGCAAACCAAAGATTCCTTGCAATCCACCATCATGTCCCCATAGTTCTTAAAAAGTTAATATCATGTTTACTTAAGTTCTAACGAAGTGAATATGTATAAGAGGATAAAATAACTGTTGCAGCAAAAAAACTAAAAACAAGGTCACCATATGTTGAGGGTAACAATAAAACAATCATTGTTAGAAACAATAGTATTGAAACAACTTAGCATGAAATGAATATACGAAATGCCTCCAAGCACACTTCAAGTTCTACTTTTAATTGTTTGTCATTGCTCCTCTTCATGCTCTTTTCAAGATCTTCAATCCTTCTTTCCATGAACTCAATATCCTTTAAGGTTTATCATATGGAAAAAAATCAATATCAAGCATTTAAAGTCTTACAATTAATAACATTCAAACACATTTCTGTAACTTGTTATCAGATGTAAATAAAACAGAAAGAAACCCAGATAAGACTCATAATCTTGGTCCGATTCTTTGGTAGTCATCAACTCATTCGTCTTTACACTCAAGTTTACTAGTTCCATATAGCTGCAATAGCTTACCAACATTATGCTCAATAATAGAAAAGGTTTATCAAAAGTCTTATACTCATATTCAATAGTTTGAAGTAATGACCGGTATACACTGTTAAAGTTGCGAAAAAAGATTAACAAATTATTCCATAAGAGAAAAACACTAATAAAATTTATTCAATTTCAGTAAAGGACATCACCATTCTGCAAATGTGATAACTTAATGTCCGTATACGTAAGTATGTAACCAAAATAAAGATAGTTTATCTAGCAATACTAATTAATCAAGAAGTGAACAAGAAAAGAACTCAAGATATCACATAAAACAAAGACAAGAGAGTCAGATATGTGAGCTCCAAGAACTGTTAGAACATACCTTCAGTCGTAATTCTGCAGTTATAACTTCTAAATCTCTTACAGGATCGACAGAGTCATCAACATGGATAATATCAAGGTCTTCAAATGCACCTATTATATAAATTTAAACAACAATAAATAATTTCACACTTTGAAAATAATTAAGAAAAACCTCACAACAAAAAACAGAGGTCACCAATAGGTGAAATACGTATAGTGTCTTGAAACTTGGTCCATGCATGGTAAGATCCAAACACAAATTACATGATTTGATGTGTGCTTATGAGGTTATCGCTATTTATGACAAACAAAAACCCATATGACCTATCATAACTACATTAGAAGGACAACAAAAATGCAATCTTACGTAAAACATGGAATATGCCATCAACTGCACGAATGTGAGATAAGAAATTGTTTCCAAGCCCTTTTCCTTCATGAGCACCTTTTACCAATCCAGCAATGTCATGTATCTCCAAGAATGCAGAAACCTACCAAGCAAAGCAATAGTAATTATGCACTATGTGAATAGTGAAATTGAATATGAGCTAAAAATCACTTAATTGGTGTCGAATTCAAATGGACAACTTAGGAACCTTCGATTTATAACAGTGCTTAGTCAATATACGAGCATGGTGAGTATCCTTAATTGCTCATAACATACTTAGAAGAAGCAGTGCCTATATATTACCTCACTCTTTGGCTTGAACAATTGACAGCCATTCAAACCGCTCATCAGGAATGTTGACACGTGCCTCGTTAGGTTCAATTGTACAAAATGGAAAGTTCTCAGCAGGTATGGATAACTTGGTAAGAGTATTGAACATAGTAGATTTCCCTACATTCGGCAATCCGGCCTGAAATCAATAGTATTATAAAACCAAATAAGCCCATATTTTACAGAAACATCCGTGTACTTTCTTCTTGAGCAATCAGCCACTCAAACTAGATACTACCTCCATCAATAAATCCTATCAACACAACTAAATCAAGATATTCCCAAATCTAATAAAATGATCAATTTTCAGCCGATTTAAAAACAAAAAAAACTGAATATGCAGTTTATTCTACCAACCGCACAGAATCAAATCCAGATTGTAATTTCTCACTTTCGTTCACAATTCACAATACTAACGAAAACCTAGCAACAGCTTAAAGTTACCATTTCATAACTCATACACCACTACAATCATCTACTTCTAGTAACAAAAAACCACAAACAAAATCATAACAAATGTGAAGGCCGATGGTGGTCGCGGTGGTGTGAAGGCCGATGGTGGTCGCGTCGATGGTGTGAAGGCCGGTGGTGGTCGCGGTCGGTGTGAAGCCGGTGGTGGTCGCGGTTGGTGTGAAGGCCGGTGGGGTCGTGTCGGTGGTGTGAAGGTCGGCGGTGGTCGCGTCGGTGGTGTGAAGGTCGGCGGTGGCAGTGTGGTGTGACGGCCGGCGGTGGTCGTGTGGTGTGAAGGAGAGGGCTGGCCGGGATTGTGGGTTTAGGGATTGAGAGTAGAAAGTGGGTTTATGGATTGAGAGTAGAAAGCGGGTTTATGGATTGAGAGTAGAGAGGCGGGTTAAGTATATAGGTTATAAAAAATTTAAAAAATGACACACGAAGATGACACGCAAATATGTGTGTCATCTTTTCTAAAAATATTTTAAAAGATGACAAATAATTTATGATACGCGTAAATGCGCGTCATCTTTTTTCACGCGTCATCTTTTGTGCGTCATCTATTAACAGTTTTCTAGTAGTGTGTGTATGTACTTTTGTGTTATTTTGTGTGCATACATGTATGTGTATCATTTGTCTGCGAGTGTGTAGACGTATGTGTATATGATTATTATTACTTGTATAGATAATGTTATAATAATAATTATAATTATTTTATACAACTATTATTATGATTATTATTATGTAAGGCCTCGTTACCAAGAGATCTCACAATTAAATTGCACATCATAAACAAATTTTTTGAACTAAACTTTTGTTAGAAGCGTAGCAATGTAATATAAATGCCATTACCTAACCAAGGTCTCTTTTACATATCAAAGAGTACATAAACAAAATTTTTGAACTAAACATGTTATGTCTTTACAATACATAACTACATAAGTGTAATCTATTATAGGAGGGGCTGATACAGTGGTCATCACATATGTAGGGTATAGTTAGGTACGGAGATACACGTCTGTTACGAGAAAACATGAGAAATCTTTCTAAGTATGGTGAGACGTGGATGTTCTAGTCAGGTGTGGAGGTTATGGATTAAGTATAGAGGTTATATAATAGGTGCATGGAGGGTTAGAGATCATTTTTGCAGAGGTTACAGTTCAATTTTAGAGCAACAACCTAAAAATCAGTCTACATGTTCTCATATGCAGAAGTTATTATAGGAAGGATTATAATTTACTGAATGAATCATTCCATTAACAATTATTTACAATTTACAATACAATGATGGCTAAGGAAGTGAATCAATCTATACAAACTAATATGCCTAAGAATATGCTATGTGCCATATGTGTAAAGATACACATAATCTTCGCTATTACACCCCCGCAGTCGAATCGGGAGGATGGCGGAAGTTGAGACTGGAACGAAAATCATCAAATAAGATACGAGGCAGACCCTTGGTAAATATATCCGCTATATGGTAGCGAGAAGGTACATGTAATACACGTACACACCCCCGTTGTACCTGCTCCCGAACAAATGAATGTCTAGCTCAATGTGTTTGGTGCGCTGGTGTTGAACAGGATTATCGGATAAGTAAATAGCGCTGACATTGTCACAATAAACTAGGGTAGGCTTGATAAGCGCTTGTTTTAACTCCAGCATTAAATTTTGGATCCAACAAATTTCAGCAACGACATTGGATACTCCTCTGTACTCAGCTTTTGCACTGGAACGTGAGACTGTTAGTTGTCGTTTGGATGACCAAGAAAGCAAATTATCTCCAAGATAGACACAGTAACCAGAAGTAGAGTGTTAAGTATCAGGGCAACCTACCCAGTCTGTATCATTGTATGCCCGAGAAGATATATTGGGAGCAGGAATAAGAGAGAAACCATATTCTGTAGTACCTTGTAAGTACCTGATGATGCGCTTAAGGGTGTGCTAGTGATCATCAGATGGAGAATGCATATGCATGCAAATCTATTGAACAACATAAGAGATGTCAGGACGGGTGAAGTTAAGGTACTGAAGCGCACCTGCCAAGCTGCGATAAGTAGTGGGGTTATGAAATAATGAGGAAGATAAAGCTCCAAGCTTAGAGGCGGTGTCAATTAGGGTGGCAACAGGTTTGCAGGAATCCATGGCTGCATGATGAATAATGTCCCTGGCATACGACTGCTGAGATAAGAACATGTTGTCCCCGAGTCCGTGTAATAGAGATGCTGAGGAAATAAGTTAAGGGACTTAGATCCTTTATTGCAAACTCCCCAGATAATGAGCGCATAATGCGTGTGCGTAGTGCATCAGAAGATGTAGTGAGGATGATGTCATCCACATAAAGGAGTAAGTAAGTTGTGTCATGAGCATGATGATAGATGAACAGAGAAGTCAAAATCAGTGAATCTTTGGTACCAGGCTCGTGGAGCCTACTTCAACCCATAGAGAGATTTCTTGAGCCTGCAGACAAAATTAGGGAAACAGTGGTCTCTAAAACCCATGGGTTGATGCATGTAAAATGTTTCTTCCAAGTTACCATGGACAAAAAGCGTTGGTAACATCCAATTAATGTATGGACCAAGACCATGACAACACCAATGTAAGAACAAGACGGATAGTCACCGGTTTAACCACCGGACTAAAAGTGTCCCCGCAATCAACACCCACTGTTGACTTCGCTCATCACAAACCAGACATGCTTTATATCTCTCCAAACTCCCATCCGAATGGAACTTCTGTTTAAAGAGCCACATAAACCGAATGACGTTCATTCTGGTTGACGAGGAACGAGCTCCCAAGTCTCATTTTTAATAAGTGCACTAAATTCATTGGACATGGCATTAAACCATTCGGGTGAGAACAAGGCAACCTGTGGGGACTTGGGTATAGGAACGACGGTGGTGGTATGAAGGTTAAAATGGTGTTTTGGTTTGGATATGTCGTCCATGGCGCGAGTGCACGGTACGGATCAGTGGTTGTGGTACGGGTAGGGGTTCAGTGGAAGGTGCAAGCCCGATGGGGTGGGTGGTGGAAGTGGGAGTCGAGTGGGCCTGAGGAGAAGGGGTGGGTGGTGGAAATGGGAGTCGAGTGGGCCTGAGGAGAAGGGGTGGATGGATGGGCCATAGAAAGGGTTTGTGGTTGTCACACCCCAACCTTGACGGCGGAAACGTCGAGATGTGAGGGTTACGATTGTTCACAGCCACATAACACTATTTATTAAATCCAAATATATTATTCATAAGTTTCATTATTAACATTATAAGCAAAAGTTTCAACAAAGAATACATCATGTACAAATGCTACAAATAACATGATCATCCATTTTATCTCTAGGTCCAATCCTAGATGTAATAAGCTTCAAAGTGTAGAACACATAATTGAGGTATTCCTGAAACATGTTAAAAATAAAAGGTCAACATAAAATATTGGTGAGCTTTCCATAGTTTCCATACATAAGTATATAAAAGATGGCAATTCAAGTCATAAGTTAGTGAATAAAGTGATTAGGGATGTTATGATCCAATGCAACAATCAAACCTTGACAAAGTTTTACAAGTCTCAAACGTTTATTAGATTATACGATTAGCTAAGTGTGCTTGGATCAACCAAGCAGCCTTGTCAGGCCCATAGATCTATGACATCGCCAGGCTAGCAATAGTTAATGATTGTACATATAAACGCCATAACATGGTAACCATAAAAGTTCAACTAACCACAACTTTGCATGATGAATTGCCATAAAGTTTACAAGTCTCAAATAAGTTTACAAGTGTAATGATAATAAGTTAACATGTTTCACCCCAAAGTGTGAAAATATGAAAAAGGGGTATGGAAGAACTCACATTGATATAGGCATTACAAGATGATATAAAAGATTAAAGTAAGATCCAAAAGATAATCCAAAGTATTCATTTCAAGGCACCTAAAAATGTATTACAAGTTTAAGGTTAATAATAAGATTATCGTTCAAACAAGGATTAGGGTTTTGATAGAATTATAGGAGTTTTTAATAAGCAATGAGTTTATAAAGTAATTATTTATATTTTGATTCATTAGAAGAATTATATATGTGGTTAAGTGTTTTAGAAATGTAATTAGATAAAATAATAATGATGAGCTTCAAAATGTAATTAAATCTTTATTATTTTCTAAGAATAATTGATTATTAACAAAATATTAATCTAAACCGTTAGTTAAAGTGTATCTTATAGGAAATAATATTCTTAAATATTTTGTGTAATTATAAAATATATATAATTTCCACAATTGTGAAAGTAATTCTTTAAAGAATAAAGATACTATTGTATCCATTAATATTTTAGATAATTTTTAAATTATTGTAACAAGTCCGTATTCATATAAATAACTACTTAATTTTAAACGAAAAGTATTGGTAACAACCAATAAAGTTTAAATATTAAAGTTAAATAAATATTTTAAAATAATTGAGATTTAAAATGGTAACGCTTGGACCAAAATCAATTTATTATTTATTATTTGGAATCTATTTTGATAGAATTAAAACAAAATAACCTTTGTAAAAATGTGTTAAATAAAGTATTTTAATTATTTAAAGTTGATAAAAATTTAGTAAATTATTTGGTGGTCCTAAAAATATTTAAAGTTTACAAAAGCAATTTTTATATTTATTAAAAGTTTTCTGCAATTATTTTAAGGTTGAAAAACCATTAAAAAATATATATGGGGGTGCCCGGGTTCGAACCCGGGACCTCCAAGTTAGAATGCAAGTGGGGAACCAGTGAACCAGGGCCGTGGCCGTGGTATCACGTGGTCCCCTTTGTTTTTAAACACCAATCAACGAAATCCCCAATTTTCCAAGAACCCTAGTTTTAATTGATTCGAAATTGAACCACCAATTGATGTTGTTAATCAGATTATAGTTAGGGCTTTCAATCCCCACATGAAATTAAGCATGAAGGTAGTTTTAATTACCCGAATTGTTATTGGATTGATGTTTGAACACCCGAAGAATGTTACGGACGTGATGCCTAAATGGATAAGCAAACCTTAATGATAATCAAATTAAACTTGTGGGTAACTTCGTATGATGATCTGGACCAAAAGCCCTCTACCAATTTTGATTCTTGAACTCCAGAGGGTGATGTTCGACTCGTGTGCAGGTCGCGATGAAGATAGTGATAGAACTCAAAGATTTCATGTGTTTCAGATGCGATTGAGGGTTGTAAACGATTAAGAGTAATTAGATGATTGTTCAGATTCATTTAATTGGAGTATTATTAAGGTTTAATGGTCGAACGATTATGAGGATTAATAGCTTCAGTTATGGAATCGTTTGGGCTTGTAACCGGTGTTTTAAACGCGTTTAAAGAGTGTATTCAAGTTCGAATTATGCCTACGAAAGTTTTGGGTCGGTTTTGGTGATTTAATATCGAGTTTTTGGTGGTTTTACGGCCTGCCGACGCCACGGCCGGAGCTTGGCCGGCGGTGGCCGGGAATCGGGCACGGGGGAAGGGGGAAAGGTTTGGGTTTTAACTAAATTACACAAATGGTCCCTGAGGTTATTTAAATTTGACATTTTATGTAGAAACTTATAATTAGAATTGTTAAAGTATTACACCTTATATTTTCTTTATTTACTTCCAGGTTAACACTTATTAAGAATATGATTATTATTAAGAATATTATTATTATTTGTTATTATTATTGTTATTATTATTATTATTGGAATAATAATAATTATTTTTAAGATTATCATCATTTTAAGTTTTATAATAATAAACAACATTGCAACACTTATAATATTATTATTATTATTTAAATTAATTTGTTAACCACTAAATTAATTATCATGCATAACAAGCCCTCAAAATTTCAAAATGGCAATAAAGGTCCTTTTTAAAACTTAACAAAGTTAACTTTTAATTTAATGAAAAATATGAGATGTCACAGTGGTTGGTGTGGTATTTGGGCCGTAGAGGTAGAGGAGGGAGTGGCCGAGGGGTTTGATTGGGCCGAGGAAGGGTCCGATGTAGGAGAGGGCTGTACTGGGCCAATGGGCCGAGGTGGGATAACGGGCTGGTGAACTGAGTGTGGTGGATCAGATGTGGTAATATGATCCCATAA
Source organism: Flaveria linearis (assembly GCA_024085815.1). Classification (NCBI taxonomy): domain Eukaryota; kingdom Viridiplantae; phylum Streptophyta; class Magnoliopsida; order Asterales; family Asteraceae; genus Flaveria; species Flaveria linearis. The sequence continues at coordinate 37,638,629 of CM044012.1, forward strand.
AAGTGGGTTGAAGGTGTTATCAAGAAAGTCATATGACTTGGGTCTGGGAGGTAGTGTAGTAGCAAAGGGAAAGATAGTCTCGTCAAATTGTACGTGGCGAGATACGAATATGGTGTTGGTGGTAAGATCTAAGCACCGGTAACCATGGTGATTTGGTGGATAACAAAGAAAGACGCATGGTTTAGAACGGTTTGCAAGCTTGTGTATGGTGGTGGAGGGTAGTAAGGGATAGCATAGGCACCCGAACACGCGAAGGTGTTCATAGGTGGGGTCGCACCCGTACAAGCGAGTGGTGGGGGAAAGAAATTGTTGATGTTTGTTTGGGATAATGTTGAGGGGGTAAGTGGCGGTTTCAAGGGCGTGGTGCCAAAAGGAGGGTGGAAGAGAGGATTGGGCAAGAAGCGAGCGTATCATATTATTAATAGTTCTAATCTTACGCTCGGCTTTGCCATTTTGGGAAGAGGTATAAGGGCATGAAAACCGAAAGTCATACCATGGAGACGACAAAAGTCATGTAAAGAGCGATTGTCGTATTCCTTGCCATTACCACATTGAAACTGTTTTATTTTAATACTGAATTAAGTATTTATGTAGGTGTTAAAGATGGAGAAAAAGGAGAACACACATGATTTATTAGTGAGAGGAAATGTCCAAAGGAAATTTGTAAAATTATCTAAAAACACAACATAATACCGGTGACCCCCGGTGCTAGGCACAGGAGAGGTCCAAAGATCACTATATCACAAGGTAAATAAGTATATGCCAACGGTCTTGAGTGGTGGCCATAAAAGCTGTAGATGTGGTGTTGGCAAGAAGAGGAGCTTTTAGTGGGTATAGGTCGCCCGAGCTATTGCATCATAGGAGGTCTGCCATGGTCTTGAGATCCTTTACAGTGAAACCGAAAGGGTCAAATTCAATGGACAATGAATTATCAGTAGTAAGTTTACGAACAGAGATAAGGTTTTTGACTAGCTTTGGGGCATAAAGGACGTTATTTAATTTAAAGGGTGGAAAGGGTGGGGGTAATGTTAGGTTGCCTTGACCAATCACAGGAATGGTCATACCATTACCAGCAACAATATATTTATTAGTGCAGGTATTAAAGGACGGGGAGTCGGTACCTGGTGGAGATTTCATGTGGTCAGATGCCCTGGTATCCATGAATCCATGCAGGTCCGGTTGGTTAAGAGATAAGGTATACAAGGCCTGCTGGATATCGGTTGGGGACAGAGTGGATATGTAGGCATGTTCTGGTGTAGCTCCTAAGATTCCGGCCAAAGGGTTGTTGGCACGAGGTGTAGACGGATACGGGCATGGTGGTGTACCAGTCTGTGGTGCCGAGTATTACGGGCTGTTGTGCATAAGAGAGCTCTACTGATTTGCAGTCCAAGAATTTGGGAACACGATGTATGAGTGTTGGTTTGGGTTACCGTAGGATCGTCCGCCACGCGAAGCACCCTTTCCACGGCCCCTGGACCAGCCTCGGCCTCTGCTGCGGGTAGAGGAAGTGGTGGCAGCCGCATCATGCGGCTGAGAGGAAGTGGTGGCAGCCAAGGCGGTGGTCGAAATGGCAACAGCACGAGCGGAGGCTGACTTCTTTGTTGTTTCAGCCATGTTGAGACGGGAGCAACATTCACTGAAATCTGGTAGAGGGTCTCAATTTTGCAAAACAGTAGAGATGCTTTCGTAGGCTTCGGTTAGGCCAGACAGATTTTGAGTGATAAGACGTTGATTGTCAACTGGTGCGCCCACATTGTTCAATTGATCGACAAGGTGCTTGACTTGTTGGCAATAGGCAGCCATGTTTGGAAAGGCATCGAGGTGGTTGTTGGAAAATTGTTGTTGTAGATGAATTTGATGAGCTCTTTTATTGTCATTGAAGTGGTTTGAGATTGCAATTCATGCTTCATATGCGGTCTGACCGGGAGCCAAGATAATAAGAAGAAGGGGTTAAGAGATTGTGCCATATATCCACTATAAGACTATGGCGTCAAGCCGAGACCAAAGGGCTTTATCGGCTTCAGCTGTGGCAGGAAGGGCCTTGACAGCGTCCGATTCAGAGGAGGAACCGGTGGGGGCAGGCGCTGCAACACGGGACTGCAGGTATTCATACACCTGGTACGCACGACAGTGCACTACAAACAGGGTTGTCCAGGTGGTAAAGTGGGATGACTCGTCTTCAAGAATCAGAGGAATCATTTTTTTGATGTTACTAACCGTCATGGCAGGGTGGATTTTTGAGTCCATTAGAAAAAAATAGAGGAAGAGATTGCAAGGGAAGAAGGCAGACGGTGCTGTAGGTAGATAGAGGCGGAGGTGTGGGTAGGGCCAGAGGTTAGGTGATGGATCGAAGGAGACCTAGAAGTCTCGTGATACCATATAGGAGGGATTATAATTTACTGAATGAATCATTCCATTAACAATGATTTACAATTTATAATAGAATGATGACAGACAATTAAGGAAGTGAATCAATCTATACAAACTAATATGCTTAAGAATATGCTATGTACCATAAGTGTAAAGATACACATAATAGCGAAGATTATGTGTATCAGTGTATCTTTACACATATGGCACATAGCATATTCTTAGGCATACTAGTTTGTGTAGATTGATTCACTTCCTTAATTATCTACCATCATTGTATTATAAATTGTAAATCATTGTTAGTGGAATGATTCATTCACTAAATTGTAATCCTTCCTATAGTTATAATTACATACGAAGGTTTGGGGTTAGATGGAGAACACCCAGCTTCAACGGCACTAAGATGCTCTTGTTTAATTCTTTACCTCTCATTACTTTTTACTTTACCGTATCAAACATCCAAAACCCTAACATAACTTTGTCAAAGTTGCAAACTTTACGTTCATATCTAACATACTTTACATTCAATTTGAACTCAAAGATTTGTCTGTCATTTTTTTCTTAGTAATCGAGGCATTACAAATTAATATACATTGTTTCGAAATTGTAGGCCAAATTTGCAACGTTTTCCTGATAAATAAAATAGGTTTTTTTTTTAATACTATGTCACTTTACTGTTGTAAATTTGACACAAAAATTAGATTTTCATTTGTGTCTGAACCTAGCTTGCAGTGTTTCTTTACGGATATCCATTATTTTAATAGATCACTTATAGACGATGATCCTATTATCATTTCATATGAACATGAGTTAATGCATTTAGAAACAGTGCATAGAGAAGATGAAAAATCTAAGAAATATAAAGTTCGCCACAAGACCTTACACTTATAACTTACAAATAGTGGATCTTGATCAATTTATAATAATCGTCACTGGTATTTGCCTAGAGGTGTTAGATCGCTTCTAGCGAGCTCCGCTATCCTTGCAACTACTAAGCTTGTTGGTTCTACACGGGTTTGCAACATGTTGTAGTTTATTAGCTTGGTCACATGTAGCTCCTCATCCCATGCCTACTTCGCCTGCATTGATCTGATGATCTCATCTCCTTATCTTTTAAGGCATTCACCTACAAACATAAAACATTATAGCCATGTTGAGTATTTTGTTACGATCAAATTTAATGATTGATTATAAATGCATATATTTGTCGAAAGACTGGGAGTGTATACGGCATCCAACACAACGCTCCCATGACTGTGGGTCATCAGAAGCTTTAGGGGGCGTTTGGTATGCAAGAATTCAATGGAATTGAATGGAATTGGAATCTGAATTCCATTGGTCATTGTGTTTGGTTGGTAGGAATTCGTTGGAATTGGAATTTGAATTCCATTCTTCATGTGTTTGGTTGAAAAAAAAATTGGAATTGGAATTAATTCCCTCAAATTCCTTCAAATAAAGGATTTCAAAATCCTTCCAAATATTGAAGGATTTCAAATTCCACCGACTCTTGCCTCCACCACTAACCGCCATCTACCACCCCGCTCACCTCCGACCGACACTACCGACGACCCCGACCGCCGACGCCCCGTGCCAACGCTAACCCCGCCGCCCCCAACCGTCGTCCGCCGCCTACCACCCCGCCCACCGTCAAATGACTGTGACGCCCCCGATCGCCAACGCCGCTGCCCGCCCCGATCACTGACCACGGTCGTCGTCCGCCGACCGCCGCCGTCCGTCACCGACCGCCGCCGTCCGTCACCGACCGCCGTCGTCCGTCACCGACCGCCGTCATCCGTCACGGCCGCTGACCCCGACCCCGCCGACCCCGACCACCGCCGACCCCAATTCCCGTCACTACCGCCCACCGACCGCCACCGACGCCGACCACCGCCGCCCCTAATCGTCGATTGTCACCGACCGTCGTTGCTGAACCGTGTCTCGACGACGGGCGTTATCGGTTGGTGGCGGTCGATCGGCGGCGGCAGTCGGTTTTTAGCAACGGGCGCGGTTGGTGGTCGCGATCGATTGTCGACGGTGACGGCGGCGGCGGTCGGTGGTATGTAGCAGCGATGATCGGTGGTCATTGAGGTGGTGGCGGTTTGCAACGGGTGATAAATTCCAATTCCTTTATAATGTATTGGCACTGGAAATGCATTTGGAATTTAAATTCCCTTTATAGATTCTAATTCCTTTAAATTCCAAATCATTTGAAAAATATTGAATTTCAAATGCAATTCCTTTGAATCACAATTCAAATTCAAATTCCAATTTTAATTCTAATTCTAACAAATTCCGCGAACCAAACGCCCCCTTAGTGTTAAGCTTGATATTAACATATGTCTCTTATATTTAATTTTGCACATATACCTCTTCTACTGTTTTAAAAAACAATAAATTATATATACCAATTATCAAGTTTAATATGCATTAAGGGTTGTACTATATATGTGATTTATTGGTGTACTCATCTTTTGTTTTTGTAATTTTTAAAAAAAATTATTTTAACCTAATACTTTACATATTTTACAATTTAGCCCAATATTTTTTGACTTTTAAGTTTAGTCCCCAATACTTTTTATATTTTATAAAATTTTGATTTTACGTTTCGGTTTAAATTTTACGAGTTAACACGCCGTAACTTGCGTGTTTGGTTTAAGTTTTTACGTTTATTTTACCCCGTTTAACAGCTATGTCACAACGCGCTGTTCCTAGATCTATTTGCTTATTGTTTTATATGTTTTACGTTTTGCATGCGTGATTCAATGTTTTTACGGCTAATTTTTGTTCGATTTTATTTTTTTTCGTTTTTTGTAGGAGTTTTTTTGGTGTTGGTGGGTAGTCGCGGTGGTGCGCCATTGGTAGTACTTGTCACAGTTTTACAAATCCCACGACAAGACGAGGGGGCTTAATACTAGTAATCAGCTAAATTTATAAATTCCAGACAACATAATTATTGTCAGTCCCTTTGAGTTTATTAGGAGTTCATTTTTTCTCTATGATCCCCTAAGTTTATATATTTGTTTTCATTTTGATATCGGATTGTGTCACGTTATCTATTTCGTTGGAAGAGGGCAGAATTGAAGTAATTTTTTTGCTATTCTCAACTTATCTTTACAAATTTAACTATATATAGAAAAAGCTTAAACACATCTAATACAAAAAAGTACATTAAACTTTTTACGTTTTGCCCATCATAGGGTAATTTACATTTAAGAACGTCACATGCATGTTATCCAATAATAAAAGGATATATGTTTTTATAAATGGAATTATAGTCTTATAACTTAATTGGATTAATCAAATAGTTATTAGAAGAGGGTTCCTTCCTAGTACCATCCTTTTGAATCTCCTCGAATTGAACAGATCTTTCAATAATTCTCCTAAAATCTCACTTAATTGAAGTGAGTTATACTTGGGCACGTGTTTGACAGCTTATTTTAAGTTTGATACATTCCATGTAGGTTGGCTTGCTAGTTAGTTTAAAAGCTTGCATCATTTTTTATTGGTTTTTTATTTAATGGATCATAATTTCGTTTTTAATTGGTAACTCGTATACTCTTTAAATGTACTGTTAGAATTACATTCTTCAACCATGCTTTTTAACCGTATACCAGTAGCTAAGTGGCTAACTCAATCAGTGGCAGAGCTTGAACAGTCCTGTAGGGAGGCGTAGGTGTAATATTTTTAGGGGGCGAACTTGATATATATATATATATATATATATATATATATATATATATATATATATATATATATATATATATATATATATATATATATATATATATATATATAAATTGCTGGGCTAGAAATTACACTACCGAAATAAAATTTAACAGTACTGACAAAAAGAAAAGTGCTCCCCCGACCTCTATTATCCTTAGGGCTGTAAACGAGCCGAGCCGAGCCGAGCCAGGATGGGCTCGAGTTCGAGCTCGAAGCTTATCGAGCCGAGCCGATCCGGCTCGAAAATTTCTAACGAACTCAAAACACCGGCTCGAGTTCGGCTCGTGAAAAGCTCGAGCCAGCTCGTGGCAAGCTCGAGCCAGCTCGTGGCTCGTTCGAGCCGGCTCGATTTATTTTTTTTTATTTTATTTTTTCACATTAATTTATATAAAAACACAAAAAATATATATTAGAGTTTTTATCTTTTGTTGGGTACTCCGTACTAAGGGAAACAAAGATAATTATTTTGAATATAAACAATTTACTGTTAAGTTATATATTTTTTTAAAAAAATACTTAATGTTTATAAAAGTAATCTATTTTTATTTTAGAGTAAACTGTCATTTTCGTCCCTGTGGTTTGCTCAGTTTTGCCATTTTCATCCAAAAACTTTTTTTTTCACCTGGGTATCCTCAAGGTTTCTAAAAATTGCAGTTTTCATCCACGACATCTATTTACCCCGTTTGTTCAGGGGTATTATTGTCTTTTAATGTTTTTATTTTTTTAATCCTTTACTAAACCATTTTTTTCACCTCCCTGTAGATATGTTTAAACCCTAAAACAAAATCTCAAACACAGTTTCAAGAAGAAAACAACGATCGAATGGAATCAGTGGATGGAAATTGGAATGTTCGAGTAGATAATCACCCATTCGACCCAGTGTTTGCTTATGGTAGCAGCTGATGAGGGTTGCATAATAAAAAAGACAATAATACCCCTGAACAAACGGGGTAAATAAATGTTTTGGATGAAAACTGTAATTTTTAGAAACCTTGGGGATACCCAGGTGAAAAAAAAAGTTTTTGGATGAAAATGGCAAAACTGAGCAAACCACAGGGACGAAAATGACAGTTTACTCTTTATTTTAAGAAAACCTTTTTAAAATCCTAATATAAAAATAATAATAATAGTAGTAGTAGTAATAATAATGATTATTATTATTATACAATATAAATATATATATACACATATATTATATGCACCGAGTCACGAGCCGAGCCAACGAACCGAGCCACGAGCCGAGCTCGAACCGAGCCACGAGCCGAGCTCGAACCGAGCTAACCCTGGCTCGAGTTCGGCTCGCTTAGAATTCGAGCCGAGCCGAGCCGACTCGTTTAGATTCGAGCTTTTTTCGAGCCGAGCTTTTTTCGAGCTTTTCTCGAGCGAATTTCGAGCAAACTTCAAGACACGAACTTTTTGTACAGCCCTAATTATTCTCCGCCTATGAACTCAACGCTAGACAACACGCCTTTTAATATTCCTCACAAATATAACTCTTTATTCTATAGTACATATTTATTACAAACTCTGATAATAAATAATTTATTTCACTTTAAAATACACCGCTATCAAGTTAGGCTTTTAATAGATAAATTTAAACTATTATATATAATGTATATATGTAAAGTAATACATATTATTCTACAAACCCAATCATAATGACTCATGATATGGGTATAATTATAAAAACAAATTAGTTTTCTATAATGACTCGTGATATGGGTATAATTATAAAAACTAAATATTATTTTCTTAGGCATAAGAAACACAGAGAAAAAGTTAGGGTTGAGCCATGCCGCCGGGGTCCGATCCCGGAAAATATACAAATCAGAATCACAAAGCTGTTTGTGTCTAATCTCCCAGAGGGTTGTAGTGATGTAGATCTAGCAATACAAGTCAGGCAGTTTGGTCAGATCTATGACCTGTATATCGCTAGAAAACGTGACAAAAATGGTAATCGGTTTGGATTCATTTCTATATTGGACGTGAAAGACAAGGAGGAATTGTTGAGAAACCTCAGAGGAATCCGTTGGGTGATCATAAACTCTGGTTTAATATTGCCCGTTTTGTGTTAGAAGATGGAGAAATTGGTTCGCATAGTGAGAGCGGTCATAATAATGATAATAAGAGAAATACTAAAGAAAGTGAGAAACATAATGCTAATAATGACAAGAATATACACGATAAAGAGGGTTTTCAGGGGAACAACAAGGGCCCCTTTGTGTCAGGCTCCCGTTCTTTCAAAGATTTGTTTGTGGGCAATTTTTTAAATGTTGAAAGCAATGTGAACGCTTTCTCGGCAGTGCATGGGAAGGCTCTGGTGGCGAAAATGGTGAACGTTGTTGCACTTAAGAATATCTACGTCACTTTGAAAGGCTTATGTCCTAGACATGTGAGTGTCCAATATCTCGGAGGGCTGGATGTTTTGATCTCTTTTGACGACGGTGACAAGGCTAAGTTAGTGTTTGCCGCTGCGGTTACAATGACGGATAGCTTCTCTTCCGTGTCTTTATGGGAAGGTCAACCATTAGGTATTGAGCGGCTAGCTTGGATTAAGATCCAAGGAGTTCCTCTTCATCTTTGTACTAATGAGGTGTTTGATCATATTGGAGGTTTGTTTGGAAAAATTGTGTACAATGCTAACATTACTGAAAAAGACCGTGACTTGTCCTTTGAATATATCGGAGTGCTAGTAGGTGATGGTAAAAGGATCTCAGATGAAGTCACACTGACCTGGAAGAACAGGAAGTTTCGGGTTTGGATTTTGGAAGAACAAAGTGATTGGGTTCCAGATTTTGTTTTATTAGATGGAAAAGATGTTAGTAGTCATGTTGGTTCAGTCATGGAGGAGGATACTGCTGATTTAAAGTCCGATGGGAAGGCAACGGATAATACAGGGGATTCGCAGCAGGTTCAGTCGCCGGAGCCGGAGGTCCCACTCACCGGTGTAGACAAAGATGACAACATTAATGGGGCGGAGCCGTTTTTGGTAACACCCGTTAATTCTGGAGTGTCTCCCACAAAATCATCAAGTAATTATGACTATGTTAATAGTTCAGCGAGATCTTTGGACAAAGAAGAAGTTTTAAAAGGTAAGTCTAATAAATGTGGTGAGGATTTTGAAATAGGAACTGCATGTGTTAAAGGTAGAAAACACAAGGGCTTTAATTGTGTTATTTCTAAAAAAAGGAAGAAACTTCAGTTTAAACGATTTGGCAGTGGATCAAAGTCTTCCTCAGGTCCAATGAAGAAGAAAAATAGGAATAGGCCCACCAGTGGTGATCCATTTGATTTAGATAACCTTATTGGACCTATGGAACCTACCCAAGTGATGGCCCAAAACAGGTTATTAGATCGATTGGACTGTGTTCAGCCGAATGAAGTTTTTGTACAGCAAGGAAGTAATGTTGGGGTTACTTTGGAAAGACAAACTGCGATGTAGATGAAACCGTTTGACCAAATATTGGGGGACGAGCTGGAAGATGGCGAAGGGACAGATAATAGTGAGTTACCTCCCTTTGCGAATACTCATGGGGTGGCAAGTTCTGTGTCCCAAGAGTCGAGCAAAGAGGATCTTGAGGCAGAGGAGACTATTAAATTAGGAATTGCTTTGGGGGCACAACTACAAGACTGGAGTAACATGGCTTCTGAGGTAATTGTCGACGAGGGATTACAAAAGGTTAAGGTTTTTGTCGTTAAATATTAGAGGTTTGGGAGTTAAAGGTAAAGATTCATGGGTTAAGAAATTGAAAATAGAAAATGGTGTGTCTTTTTTGGCTATTCAAGAATCGCATTGTGGTGATCTGTCTAGTTTTGATGTGAAAAAATTTTGGGGTACATCTCCGGTGGAATTGGACTTTGTGGAAGCGAGGGGTAGGTCGGGTGGTTTGATATCGATATGGGACCCTACTAAGTTCATGAAGACCTCTGTTATTAAGAATCATAATTTTATTATTGTTTCGGGGTTATTGAAAGAGGATGGTTCTCAAATGAATATTTTGAATATGTATTCTCCTCACAAGTTGAGAGCGAAACGTCCGATTTGGGAGTTGATTGAAAACATTATCAGTAATAGCGCAGGTTTTTGGTGTTTACTCGGGGATTTTAATTCCGTTCGCTATCCCGAAGATCGTAAGAACTCGTTCTTCGATCAGAGAGAGGCGGATGAATTTAATAGTTTCATTGATACTGTGGGGCTTTCTGAATACAGTATGAAGGGGAGTTTGTATACGTGCTTAACTAAAAAAGGCTCTTATTTTAGATTTAGTAAAATCGATAGAGTCTTGGTCTGTTTGGAGTTTCTGAACCGGTGGCCGGAGGCTTGTTTACGGGCGTTGCCGAGGCACTTGTCGGATCACAGGCCCTTATTGTTAACTCTTGTGAACGGTAACTTTGGTTCTCGCCCTTTTAGATGGTTTAACTCTTGGCTTGATAGAGAAGGGTGTCACTCTATAGTCTCGGACACCTTATCGTCTTTCGAGGGTTCCGGTGCGGCAGACACTGTTTTGACCAATAAATTCAAATACTTAAAGTTAGTCTTGAGAGATTGGAAGAAAAGGATTGATACTAAATAAGGGGAAGAAATAAACTCTTTGAAAGCTGATTTAGAACGTTTGGAAATCGAGTTGGAACAGAGGGATTTACTTGAGGAGGAAAAGTGGATATGGATGGAGTGTAAAAAAGGTATTGAGGAGAGTGAATTCCGCTATGCTAAGGATTTGTTACAGAAATCGCGGGTCAATTGGGTTAAAAATGGGGATGATAATTCCGCTTATTTTCATAGTGTCATCAATGGTAGGAAAGCTTCGAATTCTATACAAGGTCTTATGGTTAACGGAGAGTGGGTGACTAAGTCGAACTTAGTGAAAAAATAGGTCTTACGGTTTTTTAGTAATCATTTCAAGGAGGCGCTTCCCGATAGACCTTGTCTGTTTTGTGATGATATTAAGACAATTCCGTTGGATATGGTGGATGCTTTGATTGCGCCGTTCTAAAGAGGAAGTGAAATTCGCGGTGTTTGAATGTGGTAAGGATAAAGCCCCCAACCCGGATGGGTTTAATTTTAATTTCGTTCGTCATTTCTGGAGCTTCCTTGAAGAGGATTTTATGAACATCATGGCTGATTTTTTTGAGTCAGGTAAAATTAATAAAGGGTGTGGGTCAGCGTTTATAACTCTTGTTCCTAAGGTTAAGAATCCTCTTGGTTTAAAAGATTTTAGACCTATTACATTGGTGGGAATTATTAGTAAAACCATTTCTAAAGTATTGTCTTTTAGACTCAAGAAGGTTATCGGTTGTATCATTTTGGATAACCAATCGGGTTTTCTTAGTGATAGGAGTATTCTTGATGGCCCTCTTATGGTTAACGAAATTTTGTCTTGGTGTAAAAGGAGGTTGAAAAGTGTTTTCTTTATAAAGATTGATTTTGAGAAGGCTTACGATAACGTTAATTGGTCTGTTCTCTTGTCTATCATGGAGCAAATGGGGTTTCCGGAAAAATGGCGAAGGTGGATAAAAGGTATTCTAGTTTCGGCCAGGTCGGTAGTCTTGGTAAATGGTTCACCTACCTTTGAGTTTCAATGTTTTAAAGGGCTTCGCAAAGGTGACCCTATATCCCCGTTTCTTTTTTGATTGTTATGGAAGCATTGACTTGTTTGTTCAACAAGGCGGTCAACATTGGGGCGATTGAAGGGATCGTTTTCTCTTATAATGGGCCGATTTTGTCGCATTTGTTCTATGTGGATGATGCTCTGTTAATGGGGAAATGGTCTAATAATAATATTTTAACGGTGGCGAGAATCCTTAGGATTTTTCACCTCTGTTCGGGTCTCAAAATTAACATTAACAAGTCTTTTCTCTATGGTGTTGGTGTGGTGGATGAAGAGGTGGATTTTCTCGCCAGAAATGTGGGATGTAGAGTAGGCTCGTTTCCTTTCGATTACTTGGGTGTTATGGTTGGGGCTAATATGAGTAGAATCAGGAATTGGCGGAAAATTATCGAAGTTTTTGAGGCGAGACTTGCTTCTTGGAAGGCTCGCTTTCTATCTATTGGTGGGCGTCTTACTTTACTAAAATCGGTGCTTCAAAGTCTTCCTATTTATTTCTTTTCCTTATACAAAGCCCCGGTCGGAGTGATAAAAAATCTTGAAAGTCTAATGAAACGTTTCCTTTGGTCAGGAAATATTGATATTAACAAGATTCATTGGGTGTCGTTGGAGAGGGTGTCTTATGGAAAAAAACAAAGGTGGTTTGGGGATTAGCCGGCTAAAAGATGTGAATGACGCCTTACTTTCTAAATGGGTTTGGCGGTATAAAGTGGAGGAAGGATCTTTGTGGAAACAGATTATTTTGTCGTGTCATAACGGCAGACAAAGTTGGTATGGTCTCCCTCGTGGTTTTGGTAAGAGCGGTTGTTGGTCGGCAATTGTAAAAAATTGCGAGAAGTTTAAATGTGGAGAAAAATTTTTTCTTGAATTTTTGCAGGGAAAGGTTGGCGATGGTTGTAGCATTAGTTTTTGGAATGATGCTTGGTTGCTAAATATCCCCCTCAAGTCCAAGTTCCCTCTGCTGTGTCAAGAGGCAAATAATAAAAAAGAGGTGGTTAGCAAGTGTTTCAAAAATGGGATGTGGGCTCCAGTTGACTTTTCTCGGCCTATGGGGATCCTCCAAGTCCAGGAGTGGATTGAGCTTTCTACGCTGCTGACACAGGTACATCTCAAGAATACAAAGGATAAATGAGAATGTGATGGTTCTCCTTACTTCTCAATGGCGGACGTTAAAAGAAAAATAAAGGATCATTCGGACGTGAAGGATTATTTCAAATTAAAATGGGTAGCGTGGGTTCCCTTGAAATGTCACATTTTCGCTTGGCGGGTAGAGATGGATAGAATTCCGACAGTGGTTGCTCTTAGCAAAAGAAATGTGTTTATCCCCAATGATCGGTGTAAATTATGTGAGGTTGACTTGGAAACATCGGGCCACATCTTTATGGGTTGTGGTTTCTCCTTTGGAGTGTGGTCAAATATTTTGAAGTGGTGCGGCCTAAATGTCCCTCCGGTTGCTAATATGAGGGACCTCCTCTTAGTGGACAAGCAAGCAAGTGTTGGTAAATGGGGTAAGAAGATCGTTCATGGGATAATCATGGCCGGAATTTGGATGATCTGGAAAGCTCGGAATGACAAGATTTTTAATAAGAAGGAGCCAAAGATTCAAATGGTGATAGGTAGCATAAAATCTATTTCGTTTGTTTGGTTAAAGCATAGGTCCCATTTTAAGGATCTCCGTTGGAAGGATTGGTGTAATAATCCCTTGTACATGTTATAGTTGTGGGTGTTAGTCCTTGTTTTGAGGACTCCCCCTTGTGTTTAATGAAAGTCAAAGTTCAAAAAAAAAAAAATTATAAAAACTATTAACGCAACCTTTGGCCGCTAGTCAAGGACAATTAGCTATATTATTCTACAAACCCAATCATAATGATCACCCACTTGTTTTTTTATATTTATCTTCTTAAAAAATTACTTTAGCATAAAAAAGAATGTACATATATTTGATTATACCCTATATAATAATAACCAATAAAGTAATAATAATATCTTCCATTTTAGATTATTATAATCGTGTATACCTCCTTTGCCTTGCTAGAAGATCAATAAATACAAATTTAAATAACTGATATATTTGATTTTGACTAGAAGATTTTTCTACGAAGTTATACTACTAGCTACGGGTGTTCATCGGATTGGATAACGGATTGTTCGGATTGTTCGGATTATTCGGATTTAAAAATTTCAGGACCCTATCCGAAATCCGATCCTATACGAATAAGGATTTGTCTATTCGATCCGAATCTATCCGAATTCAATTCGGATCGGATTCGGATATATCCGAATAATCCGAATTTATCCGAATAATCCGAATAAACCAAACAACAACTTTTTTTCTTTTTATTCTCTATATTTATTTTTTTGGCTAATTTGTTATTCTTTCCATTTTATAAGTTAGAAATCATAATAAAAGATATAAAACTAAAAAAATAAAATTTGACCTGTATAAAAATTTTCAAAATTTAGAACATAATAGACAATTGTATAGAATCCGAATATTAGAATCTCTAATTTAGAACGGTGGTCGATTATTGCATAATTATTTAGGATTATGACTAGAATGTGCAAAGATTCTTGTGTATTAAGTTGAAAACATAATATATAGTTGAGTAATGAGTATTGGACTAAAAACAAGTTAGTCTTATTCGGATTAATCGGATATCCGAATAATCTGAATAACCCGAATAAAAAAATTGTGATATCCGAAATCCGATCCGAAATCCGAATAAGGAATTCGGATTCGGATGACATCCGATCCGAATATCCGAATAATGATTCGGATCGATTTATTTAGATTCGGAAACGGATCGGATTTCGGATATCAAATTTTTTGAGGGGCCTACTAAAGAGACGCCCTCCAGGATATCTGGACGCCCTCTTTACGGCCCGTAAGGCCCTTCACGGGCCGTATGGTCTGTCGCAAGTCAAATCGGTCATTCAGAAACGTAATTCAAAAACGTAACGGCCCGTGAATATGATCACGGTCGTGTTTATTTACGGCCCGTGAATTTCTTCACGGCCCGTATGGAATTCGTCTTACGGGCCGTGAACTTACTTACGGGTCCTAGTTTCACTTTTAATAATTTGACGAGATATATTATTCCTCGTTTTTCGTGTAATTTTGTATTTATTACGTTATTTGATATGACGTAATATTCCTCGATAGTCGTGTAAATTTGTATTTATTACATTATTTGATATGACGTAATATTCCTCGATATTCGTGTTAATTATGTGACGAGATGCAATATTCCATTTCAACTACTATATAAACGTTAGTTTATAAATTCATTTCATAATTCAACGATATAAATTCATTTCATTTCAACTACTACATAAACGCAATATTCCATTTCAAGTACTATATAAACGTTAATATCTAACGTTACGATGTCTTTCTGGGATAGCAACTATTTATTTGGTTCGGAATCTAACTATTACCCTCAGGAGGGTTACGGTTATTACGAAGAGGCTGCTTCAAACTATCCAGGACAGTTCGCGTCCAATTACGGCGGGAATGACGGCGGCGATGACGGGGGTGATAACGGTGGCGATAGCAGCGGGGATAATGACGGTTCTGGTTCCGGTAAAAAGGGTTTATACGACACGAATCAGGTTATAAGATATATCATATTTAATTTTACTTTCATTTTACTATCATTTAGTAATAACTAACTAAAAATATTAAATTGATTAGGTTTTCTCATCTCGTGAAGAATTAGTTGATTGGGCAACTAAAGTGGGGCGAGATAATGGGTTCGTTATTGTCACCAAACGTTCAAAAAGAAATTCGAATGGTTTGGTGGTTAAAATTTGGTTGAAATGCGATCGGGGTGGTGTATATAAGGGAGCATCCACTCTAAGAAAAAGTGGCACGAAAAAAACAAACTGTCAATTTGAATTGCAGGGTAAGTACCAGATGCAGAGAGATGGGTGGATTATAGTTGTTGTGGATGATACTCATAACCATGAACCTGCTGAACACCTGGAAGGACATGCATACGCAATGAGGCTCACCGAAAATGAGCTTTCTACTGTAAGGAATCTGACCGAGCAAAATATTGACCCTCGAAACATTCTAGGCACGTTGAGGGAACAAAATCCCAATAACGTGTCTGGGTTACGAACCGTATATAATGCTCGGGCAAAAATAAAAAGTCCACCAGAATTGGTGAAACCCCAATGCAGGTTTTTTTTTCTATACTACAACAACATCAATATATTTACACCCCTCACATTGAGGAACCGACAAATACCGTCGACGGGGTTTTTTTTTATACATCCCACATCTCACACATTATGGCGTGCTTACCCACACGTGCTGATGATTGACACAACATACAAAACTAACTTGTATAAAATGCCTTTTGTTCAAATGGTTGGTGTGACATCCACCCTGAAATCTTTTTCTGTTGCTCACGCATTCATTGATTATGAGCGTGAAGCCAACTTCAGATGGGTGTTAGAGCAACTAAAAGCAACGCTGGAAGATAAGTGTATGGAGCCCCGTGTTATACTAACCGACCGAGACCTCGCTCTGATGAATGCGTCAGAAGAAGTTTTTCCGAGTGCTGTTCGATTACTTTGCAGATGGCATATTTCGGAAAATATTGCTAAACATTGTAAGGCGAGTTTTTCAAATGAAGAGTGGGGTGCTTTTCAGCATGTGTGGTCGGTACTTATTAACTCTGAAACGGAGGACATATACGCTTATAATTACGACCGGCTTTATCGCAGATTGGTGTCCAACCATTCAAGTAAGTTTTCTAGTGTTATTCTTAAAAATATATGTATATTTATATAAAAATAAGTGCATTTTTTAATAGGAGTGCTGATGTACCTAAAAAATAACTGGTTGGACCCCTACAAAGAGAGATTTGTGTCGGCGTGGATAAATAGAAGTTATAACTTCGGTCAGCACACAACGAACCGAGTTGAGAGCCAACATTCGTTGTTGAAAAGTTACCTGAAAGCAACCAATAGCACCCTGGATAGATTTATTCCTTTCATTAATAATATCTTAGCTACCCAGGAAATTGCTATAAAAGAAAGTTTTACCAAAAGCAAAATCATGCTTATGGTGCAGCATAATCATGAAGTGCTTAAATTGCTGCGAGGTATCGTTTCTATTGCGGCTTTGGATATGTTAGTCGGTGAGATTAACAGGATACATCATCTAATTATATCCAAAGAATCATGTGGCTGCCATCTTTTTACCAGCTTTGGTCTTCCATGTGCTTGTAAATTAAACAATTACTTTCAAACAGGTGAATGTTCTTTTACGTTTTTTATTTTTTCATGAAAACTTTTATTATATTTTATTTAATATATTATTTTATAGGTCAATGTATCCCGCTCGATGCCATTGATGTTTTTTGGAGGAAGCTAGATTTTTCACCCGCGTATATTGTACGGGAGGTTCAAGTAGATGTACATAAAGAGATGGAGATGGTGACAAAACATTTACTTGTCCAACCCGAAAGCGTGAAAAGATCTTTGATTAATATTTTCAAATCTTTCGTTACTCCTTCAAAAACGGATAAAAACCTCCTAAAGTCCAAACAAATACACGGGGTCGTCCAAAAAAAGATAAGCAAAAAGAAACAATATTAGACGCCCCCAGACATAGTTCATATGTTCAACCGAGAGAAAATTTTGAAGGTCCGCCAACATATTCAAGTTCGGTGGTGAAGTCAAAACAAGGGCCTTTGCAGCGCAGTCAATCCATGTCTTCAAATCAAGAGCCAAAGATGGATTATCTCAACAGAGTTCCAAGTTTTCATATATCCCGGGCGACGAAGATAAAAACAATTTTTTCCGGTTTAACCGCTGGATTCCATCATTCTTTTTCCCGTATATTTCAGGTGCGGATGATGTTTTAGCGGACGGCAATTGTGGTTTTCGTGCTATAGCACTCGCACTGGGATATGGTGAAAATCACTGGCGTTTTATACGTACGGAACTTATATCTGAGTTGGATGAAAACAGACATAGGTACGCTGCGATGTTTCCTGATATAAACAGACACAGGTTCTTTATTTATTCAATTCTTTATTGTTGTTGAATTGTAAACATGTAATCTATTCTTTCGTTTTCCAAAGAAAAATGCAATAAGAAGATTATCGAATTTTTCTTCAACCTTTGAATTTTGTTTATATGAGCTGGGCATTTGGTTAGCATAAAAGGTGTGTAGGAATGTTAATGATATGAGATGCATAATATATGTTGAGATTCAAGTATGTTTTTCAGTGCAACTTTTCCGACTGAGATTCAAGTATGTTTATATAATTGCAGAGCCTGGCGTCGGATTTTCTGAAGGATTATATATTTCTTTATGTGGGACGAGTAGGTTCAAGTACTGATTTTATTCTCCAAAAGGTTGATTTAATATTATTCGTACAAACCACTTCCTCCACAAGCACAACCAATTGTAAACATATAATTAAACATTTAAACGTCATCCAAAATAACTCATAATATATAAACATAATTTTACAAATTTTTTACATGAAAGGTAAATAAAACAATAAATCCTACTATCTACGCGTCATGACCACCACCAGCATCACCACCACCAGCATCCTCCGCATCACCACCACCAGCAAGCCTCCTCGTCATCACCCGCAGGTCGTCTGACAAACGGAGGCAACTCCGGCCGAGGGGGAGGTCGATACCCTGGCTAGCAGCAAAAATGCTGCACGCATCCGCCGTCCATAATAGCAAGGCCTGGGACTGGCGCAACAAATGTAGTGCCTCCGCCATAAACTCCCCCGTCGGCGGAATCTGCCGAATGATGGTCCTGGGAACAGGCGGTGGGACGGGTGGTCCGGCTTGTGGCTGGGGCTGCGGCTGCTGCTGCGGCGCCGGCTGCTCCTCCTCCTCACCAACGTCCGGCACCGGCTGCCAGACGGTCCGACCACCATCAGTGGACCATCGGAGGTCGTCGCCAAATTTGGCGGCAATCCCCATGGCCATGACGGTCTGTCGACCCAAAATCCGAGGCGGCGTGTCCGTAGTCTGCCTCGCAATTAGGGCGTCCGTAAACAACCCTAAGCGCGAGGCAATGACGGTAATGTACGAGCCGCAAACAATCGGGCTATCCATCTGCAAAACAATCAAACAATAGGCATAATTATGAATCGCATAATAGATAATACTTATTTGTTAACAATTAGTAGAAATATTTTTTACCTTGCCCTGAATGACGCTCAAAAAATAGGCGGCCATGCAGTGAGCTAGATTCACCCGTCTGGGTGAAAGCAAGGCCCTCAAAAAAAATAAGTCAAGGAGCGACACCTGCTCCATGCTCTGGTCTCTGCCGGCAATGGTGCCGGCAATGCACCGGTGTAGATACCGGTGCAAAGGATCCCTAATAGAGGTCGCCCTAATGGCGCCCTCCCACGGCTGGTCGGAAATGGTCGGCCACCATCCGACCAAAGGAGCCGGCTCCGACTGGACCTCGTCAGTATAAAAACGAGGATCCTCCGTCTCCTCTTGGGTGTAAAACCCAAGAGTCACCGCCCACTGGGCGAGGGTGAACTCGTACCTACCGGTGGTCCCCAGCCTAAATCGAACCGCTATGTGCTGGCGGGGGTCCTGATCCTCAAAGGCGGGAGTGAACTGAAACGTACACAAAAACTGCAACGTCAGCTCCCGGTAGCCCCTCCTCGATCCCAAATCAAACATCCGCCTCCACGGCGTCTCTCCGTCCAGCCCGATGATATCCTGGGCACGTGCTATGTCTCCGACCTCCTCCAGCACGTCCCAGTCGATGGTGCGTGTCCCCTTCAGGGGACGTCCAATCAGCTTCCACAGCTTTTGCCGTGGCTGGGTCTCCCTCGGAAAACGAAGATCAGGGTGTGGGTCCAGAAAGTCACCCTGACCCTCGGGCTCAGTCTCCGGACGTGTACGTTTGCGGGGCGGCATAATCTGCAAAAAAAAAAATAATAAATTTGTAGAAGACAAATCAAGGCTCGGCAAAACATCATATGCGAAACCAAAGCCACGCGACAACAACAAGTCACGCGAGAAGCCTACAGTGCGAAAGACCAGATCCATGCGAGTCGCAGACTACGCGAAAGACAGCTGCCGCGCGAAAGTATGATCCACGCAAAAGGGATCTCGCGCGAGAACTCGTAGTTTAGTATAAATAGCTAGATTTCGTTTTGTAATTAAGCTTTTCATTCATTATCATTGTATCTGTGCGAAATCGCACAAGACCTTTTATAGGTTTCTGTTTATCAATCAAATATCATCTTTTGTGATTCAATTCATTCTTCTTCTACTCCAATCTTGTTTATATTCCGCGTTCACAAGATTGAGATCATGTGTTACTGATTTCTGGGAGATTATCAAGGTTTTACAATTGGTGTCAGAGCATTAGGCTCTTGAACCACGATTTGAAGAAGAATTGGATTGTGTTCTACTCGATTTTTGAAGAATTCATCATCGATTACCTTAGATTCTGGATGGAAAAGTTATGCTGCTCGATTGTGGAAGATTTGGACTAATCTGGACCTAATTGAACGTAATTAGTGGACTTTAAGCTTAATTTTGATTAAAATTGACTTAATATTCATTAAAATTGGATTAAAATGGGTTTAATCAAACTTAATCAGTGAGCTGGAGGTGATATTCGCGTGAACAAACAGTTGGTAATCTGTTTCTGCACAAAATTGACTTTTCGCTTGATCTGCAAGTTCTCGCACGCGAAAACAGGGTGTTTTCGCTCAGTTAGGTATTTCACCTTTTTTGCGATTCGCGTGAAAAGGTAATTTTGTAAATTCGCTCGAAAAGATCCATCGCGCGCGAAAACTCTGTACGCGCGAAATCACTTTTCGCACGAATTCTCTTCTCGCACGAAAACCTGATTTTTGACTCTTCTGATCATTATGGCTTCAACAACACCGAATTTGAAGCATCTTACTGCTTCACTTCATCTAGACACTGAGATTGGAACTGGTAACAAGCCACCGAGGCTTCTATGTGAAGATGATTATTCCGATTGGGCGTTTCGATTTGAAAGATATGTCATTTACACAGAACCTAAAATGTGGAGGTCTATACAATATGGTCCTTACATTCCGTTGTACAAAAATGACAAAGGAGAAATGGTTCAGAAACCTGAACATTTGTGGGATGAAGACGACATTAAGAGATTGGAACTGGATGATAAGGCGTATGCTGCAATTACAATGGCTTTTACTACTGAGATCTCACAAAAGTTTCAAGAGTTCAGGGGTGCTAAAGTGCTATGGGATGCTCTGGAATCTCAGATAATGGGCAACAAAGACATGAGAGAGAGCAAGAAGGATATGTTGAATCAAGAATTCAACATGTTCAATCATATTGTTGGTGAGGAGTTGGAAGCTCAAATGGCCAGGTTTGTTAGACTGGTCACAAAAATAAAGAGTGCTGGTATTACTATGGAACCCATTACTGTGAATAAGAAGTTACTCAACTCACTTCCTTACAGTTGGAATAACAACTGTACATTGATAAAGAGAACCAAAGATTTGTATACTCTTCAGTTGACCGATCTCATCTCAACTATCAAGTCTTATGCTATGGATGATAAGCAGCGAGCTGCTAATCATCTCAGTTCTCTAGGTGCTGAAGGAACTGCTCTCTACGCAAAGATGGCTAGTAATCCAAATTACTATGTCAGCTATACACAAATGTATCAGCAACAACAATCGGGAAGTGCAGCATCTTCATATATGCAACCAGCAGTAACTCATCAAGTTCATGTTCCAGCAGCTCAACATTATTCCCCCATCATCCACCAACAAGTCTCTCAACCTCAAGATTCTCATAGTGGTCAACATGCTTATGTTGCTACTACTAATCCATCCAAGCAGACTGTTCAGATTGCTGAGGAGCATCTTGCTCTTTTCACCACATTTATGTCAAGTTATGAAGCTTTTATGGCCGGAAGACTTTCTGCTCCAAATATTCTTGTTGATGATCTTCAACAAGTTAATCCGGATGATGTTGAAGAAAACGACATCAAATATCAGATGGCCATGGTAGTTTACAGGGCGAAGAATTTTGCTAGAAGAACTGGAAGGAAAATGTTTGGTGTTAATAATTCTAGCAAAATCGGTTTCGACAAATCCAACCTGAGGTGTTACAACTGTAACAAACCAGGTCATTTCGCCAGAGAGTGTACTGAACCAAAAACAGTTCAAAATGAAGCCCCAAAGAAGATGGTGACTGTGGAGATAGAGCAGAAGAAAGACAAAGCTGGTACTTCTAGTGGCAATAAAGCATTAGTTTCTCAAACAAATGCTGAATACGATTGGTCTGATCAAATGGAGGCCCTTGATCTGACTTTGTCTCATGCACTCATTGCAAAGATTGTGCCAGAACCAAAAGAGGAAGAAAACTTGTTTGCTGAATTCGTGTCTGATGATTTGTTGGAGGGCTTGTTTGCTACAGAAGAAGAAGAGAAGGAGAGAATTGAAGTGGAGAAAGTGAAAGTTGATCAAAAGATTGAGAAAGTTGAAGAGGAGAAAGAGAAAGCTGAGAAGAAAGAACAGGTTGAGAAGGTTGATGAAGAAAAGATTGTGTTTGAAGATGACACTGTTGAGCTCACAGTCAAAAGCACATGTATTGATCAAAAGACTGTTGTTAGTGCTCCAGTGGAAAAACCAACTGATAACATGAAAGCATTCATGGTCAAGAAGGCAGAGGAAACAGAAGGGGAAACTTCAGAACCCAAGGTATATGATGACTTATGTCAAAATGCATGTGTTGAGAAAGTTCAAAGATACAGAGTTCACAATGAAAGCCTGATAATGGAAGTTGAAAAACTTCAGTATCAAGCTAGTAAACACAAGTCAAATGAAAGGATTTTTAAAGACAAACTTGAAGGTTTAAACAAAACAATTTATAATTTGAAATTAAATCTTCATGATAAAGAATGTACTAATAATGACTTGACAAACAGAAATAATGAACTCGCTCTAGAAATTAACAGACTCAACAGTGAATTAGCCACGGTTAAATTGACTGTTGAGAAATTTGAACTTTCATCAACGATGGTTGAGGGCATAATCAAGTCACAAATGACTCAGAAAATTAAAGGAGGAAAATGTGGTGTTGGGTTTTCTAACATTGCTCCTCCAATTAATCATGATTATTCATGTTTACCTTCATCTGAGAACATTTGTGATTCTGATATGGTATATGGGATTGGATTCTCTCCATCTCAAAATTTAAAACCTTCTGTTAAAATAAACTTATCAGTTGATCCTATCATAGCACCCAAAACTAAACAATCACCTGAAAATTTTTTTGCAGATAAAATGAAGGTGGATGGGTTGGTTGAAGATTGGGAAAGTGAGAGTGAGGATGAGAATGAGAATGAATGTTTAAATAATAAGAATGTAAAAGTTTCACAATCTGCTTGTACTCAAAATTTGTCTGGAAATGAAAAGAAGGTTGATTTGAATGAGTTGCAATCTAATAGTAAAAATCATTTGAATGCAAATCAAAGGGCTAATCAAAAGGAAAGAATTGAAAATGATTTTAAGAGTCGATTCATTTCTAAGGGTGTAATTGAAAATGAAGAACATATTTTTAAAGAAACGAATTCTCGATTCTTTAAAAATAAACTTCATTATAATGCTAACCTTGTGAATCAAGATGTTTGTAGCCCAGATTTGCAAATGAATAATTCTTCTGCATGCAATCTCACAATTCAAAAGCCTGGTCCTTCTCCAGCACATTCAAAGTCTGGTCCTACTCCAGCAAAGACAAAGACTGCTCATATTCCAACACCAACAATTTCACAAGTCAAAATTGCCAAATCTCCGAATCAAAGTGGTCATAACACTTCAATTTCCTCGAATCTGCAAAAGATGAATTTGCAATTGTCAAACGAGACAAAGATTCGAGAGACTGTGGAGAAAGTTAAACCTAGTCAATCTGACTTTGGTTTTTATGACAATTTTCATAATTGTCATCCACAGTTTGTTTTCCACATACAACAGAAGAGATGCTTTCAGTGTGGAAACACTAATCACTTGGCAAATAATTGTCCTTTTAGACAAAAATCATTAAGTAAACAAAGATTTCATAATTCTATCTCTCATAATAGAAAATTATTTTTCACTCGTGGAAAATTATCAAATAATATGAAATCAAAGGTTGCTAATGAGTTTAATGTCAAACGGGATAAGAATTTGACCAATGATATAAAAGAAAATGTCAAGCCTAAAAGCATAAATGAAAAGAATGATGTGCAAACAAAATATAATAATCTTAAATCATTTTGTCTTACTGCAACTCAGAAAGTGCTCAAGTCATGTTTGACTTGGGTACCAAAATCTAAGTAATTTGTTACTAATGCAGGGACAACCGCGAAAGGCTACTGACAGTCTATGGCATGTTGATAGCGGTTGTTCAAGACATATGACTGGTAACTTATCATTACTACAAGATGTGCAATTATACAACGGAGGAAGAGTGATATTTGCAGGAGATAGAGGAGGACGAATTACTAAACGGGGTACAGTTACAAATGGCGTCCTGAGTTTTGAAAATGTTAATTTTGTTGAGGAATTAAAACATAACCTGCTAAGTGTGTCTCAAATCTGTGACAAACAATATTCAACACACTTTACTAATAACGAATGCTTAATATTAAAACCAGGTTTTGTTGTTCCTGATGAATGGATTTTGATGAGGACTCCGAGAGACAATGATACATATCTTCTTGATATGCATTGTTCTAATTCTTTGGTAACAGCCTCTTGCTTATTATCCAAAGCCTCGGAGAATGATTCCATGTTATGGCATCGTCGATTAGGACATGTCAATCTTAAAAACATGAATAAACTTGTACGTGGAAATCATGTAATTGGTTTACCTGAAAAGAATATCATTTAACTGAACATTGTTTGTCATGTTCAAAAGGTAAACAACATAAACTTCCTCACAAACCAGTTGCACACAACTCAGTCGAATCAATCTTACAACTCTTACACATGGATCTTTTTGGTCCAGTAAGTGTTCTAAGTTTGGGTCGAAGATCTTATTGTTTGGTTGTTACTGATGACTTTTCAAGATTTACTTGGGTGTTTTTCTTAGCATCTAAGGATGAGACTCCACATCTATTGATCAAATTCATTACTTTGGTGGAGAATCAGACAGAGAAAAAGGTAAAATGCATCAGAAGTGACAATGGGACAGAGTTTTGCAATCAAACTCTGAATGAGTTTTGTGAATCCAAGGGAATTGCCAGACAATTCAGTGCTGCTGGCACTCCACAACAGAATGGGGTTGCAGAAAGAAGAAATAGGACATTAATTGAAGCTGCTAGAACAATGATCTCTGCCGCCAAATTACCTTTGTTCTTCTGGGCAGAAGCAGTAAATACTGCATGTTATGTT
The DNA here is from genome assembly GCA_024085815.1 of Flaveria linearis. NCBI lineage: Eukaryota > Viridiplantae > Streptophyta > Magnoliopsida > Asterales > Asteraceae > Flaveria > Flaveria linearis. The sequence continues at coordinate 37,663,725 of CM044012.1, forward strand.
CAGAATCGTGTGTTAATCAACAAAAGATTAAATAAGACTCCTTATGAAATCTTTTATAATCACAAACCCAAAGTTAAATATTTTAAAGCATTTGGTTGTTGTTGCACTTTGTTACATACAACCGAATTATCTTCAAAATTTTCTGAAAAGGCTGATGAATGTTACTTTGTGGGATATGCTGCCAATAAGGTTGCATATCGTGTTTATAATAAAAGAACTAGACAAATAATCGAGTCATTTAACATTGATTGGCACGAACTTAACATAACTGATGCAGGTTCAGCTCCTTCATGGGTTTATGATTATGAATCTTTGTTCATAAATTTTAATATTTCTAAATCTTCATCTGCAGATTCTAATTCTCAATCAATCACCTTGGATAACCAAATAATTGAGGAACTTCCTTCTTTGATATCTGATGATTCTGCTACTGCTTCATCATCCAAAGATATTCCGACAGCTTCTGTACCAGTATCTGCCTGTTCTGAGTTTTTAGATATTTCTTCAGAACAAATTCCTACTCAGGAGCTGGAAGAATCGTTGAGTTCTCCGTTATCTTCATCTTCTTCAGACACTATACACACACCGATAGAGATCATTCAGGTTCCTTTTGATGAGTCTCCAAATGTGTCAACTGCTTCTGAAACTCCTATTTCAGATGACACAATAGATGAAACTTATGTGCCTCTATCTCAACATACTGAAGAAGTTCTTGATAATGTTGAACATATTACAAATTTGGAAGATGGAATGGTTGCAGATGAGATTCCTCAATTGAGAATACATAAAACTCATCCAACTGAAGCAATCATTGGCCCGTTGCACGAAGGTGTAGTTACCAGAAGTCGATCAGGAGCAATCAACACATGTCTGTATGCTTGCTTTCTATCACAAACAGTGCCCAAGAATGTGGAGATGGCACTTAAAGAAAACAGCTGGATAGAAGCAATGCGGGATGAGTTGATGCAATTCAATAAGCTCAATGTTTGGCATCTTGTTGAACTACCAAAAGATAAGCTTCCGATTGGAACAAAGTGGATTTTTAGGAATAAGACGGATAAAAAGGGTGTTATAGTTAGAAATAAAGCACGCCTTGTGGTGCAGGGATTTTATCAAGTTGAAGGCTTAGATTATGAAGAAGTGTATGCTCCAGTTGCAAGACTAGAAGCAATACGCATTTTCTTAGCCTTTGCCTCATTCATGAACATCAAGGTGTACCAGATGGATGTTAAGACTGCGTTTTTATACGGAGAAATGAAGGAGGAAACTTATGTTTGTCAGCCTCCTGGATTTGAAGACCCAGATCATCCTGATTATGTTTACAAGTTGGATAAGGCTTTATATGGCTTACATCAAGCACCTCGTGCTTGGTATGCAACTCTGACTGAACATTTGCTTGCAAATGGTTATTCAAGAGGTGCAATTGATCAAACCTTATTCATACGAAAATCAGGGGATGATATTATTTTGGTTCAAATCTACGTCGATGATATTATTTTTGGTTCCACAAATGATAGTATGTGCACGGAGTTCGAAGAGGTGATGAAGAAGAAGTTTGAGATGAGTTCACTTGGAGAAATTTCATTTTTCTTGGGTATTCAGGTTACTCAATCTGAAACGGGTATTCTCATTCATCAAGAAAAGTATGTTCAGACAATTCTTGAGAAATACAAGTTTCAAGACTCCAAAGTAGCTCCAACTCCAATGGCTTCTCGTCCTACTCTTACTCCAGATCCATTAGGAGAATAAGTTGATCAGCATCTTTACAGATCAATGATTGGTTCCCTTATGTATCTTACTGCAAGCAGGCCGGATGTTATGTTCCCTGTTTGTCAGTGTGCCCGCTATCAAAGTGATCCAAAGGAATCACACATGAAAGCTGTCAAGAGGATTTTCAAGTATCTCAAGGGTCAACCCAAACTTGGTCTTTGGTATCCTCGAAATTCCGATTTCAATTTATTTGCTTATACTGACAGTGATTATGGTGGTTGTAACTTAGACAGGAAATCGACCACAGGAGGATGTCAATTCTTGGGCAACCGACTCATTTCTTGGCAGTGTAAAAAGCAGAACACTGTCTCTACATCCACTGCCGAAGCTGAATATGTGGCTGCTTCGAGTTGTTGTTCCCAGCTTGTCTGGATTCAGCAACAACTTCTCGATTATGGTCTCAACATTTATGACACACCAATTTGGTGTGATAACACGGCAGTTTTAAACATCGTGAAAAATCCCATCCAACACTCAAAAACTAAACACATAGACATCCGCATACATTTTATCCGCGATTGTTTTGATCGTAAACTTATTCACCTAAAACAAGTGCCGTCAACTGAAAATATCGCTGACTTATTTACTAAGGCGTTTGATCATTCTCGATTTGATTTCCTAGTGCAATCATTGGGAATGATTAACTTTGGATAAATTGGTTTAATGAATCTTCACAAAAGGATTTTTCAGTTTTTAATAATGAATAAAATTGCAATTGTTTCTTTTCTTAAAGGACAATCACAATTTTAGGGGGAGAAAATTAGAAAAGCAAGTTCTGAAAAATATTTTTTGGTCTTAGGGGGAGTTAAGATCAAAGGATTGCCAAAATCAAAAAGAAGAAATTTTCATGCTTAAATGAGAAATGATATTACAAAGTTCAAAACGAGTATAAGTACTTTCAAAGGCTTAAATACGAATACACTTGGATTATGTTTGATATGTTGATAGGCTTTGCTTTCAGAAATGAAAAGATCATAATTGAGTGATTACACTTGAATTAAAGAAATATGATTTAGTGGGGAACATATCAGGATTCTGTGCCAAAAATGTTCTAACACAGACTGAGAGATATAATCTTGTCATACTCAAGCCTGTATATGATTGATTCAGTAATTATCATAACTCTATATATATATAAAGATAAAAATACAAAAAGAAAAAAAAGAGAAAAATACAAAAAAAAAATAATTGAGCAAAAAGATGCCAAAAGGAAAAGGCCATATAGGATAAAAGATGCCAAGAAGCACAACAAATCAAAAGATATGTCTATATGACATACATACTATATGGTATATATTTTCTGATTTTGAGAATAGTTTTTAACTTTGGAAGGCAAAATCGAAAGATGGGGCATGTAAGTCCGAATGGCTTGTAAGTCCTAAACATCTTGAGAGGGCATACGTAAGTCCGGATGGCTGTCAGTAAGTCCTTAAACTTGTTAATATTCCGGGTTAAGAAATATTTCTCAGGCTAGTTATGCTCAAATAGTTATTTTTAGGATTACAATAATTGGTATCACTGATCGTCAATGCATGGTTTAAGTCAAATTGGGGTGACTTGAAAAATCTCAATAGTGTCTTGAAGGATAATAATTAATTTACAGAAGTTCTGATTGTGGGATCCACTGACTTATATCAAATTAACACAAAACATGATATATATATCACTCATTATGTGTCTGAGTAAAACCTGAAGTATAAGTTTAAAAGGACAAAATATATTGACAATCAACTTAACCAGTTATTTTAAATAAAGCTGGACAGAGTCTTAACTTGACAAAGAACTATATGATCTCATTATGAAAATTCTTACAATACAAGCAAATCCTATCTTGATTCTTCAATTGTTTTCATTCTTTTGTTATTTTGTATGTAAGTGTTTGTTTTTATTTCACTTTTATAGTGTTTTATTTTAGGACAAAGAAATAACAAGAAAAATATTTGAAAATTGGAGATTCATTAAGTTAATTAATTACTTGGTAAATAACAATTTATGTTGACATAATTCATTGAAAATAAAAGGATTGAAAAGTTTGAAACATAAGAAATAATATGAAAAACTTTGAAAACATTTGAAAATATGAAATTGATTGCTGAGTTGAAGAAAAGTAATGAAGAAAAGTCTAATCAGATAACCATGATTCATCTTGACTCAGCTATCAAGATACCAGATTAGCATCTCTTGAGCAACAAATGAAAAACATATTTGACTACTCATCTGGGTTGGAGAGACAACTAAACGAGCTTAGAGAATTTATCTCTCAGACCTACTTTCATCAGCCACAGAACATAAGATCTACTACTGTGGTTGGTGAATCTAGCAGACGGTCTCCAAGCCCACCTCCCACTGAGACAGTTCCTGAAAAAAAACGGTCAACGAAGCACAAGCATCTACTGTACAGCAAAGTGGTAGCACTACTGAAGATGTTCCAGTTTCATCTGAAGTACCTATCACCGAGGCTTACACATCTACTGCTTTCGTTGAGCCGGAACACATGGTGTCTATGCCTATTATTCATGAACAGGAGGATGAAGAGTTAGTTGATTATGCTGATTCTGATGATGATAAGGATGAAGATGATGAGAATGACGATGAAGATGATAATGGTGATGATAATGATGGTGGAGATGATGATGGAAATGATGGTGGAGATGATGATGGAAATGATGGTGGAGATGATGGTGGAGATGGTGGTAATGTTACAGGTTCTTCTTCAAGTCCTACTGGAGAGACTAACACTGACGATGTCGATAGACCAAGTGTTAGTAATCCAGAAGGATATGATCCAATAGACCCTGCCACAGAAAGTGTGTATGAAAAGGAATTATATTCTTTTCAACAAACTTCATCTGAAACTGTTGAAGAAGAACTTGATATTTTTGAAGATCTGGAGGAACAGACTGAATACACAGATATTTTTGGCAACAATATTCAAGAATTATTCAAGGACATTAATCTTGAAGAAGGAGAAATTCCTACAGAGACTGTGAGTGGTGAAACTCCTACTGATACTACAAAGACAGATAATACTGGTCAGATTGCCCTATACACTAGAGGAGGTTTACAGTTCAAAGCACCACCACCACCTACTGAAGCTCACTTTCTGTTTATATCAAAGCCAAAACAAAAGTATGGTGAAATGTCTCACGTTATTAGCTGGGCTTATGATGGTGAGAAAAGAATGTATGTTATAAAGAGAAGAAATGGAGAAATTGATTATCTAAAGAGCACACAAGAATTTCATACTTTACGTGCTGCTGATTTATACTCTATGGGCAAAGCTCCATTCTTCAATGAGAGTAATCACAGTGAAGCTGAGCTCATGAGATCCATGATAAGAAGGGAGATGCGCACAAATTTCAAAGACTTTAAGACTGCAAAATCGAAATTGATAGATGACTCAACACGAATTGATGAAAAATACCAAAGCTCCAATGAAGATACGAGTCTATCAACATCCTAAATTTATCAGAAAAGTCCCTGTGCATGCTCCAATTCCTCCAAACTCTTTGAAGCAACTTCTATCCTGGAGATGTGAAAAGGATTCCGGTCACGCTGTGATCAAATGTATAGACAGGTCTTATCGAATCATTGATCCAGCAGACTTAATGAAGTTTGGCAAAGACGACTTATCCAAGCTGTTACACTGCCCAATCTCAGCTGATGAGTCTGTTTATTTTCTATCTTGCCAGTACTTATGGATGATTGACGGATCCTGAGGAATAAATGGTTTGCTTATGCTGGATCTTACAAGAAGGCGAACATTGACTTTGATTGATTATGTTTCACCGAGCCTAGGGGGAGATTGTAGAAGACAAATCAAGGCTCGGCAAAACATCATATGCGAAACCAAAGCCACGCGACAACAACAAGTCACGCGAGAAGCCTACAGTGCGAAAGACCAGATCCATGCGAGTCGCAGACTACGCGAAAGACAGCTGCCGCGCGAAAGTATGATCCACGCGAAAGGGATCTAGCGCGAGAACTCGTAGTTTAGTATAAATAGCTAGATTTCGTTTTGTAATTAAGCTTTTCATTCATTATCATTGTATCTGTGCGAAATCGCACAAGACCTTTTATAGGTTTCTGTTTATCAATCAATATCATCTTTTGTGATTCAATTCATTCTTCTTCTACTCCAATCTTGTTTATATTCCGCGTTCACAAGATTGAGATCGTGTGTTACTGATTTCTGGGAGATTATCAAGGTTTTACAAAATTCACCAGAAAAAAAAGGGTTACGGCCCGTAAAGAACCATCACGGCCCGTAACCCATTTAAGTTTCAAAGGATTACGGGCCGTAAAGGACGGTCACGGCCCGTAACCCTCTGAAATTCAAAAGGATACGGCCCGTGACCACCCTTCACGGCCCGTAACCCCCAAACGTTTCAATTTTCCAGATTTTTTAAATATAATTTTAATATATTTAAACGAAAAATACACAAAAATAAAATACGGATTTGAATACGTACCGTAGTAGGGAGTCGGATGTATGAAAATGATGAAAATACGGAGGTCGTGACGGGAGTAAATCGTATGTGTGTTTTGGGGGCGTAAATGAGCAAATGGGCCGTGAGGTCCTATATATTATCGGGCCTCACGGTCGTGACGGACCTCACGGCCCGTTACATAATTTCCACACGGCCCGTTACCTCTTTCACGGGCCGTGATGCTTTGTACTTTTTAAAACACGACAGTTGACACTACACGGCCGTATGGTGACACACTCACGGCCCGTAAAGCCTCTCACGGGCCGTACAAAACTTTTTCAAGTCTATAAATTCAACCGCTTGACACAAACAATTCACACAAATTTACTCAATACCCAAAACATGAGTGCTACAAGTGATCAAAATCCGTGGACGGATGAAGAGGAGGTGACTTTAGTAAGATCTTGTATCGAAAATTCAGGTACTATCCCGCCAAATTCAATATTTTGGAACCGGGTTTCAACTCGTTTTCATCAAATTCTCGAACGTGAAGAATATCGCACCACTCGTGAACTTAGCAACAAGTGGTCTGACTTGAGAAGGAAGGTCACGACATTTCACCAGCTCTACAAAGACGTTTACAACAATCGAAATATGTTATGGAATGATACGGATATTATGACAAGAACTCAAGAAAGATATCGGGAGAAATTTGGAATTTCCTTCAACCATTTTGCGGCTTGGATCTTTTATAAAGATCAAGAAGATTAAAATTATGTGTTTTATTTTTGTGTGATAATAACGGTTTATCGTTTTTGAAAAAGTGTACTAATAAACGTTTATGTTTTAATAAAATATTTCATTACTGTTCTACATTACACGTCTAGAATACAGTTCGTCTGCCATAAATCTTCGGAATCTAAAGCAAGCATCCTGTAAGCTAACCTCTTGCCACTCTAAAGATCTATTTTGAACCAACCTACGCAATAACATACAAATTACAACTCCCGAATCTCGACCAATATGACCGGCGTTAGGGGCCAAACGGTTTCACCCGATACCACCAGTTCTTCGATTTCTTCTTGTCCGGAGTGCTGCCAATATTGTATACGTGACAGAAAATGTAAAAAGTACGATTCGAATTGTACGAAAATCGTTCGCGCATTACGATGAATGCACCATGAATCATCACACGTATTTGGTCGGCATTCGTATGGAGAATATATACGAACTTGTAGTGAGTCCATAGAAATCTTAAAAAGATACCAATTTTCTTCGTCATCAGTCATTGGTATGTAAACCTACAAAACAATTTAATTCACGGTTATAAATTTATGATTTTTATTGTAAAACATGAAAACAGTATTACCGTATCAACTTCCCATAACGCGGGATATAGACAGTCACTCCCGTCTCCAAATTCGTTACCATTAACGGACCCCGAGTATATTAAGTTAAACCACTCAAATGGGAGAATCGTCCAACGATCACTACCCGGCAACTCTTCGGTTCTACGTATTTCTTCGTATCTCCATATTGTGAGTCTATTTGTCCACGCCCGAACATGCTATAAAACAACAACTTTTTAATTGTTAGAATTTTAAAATAAAATAAAATATATAAAAAAACTTTAAATCATACCTCTGTACCTAAAGACACGTTTCCGAGTAATTCACGCCAAAATTGTAACGGAATATCGGAATGACCCATGTAATACACTCTACATGTTTGGGAGTCACCGTTACGTATAAAGTGAATAATATTCTGAGACCAGTTCCTCCCGTTCTGCCAATTATGGTTATCTATTGGATCGGGAATACTTTCCACAATATCTCGTGAGTTTGAAGATAACTCATTTTGACGTCTTCTCCTACCTCCACGAGAAGACATTTTTACTATTTCGTTTCTCACTAACCATATAACAAGTCATATATATAACGGTTTATATAGAATCTTAAATCGAATCAAGGAATAATACGTCGCGTCACATAATTATAAAATTTAAAAGTGCACGCAAAACGAGGAAAGTAAATTCTGAGAAGGACAACTACGGCCCGTGAAGGATCTCACGGGCCGTTATTGAGGTAGTTAACGGGTTGTGTGTGCGGACGTTTACGGGCCGTTGTTCCTTCACGGGCCGTGATTAAATGCAGTTGTGAGAATTAAATTTCGAAGCCCTCACGGCCCGTAAGGCCCTTCACGGGCCGTGAAGAAAGTCAAAGGGCGTTTCTTTAACACCTGACAGGGTGTTCAATTATCAATGGCCTTTTTTGAACACCCCTACTACTAGCTAGTATAAGCTAATTATCAACGTACTGAATACATAAAGAGTTATCAAGTGGTTATAAATAAAAAATTGTTGACTCACGATTAGCGGTGAAAGGTTTACGACTTGGTGCAGACAAGATAGGGAGACAATTAATAAAAATAAAACAATCGTATGGTAACAAAAAAATTATATATATCATCTGATTTTATTACATTATTTCATTTTGTAACTCCAATCAGTAACTTGCGAAAAGAACTTGAAATGAAAATTTTAAATTTTTAATGGTGGTTCAATTATAAACATTCAAATCTTAACTAGGAGAAGTATCTTAAATCTTGTTTCCATCGGTTTTTATTTTAATATTTTAAATGTCATCTGTCTAGTGTAAGCTGTGACTTATCCCGATAGAATAATGACAAGAATAATGATAATTTTTATGATTTTTCTAGAGTAACATGTTCTTATGATTTATAAAAATTGAAAGAATGCTAAACAGGTCTTTTTGTTTATTATATGACGAGAAACAAAGATAAAATAATTATGTAGTAATTAATTAGGGAAAGAAAATCAATAGTTGCATTGGAAGAAGCGAAGTTCCTTACCCCCTTGTCTCAAGGAGATTGTTATTCCCGTTGTTGTTCTGTAAATCTTCAAAAGCTTCGATCGTGTTCTTGTCTCTTTAACAACATTAAAAAAATCCCTTCATCATAATCAACAAACAGATCACAGTTTGTGTTTGATGACAATCCCCATGTTCATTTAAGTCTCTAACAGATACCCTTATCCTACAAGTTTTTAACCCCATAAAAACCTTACGTCAATGTTGTACTACAACCATGATCAGATTGTACTTGACGTTAAACAGGTTAATGTGAGACTAGTTCACTTCGTAGAGGTTGTGCCTCATATATTGAAGGTCATTGTTTAAACCCTGAAATTATGCATACTGATATAATTTAATAGTAGAGTATGTTTGCCGTCAAAAAAAAAGTTAACTCTAAACAGATTTCTAATTAAAACACTCTTGTACAAGTTTTATATATCGATCCCTTAGCAATATATAGTCAAACAAGATCACTTATGGTGATATTACAATACTTAGTACTATATATATTTTAAAACTTTCCGTAGTAATCAATGAAAAATTGTTTTTTCAAAATTCAAATATTAAATAATCCAATTTTTAAATTAATCATTATTTTATGAATAAAGATGTCCAATAAAATAAAGATTGAGAATAAACAAGTAAGATTTTGCATAGATTTAATCACTAAAACACTATTTTGGTAAATATTTTTAAAACAACACTTTTTGGTAAATAATTTTATGGGTTATTGAATTTTAATAATTACAATTTTCATTTATTAGTCGAGATTAATCCCAACTCAGAAAATGCTTACATACACTTCCAACTTTGACTTTATTTTCATCCAGTGATCCATTACTAACTAAGAGTTAACATCGCTAGATTTTTGATGATGTAGACTACTTATATGGCTAAAACACTAATCCGAAAGTTCAAATCAACTATCAGTTCCGTTAATCTGAAACTTCTGAACCGTCAAACCTATCAATCTTCACCTCCTGATCTGAACCACTTGATTCGTTGAAAGTAGATTTCAGGTGATGATGGAGTCCCAGACACCATAAAATGGACCTGATAGAGGCCTGGTGGTAGCGGGGTTGAAAAATGGCTTAAAGTTTGTAACACCCCGAAATTTTATTTAAAAGAAAACTAAATAGAAAGAATAGATAATGGGCACAAGTGGAGGGGGATAAAGTGTACAAGATACAAAACCTTATTATTTTAAGGTTTAAAAGGGCATGGCCGCCCATCCCCTCTTCACCATCTCCATTCGGCTGAAAGGAAGAAAGAAGAGAGAGAAAGCTCTCGGTTCTAGAGAGAGAAAGAGGAAGAAGCAGTTGCAAAGGTGAGTTTTCTTTTATATGAGCTCGGTTTCAGCTGGGTTTCGAGTTCTAAGCCGAAGTTCTTGGTTATTTGTGTTTGTTCTCGGGACTTAGGAGCTAAATTTGAAGGTGAGTCTCGGATTTGAAGTGTGCAACTGAAAGATTGCTTCAGGCGAGTTTCTAGAACCCCTCTTTTACTGATTTACAACTTGTTTGAGGCTATTATGCATACCAAGTAAATGTTTTTAAGTAAAACCGTGAGTTTTCAGCCTATCGTTCGATGATGTTCCGTGCATGCATGTTTTAGAGTTGGTTTATGGGTTAGTGTTGATGTTTAGCATGTTTAGGTGCCCTTAGTATGTTAGATCTGTTCTTGAGTGTTGTTAGGATGATAATCGTGTGATGTGAGTGGTATAAAAAACATTTCAGAATGTTCTCATGCGCCTGAACAGTGGCCCATACGCCCAGCATGTTGGCCATGCACCTAAGTGTTGGCCATGCTCCCAAGAGTGGGCCATGCGCCTAAACAGTGTTCCCATGCGCCTAAGTTAGGCCCAAACGCCTGAATAGTGCCCATGCGCCTAAATAGGCCCATGCGTCTAAGTATGAATGATTAAGTATAAGTCAGACGTCTGCATAGTAGCAAAACGCCTGAACATGGCTGAAACGCCTAAATAGTGTCCATGCGCCCAAGTTGCCAAAACTGCTAAGTGTCCATGCGCCTGCATAGTGGCGAAGTGCCCAAACAGGGCAGAAACATCCAAACAGTGCCCATGCGCCCAGACTGTTTTACACTTAGAATTTTTATGCCCATGCGCCTAAAGAGTCCCATGCACCCATTTTGGACTTAGAATTTTCTAAGTGGTTTTAAGGGGTAGAATAGGGAGATATGCCCTGTTATGATATGATCACTTATGTTTGATGTGTGCATGATGATGTGATGAAATTATGATATGTATGTATGTGAGTGATAAGTTATCTTTCTTCGTTAAAGAGTTTTCAAAACGTACGTATTATGTTTTATAATACATTATGTATGACTTTACGTGAGGGCGGGCCTTGGCGCAGCGGTAAAAGCTGTTCCTAAGGGACCGAAGGTCTCAGGTTCGATCCGTGGAAACGGCCTCCCCACAAAATGTGGGGGAAAGACCGCGTACATCTTCCCTTAAATGGGACGGACCCTCCCTGGACCCTGCGAAAACGCGGGAGCTCTTTGCAGCACCAGGTACGCCCTTTATGTATGACTTTACGTGGTGTGATGTATGAATTAATAAATTAACGAACGTAAAGTATTATGTAACGAAGTGAAAGATAATGATAAAGTATGAAACGAACGAATACGATAGAGTACGAAATGAACACATGAGATAACAAATGGTGAACATGAAAGTGACGGATGATGAGATCCGTGTCACGTACCCCGGTATTGTGTCAGTCTTTGGACATGAGTCGGGGGTTTGTTTATCAGGCCCCGGCACAGTGCAGTCTTCGGACATGAGTCGGGGGGTATTGCATAAGACGAGATAATAAGGTGAGTGACTTTGTGTTGCAACAGACCCGGATAGAGTTTAATCCCTGTGATTGACTCGAAGGGGATCTTTGTAGCGTATCCCGGTGTTGTGTCAGTCTTCGGACATAAGTCGGGGGTTTATGTACAGGCCCCGGCACAGCATTAGCTTTCGAGCATGAGTCGGGGATATTACATGAGACAAGATTCGAGTAATAAAGAGTAATGAGAGAAGAAATGAATGAATGAACAAATGATGATGAAGATAATATTAATAATTATTATCTGTATGTATGTATGATGTATGCTCACGAACGAAATATCATAATAAGGATAAAACGGGACCCTTGTCATTCGACCTCAGTAATCATGGTTGTGTGCCATGAGGAGGGTAGAGCTTGACGGGATCTAGATGGGAAATGAATAATAACGATGAACGTTGAATGAACGAAAGTTAACGAATGTAATGAAAGATAATAATGATATTATCTATGTGTACGTATGATGTGTGATCATGTACGAAAGTATAGTATGATTTGAAAGAACAAATTGGTTTATGAATTATTTGAGAAATAATTAAATTGACAAAATAAAAGTTTAGGTTTTTAACAATCTTAGGGAAAAAGCAATCCACTTCGGGATTCCAGTTTGGCAAAGTTTTGTTTTTTAGTGAAACCTATTGAGAAATCATTTATACTGACTTACACATGATAAGATCTAAGTGACAATCATTAATTAAAGTTTAAAGGAATTCATTCACACAATCACTAATTTGAATTATGTAACCTAAATTCTAACAATCAATCACCGTATGATTAAAGAAAACCAAATTTGTTGAAAACTAAAGTTAGGTTTAAGCATAATCAAATCGTTTAAATAATCAAATCATAAATTAAATCTAATAGAACTTAAAAGTTTCAATATACAATCTCAAAACTAGGTTTCAATCTAAGAGAAAACAAAACTTGCATAAACCCGTCCCCTGAAGTGAATCAAAATTGATTTGCCTGGCATCATCATTGAATCTTAAAAGCGAATGAGATTAAACAGGTAGATTTTCATGATCTTGATGTTAGAAGGCCTTTGAAATGGTGGGAGATGGTTTTTTCATCGAAGATTGATCTCTAAAGATGTGTCTTTCGTTTTAGGGTTAATCCCCCTTTAAAACCTCTCAAATTAGGTCAAAATCCATCAAAATGCGGCGCCCAGCGTTGGTGGCGCCAACAGTGGTGTCGGTGGCTCTAGTTTGGTGTCAAAGGTTGCGTCGGTCAGTAGGTTTCAAGTTTACTAACGCCGGTGGCATCGGTGGTGCCACCCCCTGCACAAACTTGGATTTCACTTGTAACTTTTCGTGATCTTTCCGTTGATAGGTCATTGGCCACGTAACTCTTTTCATAGCTCAAGTTATGCCCGTTTTAAGTTAACCTTGTATTGCATCTTCTCTTTTTACATTTCTTCACCTCCCGAGCTCCAATTTTCGTCCAGTTTATTCCAACTTCTTCGTATTCTTCATGTTTATCCTACAAGCACAGAAATAAATCCTTTAAACTATGAACTTTCACCAACCGATCTGGTGATTTTATTAAAGGGTTATTGGATTCTAATAATCTCAACTTTTATTTATTGGCCGGGATTAATCCCAACTCAAAAAATATTTATAGACACTCCCATTCTTTATCTCATTTTCCTTTGACGATCCCTTACTAATTGAGAGTTAACCCCCATTAATAATTTTTATAAAATGAGGCCATCTTTAGGCAATTTATCAACTCTGTCACTGCCAAACCTCCATTAGGTCCGTTTTTTTATGTCTATCTTTCATCGTCACCTAAACTCTACCTCTAACAAGTCAAGTGGTTCGGAACAAGTTTTGGAGATTGATGGGTTTTAGGGTGAGAAGTTTCAGATTAATGAACCTGGTGATTGATTTTAACTTTCTACTTAGTGTTTTGACCGTATAAATAGTCCACGTTAAAAAAAACTAATGGTGTTAACTCTCAATTAATAAGAGATCATTGAAGGAAAATAAGCTCTGTAGGAGATAAACAAGGCTCGGCAAAACAGATCTGTGCGAAAAGAAGCATCCATGCGAGAAGCAAGTCATACGCGAGTCGCAGACCACGCGAGAAAGGCTCCATGCGAAAGACTGCTGCCGCGCGAAATCATGATCCACGCGAAAGTGATCTCGCGCGAGAACTCTATGTTTAGTATAAATAGCTAGTTTTCGTTTTGTAATTAAGCTTTTCATTCATTATCATTGTACCTGTGCGAAATCGCACAAGACCTCTTGTAGGTTTCTGTTTATCAATCGAAGATCTTCTGTTGTGATTCAATTCATTCTTCTTCTACTCCAATCTTGTTTATATTCCGCGTTCACAAGATTGAGATCGTGTGTGTTTGATTTCTGGGAGAATCTCAAGGTTTTACAATTGGTATCAGAGCATTAGGCTCTTGAACCACGATTTGGAGAAGAATTGGATTGAGTTCTACCTGATTTTTGAAGAATTCATCATCGGTTACTTTAGATTCTGAAATAGCAAAGTTATGCTGCTCGATTGTGGAGAATTTGGACTGATTAGAACCTAATTGAACTTAATTCGTGGACTTTAAGCTTAATTTTGATTAAAATTGACTTAAAATTCATTAAAAATGGATTAAAATGGGTTTGATCAAACTTAATCAGTGAATTGGAGGTGAAATTCGCAAGAACAAACAGTTGGTAATCTGTTTAGCACAAAATAGACGTTTTCGCTTGATCTGAAATTTCTCGCACGCGAAAAGGTGTTGTTTTCGCAAAGACAGTTATTTTACCTTTTTGTGCGATTCGCATAAAAGGTATCTTTGGAATTTCGCACGAAGCACAACTTCGCACGCGAAAACGCTTTCCACGCGAAACCTGATTTCGCACAAGTTTGCTTTTCGCACGCGAATTCTGATTTTAGACTTTCTGCTCATCATGGCTTCAACTACACCGAATTTGAAGCATCTTACTGCTTCACTTCATCTAGACACTGAGATTGGAACTGGTAACAAGCCACCGAGGCTTTTATGTGAAGATGATTATACCGATTGGGCGTTTCGATTTGAAAGATATGTCATTTACACGGAACCTAAAATGTGGAGGTCTATTCAGTATGGTCCTTACATTCCGTTGTACAAAAATGACAAAGGAGAAATGGTTCAGAAACCTGAACATTTGTGGGATGAAGACGACATTAAGAGACTGGAACTGGATGATAAGGCGTATGCTGCAATTACTATGGCTCTTACTACTGAGATCTCACAAAAGTTTCAAGAGTTCAGGGGTGCAAAAGTGCTATGGGATGCTCTGGAATCTCAGATAATGGGCAACAAAGACATGAGAGAGAGCAAGAAGGATATGTTGAATCAAGAATTCAACATGTTCAATCACATTGTTGGTGAGGAATTGGAAGCTCAAATGGCCAGGTTTGTTAGACTGGTCACTAAAATGAAGAGTGCTGGTATTACTATGGAACCTATTACTGTGAACAAGAAGTTACTCAACTCACTTCCTTACAGTTGGAATAACAACTGTACTTTGATAAAGAGAACAAAAGACTTGTATACTCTTCAGTTGACCGATCTCATCTCAACTATCAAGTCTTATGCTATGGATGATAAGCAGAGAGCTGCTAATCATCTCAGTTCTCTAGGTGCTGAAGGAACTGCTCTCTACGCAAAGATGGCTAGTAATCCAAATTACTATGTCAGTTATACACAAATGTGTCAGCAACAACAATCGGGAAGTGCAGCTTCTTCATATATGCAACCAGCAGTAACTCATCAAGTTCATGTTCCAGCAGCTCAACATTATTCCCCCATCATTCACCAACAAGTCTCTCAACCTCAAGATTCTCATAGTGGTCAACATGCTTATGTTGCTACTACTAATCCATCCAAGCAGACTGTCCAGATCGCTGAGGAGCATCTTGCTCTTTTCACTACGTTTATGTCAAGTTATGAAGCTTTTATGACCGGAAGACTTTCTGCTCCAAATATTCTTGTTGATGATCTTCAACAAGTTAATCCAGATGATGTTGAAGAGAACGACATCAAATATCAGATGGCCATGGTTGTCTACAGGGCGAAGAATTTTGCTAGAAGAACTGGAAGGAAATGTTTGGTGTTAATAATTCTAGCAAAATCGGTTTTGACAAATCCAACCTGAGGTGTTACAACTGTAATAAACCAGGTCATTTCGCCAGAGAGTGTACTGAACCAAAAACAGCTCAAACTGAAGCCCCAAAGAAGATGGTGACTGTGGAGATAGAGCAGAAGAAAGACAAAGCTGGTACTTCTAGTGGCAATAAAGCATTAGTTTCTCAAACAAATGCTGAATACGATTGGTCTGATCAAATGGAGGCTCTTGATCTGACTTTGTCTCATGCTCTCATTGCAAAGATTGTGCCAGAATCAGAAGAGGAAGAAAACTTGTTTGCTGAATTCGTGTCGGATGATTTGTTGGAAGGCTTGTTTGCTACAGAAGAAGAAGAGAAGGAAAGAATTGAAGCGGAGAAAGTGAAAGTTGATCAAATGATTGAGAAAGTTGAAGAGGAGAAAGAGAAGGCTGAGAAGAAAGAACAGGCTGAGAAGGTTGATGAAGAAAAGATTGTGTTTGAAGATGACACTGTTGAGCTCACAGTCAAAAGCACATGTATTGATCTAAAGACTGTTGTTAGTGCTCCAGTGGAAGAACCAACTGATAACATGAAAGCTTTCATGGTCAAGAAGGCAGAGGAAACAGAAGGAGAAACTTCAGAACCCAAGGTATATAATGACTTATGTAAAAATGCATGTGTTGAGAAAGTTCAAAGATACAGAGTTCACAATGAAAGCCTGATAATGGAAGTTGAAAAACTTCAGTATCAAGCGAGTAAACACAAGTCAAATGAAAGGATTTTTAAAGAAAAACTTGAAGGTTTAAACAAAACAATTTATAATTTGAAATTAAATCTTCATGATAAAGAATGTACTAATAATGACTTAACAAATAGAAATAATGAACTCGCTCTAGAAATTAACAGACTCAACAGTGAATTAGCCACGGTTAAATTGACTGTTGAGAAATTTGAACTTTCATCAACAATGGTTGAAGGCATCATCAAGTCACAAATGACTCAGAAAATCAAAGGAGGAAAATGTGGTGTTGGGTTTTCTAACATTGCTCCTCCAATTAATCATGATTATTCATGTTTACCTTCATCTGAGAACATTTGTGATTCTGATATGGTATATGGGATTGGATTTTCTCCATCTCAAAACATAAAACCTTCTGTTAAAATAAACTTATCAGTTGATCCTATCATAGCACCCAAAACTAAACAATCACCTGAAAATATTTTTGCAGATAAAATGAAGGTGGATGGGTTGGTTGAAGATTGGGAAAGTGAGAGTGAGGATGAAAATGAGAATGAGTGTTTAAATAATAAGAATGTAAAAGTTTCACAATCTGCTTGTACTCAAAATTTGTCTGGAAATGAAAAGAAGGTTGATTTGAATGAGTTGCAATCTAATAGTAAAAATCATTTGAATGCAAATCAAAGGGCCAATCAAAAGGAAAGAATTGAAAATGATTTTAAGAGTCGATTCATTTCTAAGGGTGTTATTGAAAATGAAGAACATATTTTTAAAGAAACGAATTCTCGATTCTTTAAAAATAAACTTCATTATAATGCTAACCTTGTGAATCAAGATGTTTGTAGCCCAGATTTGCAAGTAAATAATTCTTCTGCATGCAATCTCACAATTCAAAAGCCTGGTCCTTCTCCAGCACATTCAAAGTCTGGTCTTTCTCCAGCACATTCAAAGTCTGGTTCTACTCCAGCAAAGCCAAAGACTATTCATGTTCCAACACCATCAATTTCACAAGTCAAAATCGCCAAATCTCCGAATCAAAGTGGTCGTAATACTTCAATTTCCTCGAATCTGCAAAAGATGAATTTGCAATTGTCAAACGAGACAAAGATTCGAGAGACTGTGGAGAAAGTTAAACCTAGTCAATCTGACTTTGATTTTTATGACAATTTTCATAATTGTCATCCACAGTTTGTTTTCCACACACAACTGAAGAGATGCTTTCAGTGTGGAAACACTAATCACCTGGCAAATAATTGTCCTTTTAGACACAAATCATTAAGTAAACAAAGATTTCATAATTCTATTTCTCATAATAGAAAATTATTTTTCACTCGTGGAAAATTTTCAAATAATGTGAAATCAAAGGTTGCTAATGAGTTTAATGTCAAACGGGATAAGAATTTAACCAAAGACATAAAAGAAAATGTCAAGCCTAAAAGCATAAATGATAAGAATGATGTGCAAACAAAATATAATAATCTCAAATCATTTTGTCTTACTGCAACTCAGAATGTGCTCAAGTCATGTTTGACTTGGGTACCAAAATCTAAGTAATTTTGTTACTAATGCAGGGACAACCGCAAAAGGCTACTGACAGTCTATGGCATGTTGATAGCGGTTGTTCAAGACATTATGACTGGTAATTTATCACTACTACAAGATGTGCAATCATACAACGGAGGAAGAGTGATATTTGCAGGAGATAGAGGAGGACGAATTACTAAACGGGGTACAGTTACAAATGGCGTCCTGAGTTTTGAAAATGTTAATTTTGTTGAGGAACTAAAACATAACCTGCTAAGTGTGTCTCAAATCTGTGACAAACAATATTCAACACACTTTACTAATAACGAATGCTTAATATTAAAACCAGGTTTTGTTGTTCCAGAAGAATGGGTTTTGATGAGGACTCCGAGAGACAATGACACATATCTTCTTGATATGCATTGTTCTAATTCTTTGGTAACAGCCTCTTGCTTATTATCCAAAGCCTCGGAGAATGATTCCATGTTATGGCATCGTCGATTAGGACATGTTAATCTTAAAAACATGAATAAACTTGTACGTGGAAATCATGTAATTGGTTTACCTGAAAAAGAATATCATTTAACTGAACATTGTTTGTCATGTTCAAAAGGTAAACAACATAAACTTCCTCACAAACCTGTTGCACACAACTCAGTCGAATCAATCTTACAACTCTTACACATGGATCTTTTTGGTCCAGTAAGTGTTCTAAGTTTGGGTCGAAGATCTTATTGTTTGGTTGTTACTGATGACTTTTCAAGATTTACTTGGGTGTTTTTCTTAGCATCTAAGGATGAGACTCCACATCTATTGATCAAATTCATTACTTTGGTGGAGAATCAGACAGAGAAAAAGGTAAAATGCATCAGAAGTGACAATGGGACAGAGTTTTGCAATCAAACTCTGAATGAGTTTTGTGAATCCAAGGGAATTGCCAGACAATTTAGTGCTGCTGGCACTCCACAACAGAATGGGGTTGCAGAAAGAAGAAATAGGACATTAATTGAAGCTGCTAGAACAATGATCTCTGCCGCCAAATTACCTTTATTCTTTTGGGCAGAAGCAGTAAATACTGCATGTTATGTTCAGAATCGTGTGTTAATCAACAAAAGATTAAATAAGACTCCTTATGAAAATTTTATAATCACAAACCCAAAGTTAAATATTTTAAAGCCTTTGGTTGTTGTTGCACTTTGTTGCATACAATTGAATCATCTTCAAAATTTGCTGAAAAGGCTGATGAATGTTACTTTGTGGGATATGCTGCTAATAAGGTTGCATATCGTGTTTATAATAAAAGAACTAGACAAATAATCGAGTCATTTAACATTGATTGGCACGAACTTAACATAACTGATGCAGGTTCAGCTCCTTCATGGGTTTATGATTATGAATCTTTGTTCATAAATTTTAATATTTCTAAATCTTCATCTGCAGAATCTAATTCTCAATCAATCACCTTGGATAACCAAATAATTGAGGAACTTCCTTCTTTGATATCTGATGATTCTGCTACTGCTTCATCATCCAAAGATATTCCGACAGCTTCTGTGCCAGTATCTACATGTTCTGAGTCTTTAGATACTTCTTCAGAACAAATTCCTACTCAGGAGCAGGAAGAATCGTTGAGTTCTCCATTATCTTCATCTTCTTCAGACACTATACACACATCGATAGAGATCATTCAGGTTCCATTTGATGAGTCTCCAAATGTGTCAACTGCTTCTGAAACTCCTATTTCAGATGACACAATTGATGAAACTTATGTGCCTCTATCTCAACATACTGAAGATGTTCTTGATAATGTTGAACATATTACAAATTTGGAAGATGGAATGGTTGCAGATGAGAGTCCTCAATTGAGAATACATAAAACTCATCCAACTGAAGCAATCATTGGCCCGTTGCACGAAGGTGTAGTTACCAGAAGTCGATCAGGAGCAATCAACACATGTCTGTATGCTTGCTTTATATCCCAAACAGTGCCCAAGAATGTAGAGATGGCACTTAAAGAAAACAGCTGGATAGAAGCAATGCAGGATGAGTTGATGCAATTCAAGAAGCTCAATGTTTGGCATCTTGTTGAACTACCAAAAGATAAGCTTCCGATTGGAACAAAGTGGATTTTTAGGAATAAGACGGATGAAAAGGGTGTTATAGTTAGAAATAAAGCACGCCTTGTGGTGCAGGGATTTTATCAAGTTGAAGGCTTAGATTATGAAGAAGTGTATGCTCCAGTTGCAAGACTAGAAGCAATACGCATTTTCTTAGCCTTTGCTTCATTCATGAACATCAAGGTGTATCAGATGGATGTTAAGACTGCGTTTTTATACGGAGAAATGAAAGAGGAAACTTATGTTTGTCAGCCTCCTGGATTTGAAGACCCAGATCATCCTGATTATGTTTACAAGTTGGATAAGGCTTTATATGGTTTACATCAAGCACCTCGTGCTTGGTATGCCACTCTGACTGAACATTTGCTTGCAAATGGTTATTCAAGAGGTGCAATTGATCAAACCTTATTCATTCGAAAATCAGGCGATGATATCATTTTGGTTCAAATCTACGTCGATGATATTATTTTTGGTTCCACAAATGATAGTATGTGCACGGAGTTCGAAGCAGTGATGAAAAAGAAGTTTGAGATGAGTTCACTTGGAGAAATTTCATTTTTCTTGGGTATTCAAGTTACTCAATCTGAGACTGGTATTCTCATTCATCAAGAAAAGTATGTTCAGACAATTCTTGAGAAATACAAGTTTCAAGACTCCAAAGTAGCTCCAACTCCAATGGCTTCTCGTCCTACTCTTACTCCAAATCCATCAGGAGAATCAGTTGATCAGCATCTTTACAGATCAATGATTGGTTCCCTTATGTATCTCACTGCAAGCAGGCCGGATATTATGTTCCCTGTTTGTCAGTGTGCCCGCTATCAAAGTGATCCAAAGGAATCACACATGAAAGCTGTCAAGAGGATTTTCAAGTATCTCAAGGGTCAACCCAAACTTGGTCTTTGGTATCCTCGAAATTCCGATTTCAATTTATTTGCTTATACTGACAGTGATTATGGTGGTTGTAATTTAGACAGGAAATCGACCACAGGAGGATGTCAATTCCTGGGCAACCGACTCATTTCTTGGCAGTGTAAAAAGCAGAACACTGTCTCCACATCCACTGCCGAAGCTGAATATGTGGCTGCTTCGAGCTGTTGTTCCCAGCTTGTCTGGATTCAGCAACAACTTCTCGATTATGGCCTTAACATTTATGACACACCAATTTGGTGTGATAATACGGCAGTTTTAAACATCGTGAAAAATCCCATCCAACACTCAAAAACTAAACACATAGACATCCGCATACATTTTATCCGCGATTGTTTTGATCGTAAACTTATTCACCTAAAACAAGTGCCGTCAACTGAAAATAACGCTGACTTATTTACTAAGGCGTTTGATCATTCTCGATTTGATTTCCTAGTGCAATCATTGGGAATGATTAACTTTGGATAAATTAGTTTAATGAATCTTCACAAAAAGATTTTTCAGTTTTTAATAATGCATAAAATTGCAATTGTTTCTTTTTCTTAAAAGAACAATCACAATTTTAGGGGGAGAAAATTAGAAAAGCAAGTTCTGAAAAATATTTTTGGTCTTAGGGGGAGTTAAGATCAAAGGATTGCCAAAATCAAAAAGAAGAAATTTTCATGCTTAAATGAGAAATGATATTACAAAGTTCAAAACGAGTATAAGTACTTTCAAAGGCTTAAATACAAATACACTTGGATTATGTTTGATATGTTGATAGGCTTTGCTTTCAGAAATGAAAAGATCATAATTGAGTGATTACACTTGAATTAAAGAAATATGAATCAGTGGGGAACATATCAGGATTATGTGCCAAAAATGTTCTAACACAGACTGAGAGATATAATCTTGTCATACTCAAGCCTGTATATGATTGATTCAGTGATTATCATAACTATATATATATAAAAGATAAAAATATAAAAATAAACAAAAAGGAGAAAAATACAAAAAGAAAATAATTGAGCAAAAAGATGCCAACAACAAAGGCCATATAGGATATAAGATGCCAAGAAGCACAAACAAATCAAAAGATATGTCTAAAAGACATACATACTATATGGTATATATTTTCTGATTTTGAGAATAGTTTTTAACTTTGGAAGGCAAAATCGAAAGATGGGGCATGTAAGTCCGAATGGCTTGTAAGTCCTAAACATCTTGAGAGGGCAGACGTAAGTCCGGATGGCTGTCAGTAAGTCCTTAAACTTGTTAATATTCCGGGTTAAGAAATATTTCTCAGGCTAGTTATGCTCAAATAGTTATATTTAGGATTACAATAAATGATATCACTGGTCATCAATGCATGGTTTAAGTCAAATTGGGGTGACTTGAAAAATCTCAATAGTGTCTTGAAGGATAATAATAATTCTACAGAAGTTCTGATTGTGGGATCCACTGACTTATATCAAATTAACACAAAACATGATATATATATCACTCATTATGTGTCTGAGTAAAACCTGAAGTATAAGTTTAAAAAGGACAAAATATATTGACAATCAACTTAACCAGTTATTTTAAATAAAGCCGGACAGAGTCTTAACTTGACAAAAGAACTATATGATCTCATTATGAAAATTTATACAAAACAGGCAAATCCGATCTTGATTCTTTATTTGTATTTATTCTTTTGTTATTGTGTTTGTTTGTAAGTGCTTGTTTTTTATTTCACTTTTATAGTGTTTTAGTTTTAAGACAATTACATAACAAGAAAATGTTTGAAAATTGAAGATTCATTAAAATAATTGGTCACTTGGTAAATAACATTTTATGTTGACAAAATTCATTGAAAATAAAAGGATTGAAAAGTTTGAAAAAGTTTGAAAAATTTTGAAAACTAACTGAATCACGCGACTGGGAAACTCACGCGAAAATGGATGCTTCGCGAAAATGCGTTTTTGCGTGACTTGTTTGTGGTATAAAAGGCACACTGTTCTAGAAAAAGGCACTTTTCGCTCAAAATATACCCGAAAACCCTTTTCGCTCACATACCCGAAATCTCCTCTCGCATACTTCAAATACTGCATTATCTTACTCATCTTCTGTTAGTTTGATTCTCTTCATACTCAGTACGTGTTTAGTGTGAGTTTCAAGGTATACAATGTTCGATTTGTTACTGTAGAGATGAAATGTTAAGGGGAACTTAACAACTTGAACTTAAAATCTAATAAATGGACTTAAATGATGAAATTGATGAATGAAATGAACCTAATAGATCCAGGCGACAGCAATGATAAGAATTTCATGGATTAAAATCGATTTCTGAAGGGTTAATTTGAAGTTGAGTTGGGCGAATCGCACGAGAAGCTGAACAGTCGCGAAAACGACTTCTCGCGTGAATTGGGTTCTCGCATGATTATTGTTTTCGCATGATAACCACGTTTTCGCTTGAACTTAGTTTCAAAAAATCCTTTTGCTTGAACTGATATTTCGCGTAAAAAGGTTTATCGCATGAAACCTAGTTTCGCGTGATAAATGCTTGTCGCGTGAAATCCTTAATTTCGCATGAAACAGATTTGTCGCGTGAACACATCTCGCACATGTTGAGTTCTCGCATGAATTTTGAGTTTTCGCTTGAATCATGGTTCACATGACAGATAATTGTTGTAAAAGTTTCCAAGGGTTGAACCATTTGTGTCTAAACTGTACCTGTACACAATAACTTTTGATGATAAACCTTAAATGAAATAAAATTTTGAAATGATTAAGTGTTTTCAAGTGATAAACTTTTCTAAGTAAAAAGAATTGTGGTTCACATACTCTAAGTGAAGAAAAATATTTTGTCATAATTAAGTTATTTTCAAGAGTGTTCTAATTTGATCTTATTTGACAACGCAGATGGCACAAATGATCTTTAACAAGAATCATAATTGTGTTGCTTATCTGGATGAAGTACCGGAAGGAAAAGAACTATTTCATTCTATGATTGAGGGCCTGAAGAACTCGAGGATTGTTTATTCTATTTCTGCTGATCCAGCCATCTATGCCGAACTGATAGACTCTTTCTGGAGCACAGCTGCTCTAGAAAAAGACGAATCTGGAAACCAGATTATTACAGCAACTGTGAAGGAGAAAAGGGTGATTGTTTCTCAAGCCATACTAAACAGAGTTCTTCTGTTTAATGACCAAGAGGGAGCACCTACAAGACTAGATGATGATGTGGTTATGGATTGTCTATCTCGGATGGGTTATGAGTATAGATATCCAAGTTTGGAGAAGAAGTGGTTACCACCATATTGGAAATATTTATTTCATGTGGTAATTCACTGTTTGAGTAACTTGAAGGCTGGCATGGATAGCCTGAGTGCTGTATTTGGCTCATTACTAGTTTCACTGGTTGATGACATTCCCTTCAGCATATCTGGGGTTATATTTCAGGAGATGGTAAAGAATGCTACAGCAAATCCTGGAAGGAAGTTCATTATGTACCCGAGATTTATCCAATTGCTGATAAATGATGCTTATCCTGAGCTTGCTACTCAGAGATCTCCTAAGTATGTTGTACAGACTGTGAAGAAGGAGATTTTCTCTCATCTAACTGGAGCCAGAGGCAACAAATGCTCTGGTGAAAGTTTTGCCAAAATTGGAAGATTTTCTGAGATTGATGAACATGATGATGAGCTTGGTGAAGGTGGTGCTCATACAGATGAGGCACAAGCTGGGGTTTCTACTTCTTCTACCAGAGAAACTATTGATGAAGAGATTGAAAAGCTGTTTGAAGATGAACCTACACGTGAAGGAGAAACGGAAGAAGTTGTTCATTCTGCTTCTAGTTCCGATACTGTTAGTGATCAGATAGGAAATGTTCCTTATGTAATTCAGACTGATCCAACTCCTTCTACTCCAACATCATCTCGACCGAGTGAAGAAGAAAGAGATACTGATTATGTCCCGGAAGAGTCTCCAAGTACATCATCGAGACGCAAAAGAATGGCAAAAAGGAAAGACTTCCCATCGAGAAAGAGTGGTCGTGGTGGAATTATTCCAAGGAGACCACGAACACAAGTGGTTATTACAGAGGCTGATCAGACAACTTCTTCTGAAGTTCAGAGATCACCAGCAAATGTGATCACGAGGGAAGAATCTCATGTTGATACAACTACTGTTAGTCCTGAAACAGAAACAGTCCCTGTTTCTGGAGCATCTACTGTTCCTGTTTCTGGTTTCTCTACACCTCCTCATCAGGAGAATTTGGAGTTTGATGTAGATACTCTGTTGAATACTCCTCCTGATTTTCAGAGGAGAGAAGAATCAACCAGCACTCCAGGTTCTATCACGCTTGAAGAAAGAATTAAGAATCTGGAGAAGGAGAATTTTGAAAATATGAAATTGATTGCTGAGTTGAAGAAAAGTAATGAAGAAAAATCTAATCAGATAACCATGATTCATCTTGATGCAGCCATCAAAGATACCAGATTAGCATCTCTTGAGCAACAAATGAAAAACATGTTTGACTACTCATCTGGGTTGGAGAGACAACTAAACGAGCTTAGAGAATTTATCTCTCAGACCTACTTTCATCAGCCACAGAACATAAGATCTACTACTGTGATTGGTGAATCTAGCAGACGATCTCCAAGCCCACCTCTCACTGAGACAGTTCCTGAAAAAGAAACGGTCAACGAAGCCCAAACATCTACTGTACAGCAAAGTGGTAGCACTACTGAAGATGTTCCAGTTTGATCTGAAGTACCTATCACCGAGGCTTACACTTATACTGCTTTTGTTGAACCAGAACACATGGTTACTCTGCCCATTGTTCATGAAAGGGAAGATGATGAGTTAGTTGATTATGGTGATTCTGATGATGATGAGGATGAAGATGATGAGAATGACGATGAAGATGATAATGATGATGGAGATAATGATGGAGATGATGATGGAAATGATGGTGGTGATGATGGTGGAGATGGTGGAAATGTTACAGGTTCTTCTTCAAGTCCTACTGGAGAGACTGACACTGACAATGTCGATAGACCAAGTGTTAGTAATCCAGAAGGATATGATCCAATAGACCCTTCCACAGAAAGTATGTATGAAAAGGAATTATATTCCTTTCAACAAACTTCATCTGAAACTATTGAAGAAGAACTTGATATTTTTGAAGATCTGGAGGAACAGACTGAGTACACAGATATTTTTGGCAACAATCTTCAAGAATTATTCAAGGACATTAATCTTGAAGAAGGAGAAATTCCTACAGAGACTGTGAGTGGTGAAACTCCTACTGGTACTACAAAGACAGATAATACTGGTCAGATTGCATTATACACTAGAGGAGGTTTGCAATTCAAAGCACCACCACCACCTACTGAAGATCACTTTCTATTTATATCTAAGCCAAAACAAAAGTATGGTGAAATGTCTCACGTTATCAGCTGGGCTTATGATGGTGAGAAAAGAATGTATGTGATAAAGAGAAGAAATGGAGAGATTGATTATTTAAAGAGCACACAAGACTTTCATACATTACGTGCTGCTGATTTATACTCTATGGGCAAAGCTCCATTCTTCAATGAGAATAATCACAGTGAAGCTGAGCTCATAAGATCTATGATTAGAAGGGAAATGCGCACAAACTTCAAAGACTTTAGGACTGCAAAATCGAAGTTGATAGATGACACAACACGAATTGATGAAAATACAAAAGCTCCAATGAAAATACGTGTCTATCAACATCCTAAATTCATCAGAAAAGTCCCTGTGCATGCTCCGGTTCCTCCAAACTCTTTGAAGCAACTACTATCCTGGAGATGTGAAAAGGATTCCGGTCACGCTGTGATCAAATGTATTGACAAGTCTTATCGAATCATTGATCCAGCAGACTTAATGAAGTTTGGCAAAGACGACTTATCCAAGCTGTTACACTGCCCTATCTCAGCTGATGAGTCTGTTTACTTTCTATCTTGCCAATACGTATGGATGATTGACCGGATCCTGAGGAATAAATGGTATGCTTATGCTGGATCTTACAAGAAGGCCAACGTTGACTTTGATTAATCATGTTTCACCGAGCCTAGGGGGAGATTGTAGGAGATAAACAAGGCTCGGCAAAACAGATCTGTGCGAAAAGAAGCATCCACGCGAGAAGCAAGTCATACGCGAGTCGCAGACCACGCGAGAAAGGCTCCATGCGAAAGACTGCTGCCGCGCGAAATCATGATCCACGCGAAAGTGATCTCGCGCGAGAACTCTATGTTTTAGTATAAATAGCTAGTTTTCGTTTTGTAATTAAGCTTTTCATTCATTATCATTGTACCTGTGCGAAATCGCACAAGACCTCTTGTAGGTTTCTGTTTATCAATCGAAGATCTTCTGTTGTGATTCAATTCATTCTTCTTCTACTCCAATCTTGTTTATATTCCGCGTTCACAAGATTGAGATCGTGTGTGTTTGATTTCTGGGAGAATTTCAAGGTTTTACAAGCTCAAAGTTGGTATAGTGTGTAAACATGTTTTGAGTTGGGATTAATCACGGCCAATAAATGAAAGTTGGTATTATTAAAATTCAATAACCGGTTATTAAATAGGTTGTGAATGTTCTAATACAAGTTACCATAGACATGCTTACGATGATGTTTAATATGAAAGAGCTTGATGAAGCTAAGAAGATTGGGGGAATAGAAATCACTAAAGGAAGGAGTTCTAGTGTATAGCATTTGTCTTAGTCTTCTTGTGTTAGAAATATTCTTCAAAATTCTTCAACAAACAGAAGTAAAACTGTTTCTACTCCATTGACACAATATTTTAAGTTTTCTTGTAGAGATTTATGTTAAACAAAACAAGAAGTAGCTTGTATACAAAAGGTTCCTCATGCTAATTTAGTGGGGAGTTTGATATACCATATGCTATACATAAAACCTGATATAGGTAATGATGTGAGCATGGTTGGGATATTTATTTCAAAATCTAGAAAAATACATCGAGAAGCTGTTAAATGGATACTTATGTATCTTAATGGTTCACAATGAGTTGTTTTAGTGTTTGAGAAAGGTCATTATGATGATAGTTTCTTATTGGGATATGTTAATGCAGATTTTAACAAAGATCAAGATATGGGCTATTCGATAATTGGTTACGCATTCACTTTGTTTGGGTCAGTTGTTAGCTGGAAGCCATCATTACAACACATAGTAGCACGTCTACAACTAAGGCAGAATATGTGGCACTTGCTAAAGTTATAAAAGGCTGTTGTGTCTCAAGGGGTCTATCCCAAAATTGAGAAATGATTGGGCTAGTGCAGTAGTTCTGTGTGATAATCAATGTGCGCTATAGCCGATGAAAAATTGAGTGTATCATGAGAAAACCAAGCATGTTAGTATCTAGTTACATTTTATAGGAGATGTTTAAGAAAAGAAAGTTGAGATTAAAGAGGTGGACACCTTAAATAATTTAGGTGATATGCATACAAAAGTGTTACCCGATCAAAAGTTTCATATTTATTTCAATTTGTTAAGCATTGTTTTTTACCAAAGGTTAAGACTGTTAGCAGTTGGTTAAAAGTCAAAATTTATTAGTTTAAAACTTGAGGGGGTGATCAGTTGTTTTGTATAGTTGATGGGCTACACTACAAGAAAAAGACTCTATGGCGACTATACCTGTGGTGATGACATGGTGTTGTCATTGCCATAGGGTCATTTAGGTTTTTGGCTAGCGCAAACCTATGTCAATGACAAGTTGTCACCTTAGGGTAGCATATCCTGATAACACAAAGTCATCAAGTGTTCGCCATAGGTTACTTTATTTTATTTTGATTTATTTTTAAATAATAAAAAAAATTAAAAAATTATGTGCACCCTATGGCAACGACATATCGTCGCCATACGTAAAAAATTATTTTTCTTTTTTTTCCTCTAAATAATTTGGAGGAAAATAAACCCGCCTTTTATGAAACATCTATGACAATTACATGTCATCATCATAGGGTGTTAAAAATTTTTAAGAATTTAATATTAATTAAAATTAAAATTATAATTATTAGTATTATTATTAATAATAATAATTTACGTGCATATCATTGTTGTTATATTAAAAGTTATTATAATTATAAGTATAATAATATTATTATAATTAATATTATATTTATCAATTATAATTACACATAATTAGGTCAAATATGTTCGATTACATACGTTAAAGGTTAATTGTGATCCAATTATGATTATCGATGTTGAATTATACACGTTGATACTAATTTATGAGAAATTTATGCTTGTTAAGTGTAGGTTAACATTGTTTATACTTAATTAATAGCAATGATTGTCAAACTATGCAACTATGTTTGGTTATGATTATAGTGCTGGTTACATTCGTCAAATGATAGTTATGATCCAATTATGATCATTAGCATTAAGTTATACACTGTGATGATAATTTACAGGAAATTATTCTTATTAATACTAAGTTAAGTTTGTTTATACTTAATTATCATCAATAAGAGTCAAACAATGTTAAATATGTCCGGTTCAAATGGTTAGGGTGATGATCATGTTAAATTACAGATGTTAATGGTAAATTAAGTTTGTTTATGCCCAGTTATCATCAATGAGTATCAAACAAACTCAAAAGTGCTCAGTTATGATGATTAGGGTTGATTACGTACGTCAAAGGTTAACTACGATCAAATTAAAATTCGTTGGTGTTAAATCATAAACATTCGTTGTTTATTAACGTCAAAGATCCAATTTTGCTTAATTATTATCAATGAGAGTCAAACATTGGATAGTGAATGTCTAACAAGATCAACAATGCTCTGTTATGATAACTAGGATTTTTATAATAACAATACAAATAAATATAATAATAATAATAATAATAATAATAATAATAATAATAATAATAATAACAACAACAACTATAAATATAAAAATTAAGAAGCACCTATGGCGATAACATGTTATCCCCATAGGTTTTTCACTTTGGCACGTATGTACCACACCAGAGATTAATAAAAATTTTAAAAAATAATATAACCCTATGGCTCGTCGTCATCAGGTAGCGTTTGCCCTATATGCAGATTGCCTTATCCTTTCTTCTTCACTTTACCAAAACAAACCACCACTAACACTCGCGACCCACGTTCTACCCACTAGCAAATCACCATCCAAAACCCACCGCCACCATCATTACTGGCCTATATTTCATTCCCTTTACCACCACCGTGAGCTCCAGCCACCACCAATAAATGTCACCATCGTAACTCCGGTTACAACTCCAACCCCTTCTGCGCGCCACCACTTAAAACCCACAACCACCATCACGTTTTCTTTTCACACCTGCAATTCCCACCACCGACACCACTCTAGCCACCACCACGACTCCACCGCCACCACTCTATCCACCACCACGACTCCACCACCACCATTCTAGGGCCGTTGCATCAAATTTGTTAATTTATAAGGTGTATATGTTATCATATTTTTATTAGCTATATGATAAATGAATTGTGTTGTTAGAATGATAATATAAGTTGTGTGATTTTATTATTGTTTGATTTGGGTTGTTAAAATCATAATATAAGTTGTATGGTTTGATTATAAGTTTGTGTTGTTATATTGATTGTATGAGTTAATTGGCTGATTTGGTTATAGTTTGCATTGTTAGAATGATAATATAAGCTATTTGATTTGGTTATTAGCTTGTGTTGTTAGAATGATAATATAAAAATTATTTGATTAGATTATTAGTTTGTGTTGTTAGAATGATAATATATGTTCTTTAATTCGGTTAGTAGTTTGTATAGTTAGAATGATAATATAAAAGTTGTTTGATTTGATTATTAGTCTATGTTGTTAGAATGATAATATAAGTTGTTTAATTTTGTTATTAGTTTGTGTTTGATTTAATTTTGGTTATTGGTTTGTGGATTTCATTTATGTTGTAGATGATACTATAAGCTTATTTTTCTATTTAGTTGTTGATTTGGTTATCGGTTTAGGATTTAAAACGTGTATTTGAAAATGTCTTAGGATTTTAATTGTATTTTAGAATATGAAGTTAAGATTAAAAGTGTATATGAATGTGTGTGTATACGTCAATGTTTAATTAGTAATAACCTTTTAGAATATACCCGTTCAAAACTCATTATTATATTTTTTATAAAAATATTACATGATTATATTTATTAATTGTTTTTGTTGTAGGTTATGTCATCAAGTGTAGCAAAAGCACACTGTGGTGAATGCAGGGGTTGTGGCCTGCATGGTCATGCATATTTGCTTCCCTGAAGTTGCCAGTCATGTAAGTTATTGTTCATTTTAAACATATCTCCATGCATGTCTTTTGTATATTACTAACTTTTTTTATACATCCATCTAGCATTAAGTAAAAAATGTTCAAAGGGAAGAATTTAAATTTGTTGGATAAATGGGCTGCAAACAACAACCAGCCACTACCCATTCAGTTTAATCACACGGAGAAACAATATAATGCCGTCGGAGAAAATAGCATACTATTTATTAGGACTTTATCAAATTATGATTCCTCGGTTCCTTTCCATTATCCCACTTGGGATAAAGTTTCATATACGTTTAAGATATCTTTGTTTAACATCCTTGAGGCGAGTATTTTATGTAGTGTTTTATTTGTATTTTGGCTATCATATCTTTTATATTTTTCTAGCTAATTCCTTTTTTGCAAGAAATTTGATCTAGATGCTAATCGTAATTTAGATCACTGGCAGAGAATGCAGCTTGGAATTCATATGGACTAACAAAGAGCTTTTAAAGATAAAATATATGACATGAAGAAATATTTTTTAAATCAGGAAGGTTATGATGGTATAGAGCGGCCTAGGAGTCATCCTCCATATGGAAAGAGTCCAGAGGCATGAGACAAAGTAGTTGAGTTATTCACAAGTAAAAAAAAATGCCTTCCACAAAAAGGCTTAAACAAAAGAGCTAAACAATTCTATTCAAGTTCTCATGGGAGTCGTTCCTAAGCTCAAATGTGATATCTTTAAGTAAAAAAACATGTATTATACAATTATGTGTTATTAGTTTTCTCAAATCTGATAATTTTTATTTTTAATGATTAAAGGAACAACAATTTGAGAACCCAAGCCACATCGAGACGTGGAGGATGCATATTATATGGAAGGGTTTGGATGGGTCAACCTAAGGGCAAGAGAAGATTGATAAGTTTAAAACTTTCTTTTATAAGATTTGTTCAGTATATTATTATCATGTGTTTGTATGTTACTAGTACTTTAACTGAATTTGGTGTGTTGTTAGTTTATGATCTATCAAGTTGTTTAATTTAAGTGTATGAAAGTGGTTTGAGTCATTTTACCATTTTAAACTAAAAGTTAGATACGTAAAATCTCTCAAAAGAGTTTGGGCCATTTTGACTACTTAGTTTAAATGGGGCCAAATCACCCAAACATACTTCAATAAATGTAAAGGTTTATGTGTTCAGTTTAAATGGATAAAAATCAACCGAACACATGTTAATACACTATAAAAGTTGGATGATGTTATTGTTTTTACTGTTGGTTTATTAAAAATTTAGAATTGTTATCTTTTATTACTTGTATTTGAATAGGGTTGTTTTTCCATTTTATAGCAGTTATGGCGCCAAACTTTCGAAAAATCATTAGTAATTTTTTTATCTTGTTCTTTATTAATGCAGGGAAAAATTGAAAATTAATATTCGCAAATGGAAATGTAGGCGGGGAGTTGCCTATAAATGAGATAAAATGTTTGGAACTCGTCTTAGGACAAAAGCATAGTCAAATGAGAGGTGTTAAGAACGAAAGATAAAAAACATCTCTCGTTATGAAGAAATGGATGCACTTAGGCAATAATTGTGTGACGTACCTAAAAATTAAGGTTAACTAAATTTAATATTAGATATTTATATAAGTTATTTCTATATATATATATATACATATATTAATTAAAAATTTCTAAGATGACTTTATGTAATAAATTTTTATATCTATATATGTTAGCATATATAAAATTATGTATATGTTCTATAATTTTTGCATGGTCATTTACTTGTGCATGTATATATGCTTTTATGATTTTTGTAAGATATTAAGGATACCAAATTATAAGATTATGTGATTCGTTATTTGATTTACATATTATGCTTCCACTTAATGTGTAGTGAACTAAAATTACAACTTAATCAAATATTAACCAAATATGTTAACTTTTAAAAAATTAACCTAAACAACTAAGTCCAAACTAATCATAAACATTTAAACACCCAACTAACTTATTAACTCAAGAACTTGGATCATTAGAATGTTAACAAGTACATATTAGTAGCTAAGTAACACACTAACACTAGCTTCATGACTAAGAATGTCATTATCTTTAAATTGTGACACCTAGCAAATTCTTACACTAATCACCTCCTAAAACTCGACGCCTAACATCTAAGATTGCCACTTTATGATCTTAGAATACCAACTCACAAGTCTAGTGGAAGATCTAATGATGACCACCATGAGTCTCTCGGCCACCATCAACCATTTATACCACACCATAGACCGAGACCACCATAACCACCTTCATCGCTATTTTATCCACAGACCACCATCAATTCTTGGCTCTCTCTTGTTGCTCGGCTACAACACCTGCCAACACCACCATCGCCATTGACCACCACAAACATTCCTTGCTCACTCTCGGTTTCAACATCAACCGAGCCTACCACCATCATAACATCAACTACTTTAAACCCAATCATCTTTGTGACAAACACTTCAAGCTCCAAGAACAACTACATCAAGGGAATCCTTAAGAACCTAAGAGCAATTCTCTAAAAGTCTTTCTTCATCAAAACAAGGTCATATCACTATTGTAACAACCGACCCTTAGGTCATGATTCTAACCTTTAACCTCATGCATCATTATCCATACAATTAATATTAATGTTAATATCTTTTTTTATTAGTAGTAGTAGTGTTATTATTGTTACTACCACTAATAACATTCTTATTATTTTATGTGCCATTTAAGATGATTTAGATAAGTCTAGCCTTAGCATGGAATAACTTCGTGTTCCGGGAAAATCAATTAGTCACCCTTGTAATTAAATCTTAATTGAAACAATTAAAATGTGTGAATACACACATAATTCATGATTGAAAACACTCATATGCATGCTCAATGCTTAATAACTAACTAGAATTTACCATCTAAAATACTACACTACACTACAAAACTACACCACTTAATAACCATTTTTCAATTACAAATTAAAACATAAACCCTCCACTACAAGACAAGCTTCGACCCCCCTCCACCTACCCTCTCATCTCTTCTCCAGGCATGGTGTGCCACTTACAATCATCTCCGACCATGATAGCCGCTTCACTTCTCGTTTCTGGAAATCACTCCAGCAGGATTTAGGAACCAGTCTGGATTTAAGCATTGCATATCACCCGCAAACTGACAGTCAGAGTGAAATAACCATTCAAACCTTGGAAGATATGCTAAGGGCTTGCGTGATTGACTTTGGTGGTAACTGGGCCAAACATCTTCCTTTGGTGGAGTTCTCCTACAATAATAGTTACCAAGCAAGTAAGGCAGCTCCGTATGAGGCCCTATATGGTAGGAAATGCCAATCACCATTGAGTTGGAATGAGATCGGTGATAGCCAAGTAATAGGACCCGACATCGTGATGGAGACCACCGATAAAATATTTAAAATCAAGGAGCGTTTAAGAGCAGCCAGAGACTGTCAGAAGAAATACACTGACAGAAGGCGAAAACCATTAGAATTTCAAGTGGGTGACAGAGTAATGCTAAAAGTAGCACCATGGATTGGAACTTTGAGGTTTAGGAAGAAGGGAAAGCTAAGCCCGAGATACATAGGATCATTTGAAATACTGGTATGAATTGGCCCCGTGGCGTATCAATTAAAGCTACCTCGAGAGTTGAGTTTCATACATGACACCTTCCATGTGTCAAACTTGAAGAAGTGCATGGTAGACAAGACCATGGAGTTACCATTGAAATAAGCGATGAATAATGACAAGTTGAACTTCATGGAAGAGCCTATAGAGATCACCAACCGATTGGTCAAGAAACTCAGGTGAAGTCGCATACCCAAGGTCAAGGTAAGATGGAATTCTAGGCCCGGAGCTGAATTCACTTAGGAGCAAGAAGATGAGATGAGAAATAATTATCCACATCTCTTCAGACCCACTCGTTCCGGAGCTTATCGAAGCTAAAATTGCGGGACGAAAATTCCTAAATGGTGGGAGAATGTAACAACCGACCCCTAGGTCATGATTCTAACCTTTAACCTCCTGCATCATTATCCATACAATTAATATTAATGTTAATATCTTTTTTATTATTAGTAGTAGTGTTATTATTGTTACTACCACTAATATCATTCTTATTATTTTATGTGCCATTTGAGATGATTTAGATAAGTCTAGCCTTAGCATGGAATACCTTCGTGTCCCGGGAAAGTCAATTAGTCACCCTTGTAATTAAATCTTAATTGAAACAATTAAAATGTGTGAATACACACATAATTCACTGTAAAGTCCAGAATCCGATCGAACTCACTTCGTTAGATTGTTGCACTTGATAATACACGAAGACGGGTGCGCGAATTGAATTAATCAACCGAGAGAACAAAAGCATTCAGCACAAATCATTGTAAATCAAACGTATATTGTCGAATGATTACAATGAAAATCGATACTAGATCGATCTCACCCGAAGGTGCAAATCACACAACGGTGATCTGCTCAACATGAGCGAAAACTACAAACTAAAACACAAATATATTGCACACTCGGTTGACTTGGAAATAATGGCACACACATCTTGCTGCTCACAAACACAAATATATATACAAGCATGGAAGTTGTCGCATGCAACAAACTCTTTCGCATGCATGTGCCTCCTGCCAAGTTGTCGCATGCATGTGATAAGCATGCATGTGGTTCCAGCTCATGTCGACCAACTTTCGCATACATAATGGAACTTTCGCATTGCATGCTGCATGCATTTTCAAATATTTCGCATCCCACTTTCATTTTCAATATTTTCGCATGCATGAGAATTATTTAATTTCGCATGCAATTCTTTCCTTCAATTGTCGCGCGAGTGCAGTTTGTCGCGTACGATTCTCGCATCAACAAATCGCACGCATGCGATTTGTTCGTCTTTCGCATGCATTCATGCAGCCTCTCGCGACTTTGTTTCGCGCGACCAACAACGATATTGTAATCCAAATATTTTGTCCCTTACAATCTCCCCCTTGGATTATGATATCGTTTTGTATATAAACACAACTTGAATCTTCAACAAAACCTTTCGGATGAAAGGTTCTCGCAAACGCGGATTTCGAATTGGATGCAACTTGTACGCTTCTAATCTTCATAAAATCATCCAACTCGAATTGAATTCTAGTGTGTTCTCGGTTTCGGATGGAACTTTGATGAAACCGGATAACTTGCAACTTGTTTAACGTCCTCGAACGGGAGATCGCGGAATAATGATCCGTTGTATCAAGAGCAACACCTTGCTCTGATACCAAATGTAAAGTCCAGAATCCGATCGAACTCACCTCGTTAGATTGTTGCACTTGATAATACACGAAGACGGGTGCGCGAATTGAATTAATCAACCGAGAGAACAAAAGCATTCAGCACAAATCATTGTAAATCAAACGTATATTGTCGAATGATTACAATGAAAATCGATACTAGATCGATCTCACCCGAAGGTGGAAATCACACAACGGTGATCTGCTCAACATGAGCGAAAACTACAAACTAAAACACAAATATATTGCACACTCGGTTGACTTGGAAATAATGGCACACACATCTTGCTGCTCACAAACACAAATATATATACAAGCATGGAAGTTGTCGCATGCAACAAACTCTTTCGCATGCATGTGCCTCCTGCCAAGTTGTCGCATGCATGTGATAAGCATGCATGTGGTTCCAGCTCATGTCGACCAACTTTCGCATACATAATGGAACTTTCACATTGCATGCTGCATGCATTTTCAAATATTTCGCATCCCACTTTCATTTTCAATATTTTCGCATGCATGAGAATTATTTAATTTCGCATGCAATTCTTTCCTTCAATTGTCACGCGAGTGCAGTTTGTCGCGTACGATTCTCGCATCAACAAATCGCACGCATGCGATTTGTTCGTCTTTCGCATGCATTCATGCAGCCTCTCGCGACTTTGTTTCGCGCGACCAACAACGATATTGTAATCCAAATATTTTGTCCCTTACATTCACGATTGAAAACACTCAAATGCATGCTCAATTCTTAATAACTAACTAGAATTTACCATCTAAAATACTACACTACACTATAAAACTACACCACTTAATAACCATTTTTCAATTAAAATTTAAAACAAAAACCCTCCACTACAAGACAAGCTTCACCCCCCCCCTCTCCACCTATCCTCTCCTCTCTTCTCCACTAAACACCACCACTTCAATCCTCCACTCCCATTTCATGCAAACTACACACACACCTCTCATTCACACACCCTTAGTCTCCTCCTTCTCTCTTCTCTCGGTTTCTATCCAACAGAAACACACACAAACCCATGGTTCCATCACCATTTCAGCCATAACATTCGCAGAGCACCATTAAACATCATCGGTCAAGCTTCAAACTAGCAAGAAAGTGCCAACTTGAGAGCTTTTGATTCACGGTTTCATCAAGTTAGACTTCTCTAGCCTTTGTTCAAGATCTCCAGATCATTTTGTCCCTCTAAACTCTCCAAATCGTGAACCACACAAAGAGTAAGGTTCATCTCACCCGAAACAAGCTATGTCATGTGTTATTCTTTCTTTAATCTACCAAAAACGTTACTTTCTTTGATCTAACGATAAGTTGCTGCTAAAACTTTGTTCTTGAGAATATTTTAACATACTTTAAGGTATCTTACATGATATATTGGTCATTCTATGGGTAAAACCCGATTTCCACCATGAAAACCCTCTTTTTGGGTGACTTTTGCATCATCTAACCCTTATGCCTTGTAACCTCCGAACCCAAGCTTGTAATATGCTAATAAATGGTTTATAAAACTCTTAATAACCTGTTTTGAAAGTTTCTAAATGTTTTGGTAATGTTTAAGCATGATCTGTTAGGTTTTACACATGTGTAATGGGTTTAAATGGTAAAAACATACAACTACAAGCTTATTTCATGGTTGCATGTTAAATCCGTATATTAGAATCTTTATTTCAGTATGTTTTGGATGTTATTAGGTTTATGAGGTGATGTTAATGGCTGAAAAATAATAAAAGTATGGATTGTAGACATTTTGAGTTTATTCGGGGACCCGAAAGGTGGTAAAACGACCATAAAAGTAAGAGAAAATAGAGTATAACCATATTGAAAAGAATTCCAGGCTCTAAAAGGGTTAAAAAAGTGATTTAAATCAGATTTGTTGAACACATGGTCAAAAATGCTTCAAATGGAATTTTTAGTTAAAAACGTGTTTTAACGGGTAAAAACTAAAAATGAGGCTTTCAATTAAAAGAGGCTTAATAATATATTCTCAATAGATTATAAAACTTATTATAAGTCCTTAAAATAATATTTAAAGTTCTAAAGACTTAAAACAGTAATATTTATTACATAACCGTTAAAAACATTCGGTTTTACCGTAATCGGTAACGTAAAACATAAGTATAATATACCCGAATCTAAATTCTTAAAATTTTGGAATTTAACTTATTTAAGATGTATTACTTAACCCCAAAAAAATCTTTGGCCATAAAAGTCAATAAATGGAAAGAAGCAAACTTTAGGGTAGAAAATATAAATTCTGAAACTTGAAGGGCTAAACTGTAATTTCTGCCAAAACTCTATAAATCGACCCTATGGACTTGCTATCACTTGGTAAACTTAATTTAACTTGTATAAATGACCTAATGGTGTAAAAATCTATATTTTCCTTAGGAAACCATGACTTTCTATAAAAGGAACCTTTTTAATGCAAGCCCTAGCAAATTTATGCTAGTTGAACATTTAACTTTTTAACACACCTTGTCCACCTCTTATGACCCTAGGACTAGTATCTTATTCACTTAATCTTTATGGTAGGGTGCTAGACTTGAAACTTTTCCTGGTACACAAAGAACCCGTTGCTTGAACCTTAAGGTGAGTTCTAGTGACCCCCTTTTTACTACTGTTTTTGGAATGAAGCATGCTTTGTTTAAACTAAACTATTTCTGTTCTACATTATGATGCTATATGTTGTGGTAATGTTGATACCTACTGATACTTGTATCACAGTCATTAATTCTTGTATGAACCGCTTATTTTATATAAGTAGATCTACTTGGGGAATCCCCCACACACAGTGCCTTCCATGATGAACGGGAAGGGTACCACGCCGAGATCTTGAGGGGTCATTTGTGGTATGTAACATGTTTTATAAGATACTATGGTGGACCATCTGGCAGGTATGGTACACTGGTTTGAGGCTCAGTTCTTCCTTCGGGATTAACCGGTATCACTTAACTTTTGAAGAGGCTAGCCGGGACTGAGTGCAGGGTTGATTGTGATCCCCTACAATAATGAAACCATGATTATTTTAAATCAAATGTGGATTATATTAAATCTTTTTGTTTTTAAACTTTAAGCACTTGAATTTACCAACTTTTTAGTTGACATAATTTTCTTTTGAGCATGTTTCAGGTAATCCATGAAGGGAGTCTAGATGTTGTAGAAGACCTTGACCTAGCACCTTGACCCATGGCATTGGCTTGATTTGTTTTTAAAACGTTTTGAACAATTTATAATTATTGTTGTTGGAAACAATTGTACTGATGTAATATGTACTCGTTTCATTTGGGGGCTATACTTACCCTTAGCCCGGGTTTACTTTAAACATTAATGCCATGTGATGTTCTCTCCTTTTACGCTCTTATGATGGTTTATTTCTGCTGTCATATGTTGTTGCTAGTCTGTGACATCTCACCCTACCTGGGCCCGGGGTGTGACAACTATAACATAAGAGTAACATATTATATATGTTTAAATAAACACATAATCAACTCTTGAATACTTATCATCAAAAATACTCACAACAGCTCATGAATACATGATTTTTATTTCAAAAATCAGTACGAAATAAGATTTAAGAGTTAAAAACAAAAAGTTTTTGTAAACCAAAGATTTAAACAAAAAGATTACAAATTAAGGAGTTAAAAAATTAGTGTTCTTGATGAAATTAGATTAAATACTTAAATGTTTGTGATTGTGAGAATAAAATCAGAAACATGTCTAGAAATATCAAAAATAGTAATCTGTAAATTTTGGTGTAATAATATTGAATAAATTATTTAAATAATTAATTTAAGGAAAAGAAAGATAATTATTATATGGAATCTCCGAACCTGGTAAAAATCTGAAAAAAATTTACAATGATCCTTGTATTTTATAGAAGTTCCAGGATATATTTCGTGATTAAATACATGTAACACCCGAAACTTTCTAGTCAAAATATAAAGGAAATAGAAATATCTTGAAGAAAATAAAAAGAAGCTATAGTGGAAGGGGGCAAAGTGCAAATAAGTACAAAAGTAAAATATTTTAATATAATTGAGGTATGGCAGCCCATATACATACCAACTTCTGCTTTTTGTCGACCAAAAGAAGAAAAGAAGAAGAAAGGCAGAGCTCTCTCGGATTCTAGAGAGAGAAGCGGTTGATTTTGATATTGGTAAGTAAATTTGTGTATAATTGGCTCGGTTTTGTTTTGTTTTGACTAAGGAACCGAGAATATATATTCTTATATGTATGTGTGTTCGGGTTTATGTGTTTTAGACGCATCTAGGTGTTTGAATTCTTTGGAAAGTTCAAGGTTTAGAGTTGGGGGCTGCAAAAGAGCAAAGGTGAGTTATATGCCCCGTAATTTTACATGTTTAAACCTTCTTTGGGGCTGAAAATGTATGTAAAATCATTTTTATCAAATTTATATTTAAACCTTCTTTGGGGCTGAAAATGTATGTAAAATCATTTTTATAAAAGTTATATGAAGACCCGTATGTAACCATGCATGTATGTTGAGATTCTATGGTCTTTATGTGTTAGTT
Source organism: Flaveria linearis (assembly GCA_024085815.1). NCBI lineage: Eukaryota > Viridiplantae > Streptophyta > Magnoliopsida > Asterales > Asteraceae > Flaveria > Flaveria linearis. The sequence continues at coordinate 37,705,166 of CM044012.1, forward strand.
TATGCTTAGAATAGTAGGATTTAACTTGGACTAAGCTAATATGATGTTTGGGATTGGAAATAATATAGAAACACTCAAACAGGTTCCCCAACCGCCTGAACAGTACCCTCAACCGCCTAAAAATTTTCCTTAGAAAATCTAAGTCAGCCCATACGTCTAAACAGGGCCCAACCGCCCAAACAGTGCCCCAACCGTCTAGAATATGCCTTAGAAAAACTAAGTGTAAGCTCATGCATTTGAACAGTAGCCCATGCGTCTAAGATTTTGACTCAGACGCCTAAGTGTGGACCAAACGTCCAAATAGTGCCCATGCGTCAGTGATAGTCCAAACGCCGAAGTGTAGAAACGCCCAAATAGTACCCATGCGCCTAAACAGGTCTCATGCGCCTACATAGTGCTCATGCGCCTAGGACACTTAGAATATTTTCTGAAATTTTGAGTAAAACAGAATCATTAGAGTTTGACCTAAGTTTGACTTAGGGTTTTTAATTGCTATTATATTTACATTATTATTATGTTGTTCCTATGGTCATAGTAATTATTAATGTGTGACTTATGTGGTGTGTTTATGATCATAAATGCAAGTATTATCCTTAACAAAGTGAAAGAGTAATGGTAAAGAAAAATGGAACTTAATTAAAATGTTAACAAGTCTTGCAAGCATATAGGAGGTGCACGACCACATTGTCATTAGCTCAACTGTGTTGCGGGTTAGCTACCCCAAAGGATGTACACAGGGCCAATCAATTGAGATTAGCGGACCTTTACAGCATACCCTAGGTGATTGGGCCAGCCTTGTATACAGTAATCAGAGCCCATTGAGAGACTAGAGTCCAAGCACTAGTTTCCCCGTGCATATAGTTTAGGGTATTGTTCATTGGTCCACATAGACAGTGAAAGATAAAGTTAAAAGAGTACAAAATGAACAAGGCATACCATAAAGAAAGAAAACATTACCTTGTTGTATAGCGGATGCGTGCTTACGTACAAGAGTAAGAGAAGTATTTTTATAAAAAGAGTATTTTCATATATACATTACACAAGGTATTTTAATACTTTTTAAACTAGAACTCACTCAGCAACGCTGACTTTATACATTTTCAGTTGGCAGGTAATCGTGGCTGAGGATGGCACGAGGGTGAAGCTACTCGGCAGGGAAAGACTAACATCCATTCCTATGTTATGATATTGTTGTTTTGTAATGCAATTAAACAATATTTTGTAATTTGAACATTATTATATTGCTTAACAACAGTATCTTCTAATAATATAGAATGGCTTTTGCTAACGTAATTCCGATGTTTATTTAATGAAATCTATATTAATATGTTTTACGTGCAATGAATGACCAATTGTGAGGTGCCCAGAAATGGGGTCTTACAAGTTGGTATTAGAGCCATAGTTTAAGTAAATTGGGTAAAACATTTTCAAAACCTAAACTTAAACTGAAAATGGGACAGATAGAGGGATGTCAGCCTGAGTAGCTATGTGCCATCAGGTATTTATTTTCTTAAAGTTAATCAGTATTATGGGCGTGTGCTATTTGACTTATGTGTTCTTAGTAGATTTGGATACTGATGTAGCCAGGATAGGAAATGATTGGGGTGTGGAGAGTAAAGTAAGTGGCTAATCACAACTGGCCACTGTCATTAGGGACTTACTATACTTGACATAAACTGAGTTGTTCCCTTGAATGACTGTGTTAGTGTTTGAATCTTATAGTGTTTAGGAAATGGCTGGACAAAAATTTTCCAAGGCTTCCAGAAGCAGAGGTCGTCCACGTGTGACTAGGAGTAGTGCCAAGGCTCCTGAGACGACCCATGAGAACCCTGAGGTTCATGGCCGAAGTGAGGAGAATGAGAACGCTAGCTTGAATGCCTCAGCCAGGGAGGCGATTGCTAATGAAGTGCACCAGGCCATGCAAACAGTCCTATCGTCTGTGGTGACTGAAGTCATCATGGCTATGAGAAGCGAGGAGAGAAAGGAAAAGGAGAATAGGAAGGGATCAACGGGCAAGGGAAGCAAAGGGGAGGAGGAACGACCGGAGCTTGAGACTGCATTGTCCGACGAAGAGGAGGATGATGTAGTGGGGGTGACAACCAAGGGGTTCCGTTATGGGGCATTCCAGATGTGTAAGCCTCCAACCTTCGATGGCAATGGTAATGCTGCTACCGCTTACCGCTGGGTGAGGGAGATGGAGGCAGTGTTAGAGATCAGTGAGTGTCGTGAAGACCAGAAGGTGAAGTTCGCGATTCACTCCTTTGTTGACTCAGCATTGTGTTGGTGGGACAACATTGTCCAAGCTGAGGGTGCCAGAGCCATAGGGAAGATGCGATAGAAGGAGCTGAAGCAGCTAGTGATTGAGGAATTCTGTCGTCACAGGAGCTCGATAGGATCGAGAGGGAGTTCCTGCAACTTAAGGCGGGAACCATGACCCACCAACAGTACACCACCAAATTTAACAAAATGGTGAGGCTGGTGCCGGATCAGGTGACGCCGGTGTCAAGAAAGATCAAGAGGTACACGTGACACCCCGTATTTTCCCTGTAATTTCAGGTTAACGTCGTTTTTTTTACCTAAAATTCATTCCGTTACTTGAGACTATTAAATCAATTTTTAATAAATGTAAATAGTAATTATTACTATTATCATTACTATTATTATAGTTATTATTATTATCATGATTATTATTATAATCAGTCAGCCTTAACTAATCTAAAACTAAATTAATCTATTAAACCTAAAATGAAATTTAAGTTTACTTGGAGGACTAGAATGTAAATGTCCTTAGTTTAATTGAAAATAATAACCGTGAACTCCTCTTCCATTGGCATTCACTTTCAACTTCAACCCTAAACCACATTTGCTTCTTGTTTCACCTTCGGAAGCCTTACGCGACCTCCCCTAAACATTGTCAACGATCCTTCATGACTGATTGCAATCTATCGTCCGCCGGTATGGTACGTTACTTCCCTCGTCTCGTGCGTTTGGTTTCGGTTACGGTTTCAATTGAAGTCTCGGTTGTTTAGTCGGAGGTTGTGTGCGTGTGTAACACCCGGAAATTTTCTTTGAAGACGACGAAAAAAGAAAAGAAATAAAGTCCAAAGTCGAGGGACCAAACTCGCCAATAAGAGAAACTTTGATGAGTGGGAGTATAAAAGGGGGAGGGCAGCCCACACCCTCCCTATTCTTGCCAAACTCAGCCAAGGGAGAAGAGGAGAGAGAAAAAGAGGAGAAAAGCTTTGTTTGGGTGGATTAGAGAGTGAAAATCAAAGTGTAGTGGGTCAAATCGAAGCTCTACTTGATGGGATCGTTCATGTGATTTCTAGGACCCCTCTTTTACACGTTTTGCAAGATTTTAGGGCTGGAACACATCTGAAAATCATTTTTGGGCATTTTGGGTGTAAACCCGTATGTGTATGTATGTGTCTGTGTATGATTCGTTTGGGTCTTGATTTTGGGCTTAGTTGTGCTTGAACGGTGTCGTGGTATGCTTCCCTAAGGTTTAGAATGGCTGATTTGAGCTTAAAAGAGGTTTGGAAGACTTTGGAGGTCGAACTTGGCAGCTGCAGTTCGGGATGAACAACATTCTTCACCCAGCTAGGGCTATGCGACTGCAGGCCCATGCGTCCGAATGGCATGCGACTAGGTCCAAACGCATGAAAGGAGTGCGGCTGAGGTTCATTCGCATGAAAGTAATGCGACTGGATGAGATGCGGATGAAGGTTGTGCGACTGAATGGAATGCGGATGGAGGTCATGCGACTGAAGGTCATACGACTTGAATCCATGCGCCTGTGAGTCGTGCGATTGAGATTCATACGCACGAAAGGTGTGCGACTGAGGTCCATTCGCGTGAAGATCATGCGACTGAGGTCCATACGCCCGGATGTCATGCGACTGAGGTTCATTCGCATGGGAAGCATGCAATTGGAGGCTATGCGACTTGAGGTCCATTCGCCTGTGTGTTCTCATACGCATGGAAGACCATGCGACCGAATAGGGTCTATACGCCCGAATGACCATAGTATTGTCTGACTTTCAGGAAAGTGCGGACGTAAGCTCGGACCTTTGGGGTTGTAGACGATGTGATGGCCATGGATGATGTAAGTTGATTTATGATGATGAGTTGATGACGATGATGATGCGATGCATGATGATGTGTGATGCCGTATGGTTTTATATGAAAGGAGGAATGTAATGAAAGAATGCATGCATTAATAAATGAATGAAAGAATGAAAGGCTTGCAAGCAAATGTATGAGGTGAGCGACCCTGTTAGCGCGACAGACTCGAAAGAGGTCCTTTTCGCGTACTTCGGTACTGTGTCAGTCTTCGGACATGAGTCGGGGGTATTACATGAGATAGGATCTAGATGAATGAGAAGTGAATCGTATACTCCGGTACTATGTCAGTCTTTGGACATGAGTCGGGGGTTTGGTTATAGGCCCCGACACAGTATCAATTTTCGGACATGAGTCATGAGTATTGCGTGAGACGAGATAATGAAGTGAGTGACCTTGTGTTGCAACAGACTTGCATAGAGTTTAATTCGTGTGATTGACTCGAATGGGATCTTTGTCGCGTATCCTGGTGCCGTGTCAGTCTTCGGACATGAGTCGGGGGTTTGTGTACAAGCCTCAGCATAGCATCAGCTTTCGAGCATGAGTCGGGGATATTGCATGAGACAAGATTCGAGTAATGAAGAGTAATGAGTGAGGAAATGAATGAACGAACGAATGATGATGAAGATAATAATAATAATTTTTATCAGTATGTATGTATGATGTATGTCAACTGACGAATGTAAAGTACGAGAAAAGAGTAAGAGAAAAGAAAGTAAAAGACAGTGAAAAGTATATGTGAAAGTATGAATGAGAAAGATAATTATGAAAGAACGAATGTATGAAATGAACGAATGAGAATGAATGATAATGATGTATGTTGAATGAACGAAAGTTAACGAACGAATGATGAAGATAATAATGATATTATCTATGTGTACGTATGATGTGTGATCATGTACGAAAGTATACTATGATTTGAAAGAAAGTAAAAGAACGGTTTTAACAAAATTAAAGTATTTTATCTATAAAACTAGAACTCAATCAGCAACGCTGACTTTGATGTGTTTCCAGTTGGCAGGTATGCTGCTGAGGATGGCATGAGGGCGACTACTCAGTTTCTTTGGGATGGCATCCATTGTTATAATGCTTTTGTAATGAAATGTAAAAATGATATTGTGTAGTGAGCGGTTACATTATTTTGTAAAAGCACTTTGATGAAATGAAAATGGGTGTTTTTAAAGTTTCCGCTGTGACGTTTTTATGTAAGAAGACAAAAATATATATTTTGTGTGCGATGAGTGACCAGCTGTAAGCGTCCCGGGAACGGGGCTTTACAGCGTGGGTTGTGTAGTTCCGCGTATTCATGTGTTGTGCATGTATAAAAGTCTACGAAGGGTGTGTGTGTCTCGGCGGGGGTTACCCCGTGGCTGTATGCGTATGTATGTGTGTGAAGCCATGTGTATGTACATGTATGTTCTGCATATGTATGTAAGTATAAGTTGCTGCGTATGTATGTATATATATATGTTGTGCGATTTTATGCTTGGTGTGCGGGTTGCTTATGGGTTCGGGCGATCGGGTTCTCGATCGGGTGCGCACGGTACGTGCCATGTACGGTGCATATTGTGTATGTATGCATTCTGCCGTGTGTGTACGTGTATTGTGTGTGGTTCTTATTAATATGGATGTATGTATATATGGATGCTAATGGGCTGGGAAATTAGATGGTGCATGTTCAACGTACGTAGCATATAATATATATATATATATATATATATATATATATATATATATTTGATTGTGTGTGTTTAATTTTGTTTAAATATATGGATGTTGTATATGTATTGGTTATATGGGGTTCAGTTAGTGCTTTGGGTGGAGAAGGATAATGCATGGGATATGTATTTTAGTGAGTAATGCACATGGGTGCGTTTCTGCAAAAGGGGGGGGTGTTTGAAATGTAATATGAATGGAAGTGGATGTTCTAATTTTTTTACTGGGTTGTATGAATATATATATATATATATATATATATATATATATATATATATATATATATATAATTAACTTTTTGGATGGATGCTCGGGTTGTTAATAAGGTTATTGGGTGACTTATTTGTATGAGATAATATGAGTTAATTTTGCATGATATACATGATTCAATAAAGGTTGTGTTAGAAGGTAAATATAGGATGTAATAATAATAGTAGTAACTTGGAATATAATACATTTACAAGTGCCAATTGGGTCGTTATGTAAATGAAGTGAATTAGAACTCGTGTCTATCTACATGCAAGTAAAGCAAACGACAACCGACACCGTAACCTAGCCGTGGAACTTGAAACCGTACGATCACATTATTGATATTTAATATTAATTGAATATTAATTGAAACTCGTGTTAATTGGAAACCGTCTCTTTTGGTGCTTACATTTTTGTTGCAACGCATTCGAGGTGAGTCTTCACGGCCCCTATTTTACTTTCTTTTCTTTTTGAGGGAGAAAACGTGCAAAAATATTTTATAAATGGTTTTTAGTATTATTGATATCACATGTTACGTTAGTGCAAACATACTTAAAAGTCCTTACATTCTCAAACCGTTAGTAATGTGTAGCGAGGTAATTCTGAGTAGTACTACTGGGTTTGACAAACCCCGCCCGGGCTAGTCGCGCTAGCTTGATTGGAGGTCAAACGGGTGCGTTATTGACGTAACATTTGTCACTGTCTAGGTTAGACGTGACGGGAAGGCAACAAACGTACAAACAGTCAGCTTCGTTTTGAAACGCTAAGTAACTTGATTATAGGCTAGCTACCTATCGATATGATTTAATTAATTCACCATTCGAACAGTTACAAACATTTTTATCTGTTATTAAACCCGTGAACTCACCAACTTTATGTTGACACACTTTAGCATGTTTTCTCAGGTCACAGGAACGCTTAAGCTCATGATGCACGATTAAGGAACGCACTCAGGACATACATTCATCAAATTCATTTATTTTGCATTGAATATTTGTTTTGACATAGCATTTTGAGACCTTTAGTCTTGGTTTACATTTCAGTTTTATGCTTTCGCACCGATATTCGTTTCGTTTATGTTTACTCTGGTTTAAGTCAAACGTTTATTTTAAATTCATATAGTGTCATTTGATATGACCGTGTATGAGATCCTGGTTTGTCACACGCCTAATGGTAAAACCATGTTTGTGGAAATTGAGGGTATGACAGTACATCCAGGGACTGCCGGCTGATATTCGCAGGCATTTGATTTCTGCTCAGCTAGGTAGCTTTCGATCGGTGGTGGACTTGGCAGGCAGGTTGTACGATGAGCGAGAGGAGACTGTGGTGGAGGTGAAGAATACGGGTGGAGGTGATAAAAGCTAGAGAGGGAAGAGGTTTGGACATGGTGGTTTCACTCCAAACAACAAGAGGATGAAGGTGTCGTCAAGCTCAGGGCTGAAGAAGTGTGGCAAACGTGGAAGGGAGCATACCGGTGAGTGTAGGTTGGGATTGAATGTATGCTTCAGGTGTGGCAAGCCTGGCCACATCGCTAGAGACTATAAGGTCCTGAAGTGATATAACTGTGGCGAGGAGGGCCACGCAAGCAAGGACTGCAAGAAGCCGAGGGCGGAGAGCCGGGGCGAAGAAGAGGCCGGAGGAAGGGGGCAGAGGGCAAGTGCTAGAGCTTACACCATGACCCAGGAGGAAGACAGATTGGATCTCGATGTCGTGTCAGGCATGTTTCTAGTACATCAAACTTGTGCCTCTGTATTATTTGATCTGGTGCTAGTAGGAGTTTTATTTCTACTACTTTTTGTGCTAAGTTGTCTGCTAGTAGTAGAAGTATTAGTGAACCATTCGATGTAGAAACTGCTATTGGTAAGTCCACTAGAATTACTGACGTGATAGAGGACTATGCCATAGAACTAGAAGGTCATAGGTTTGCTGCTAAGTTACATATGATGCCCCTCGGTGGATTCGATGTAGTACTAGGGATGGATTGGTTAGCAACCTATGAAGCAAACATCGTATGTCGTAAGAAGATGATTCGACTAGTTGCGCCCGATGGAAGTTTGGTGACGATTTATGGAGATCACGTCACTACGACCCCGAGGGTGATTTCGATGGCGGTGGCAGGGAAGTACATGCGACGTGGATATAGTGCTTATTTGGCCTACGTGAAGAATGTGGACACGTCAACGCCACAATTTTCCGATGTGCAGGTGGTGTGTGACTTTCCCGGTATGTTTCCAGAGGACTTATCAGGTGTGCCACCAGATCATGAAATCAAATTTCAAATCGACTTGATACCCGGTGCTCAGCCTGTAGTTAAGGCACCGTATCGGTTGGCACCGACTGAGATAAAGGAGTTGATGGAGCAGCTGCAGGAGTTGCTTGATAAGGGTTTCATTAGACCGAGTATCTCTCCCTGGGGTGCTCCAGTCTTATTTGTAAAGAAGAAGGACGGTAGCATTAGGATGTGTATTGACTACCGTGAATTGAACAAGTTGACGGTGAAGAATCGGTATCCATTACCAAGGATTGAAGACTTGTTTGATTGATTTCAAGGTGCCGGTTGGTTTTCGATGATAGATCTTCGATCTGGCTACCATCAACTGAAGGTGAAGGAGTGGGATATTCCTAAGACAACTTTTCATACGCGTTATGGACACTACGAGTTTCTCGTTATATCTTTTGGGTTAACTAACGCACCAGCTGCCTTTATGGACTTGACGAATCGAGCATGTCGGCCAATGCTAGATAAATCGGTGATAGTGTTTATTGATGATATCCTGATTTATTCTAAGAGTGAGGAAGAACATGTCAGCCACATACGCGAGATATTGGAGACACTTAGGAGAGAGAAGTTGTATGCTAAATTCTCTAAGTGTGCTTTCTGGTTATGCGATGTTCAATTTTTAGGTCATGTTGTTAATGCTGAAGGAATCATGGTAGACCCGACAAAGGTTGAAGCGGTGATGCAATGGAAGTCTCCAAAGATGCCATCCGAGATCCGTAGTTTCTTGGGTTTGGCGGGCTACTATAGAAGGTTCATTAAAGACTTCTCCAAGATAGCCTCACCTTTGACCAAATTGACTCTCAAGGATGTGAAGTTCGTGTGGGGTCGAGAGCAGGAGTGTGCTTTTGAGGAGTTAAAGACAAGATTAACTCAAGCTCCTGTCTTGACATTGCCCGAGGGAAGTGAAGACCTAGTGGTGTATTCCGTTGCATCTTATTCGGGACTAGGTTGCGTGTTAATGCAACGTGGAAGGGTAATAGCCTACGCATCCCGACAATTGAAGACCCATGAAGTCAACTACCCTACACATGATTTGGAGTTATCATCTGTGGTTTTTGCATTGAAGATTTGGAGGCACTACTTATACGGGACGAAGTGCACCATCTTCGCCGACCATAAAAGCTTGAAGTATTTCTTTAAGCAAAAGGATCTCAACATAAGGCAAAGGAGATGGTTAGAGCTCATCAAATATTATGACTGTGAGATCCACTACCATCCGGGCAAGGCCAACATGATGGCCGATGCCCTTAGCCGAAAGGAGAGACCCAAACCGATTCGGGTGAAAGCTTATCAGTTGATTATGACCTCTGATGTGATGATCCAGGTCAAGGAGTTTCAAGATGAGTTTTTGAAAGAAGATCATCTTAACTCTAAAAGGATGAGAGGTCTGGTCGCGGAACTGGGAGAAAACACCCACGGGATTAAAACCCGTTTTGGATGAATGTGGATTCCCCATTATGGAGATCTGCGAGGGCAAATCATGGATGAAGCTCACAAAACTCAATACTCCATTCATCCTGGTGCCACCAAGATGTATCAAGACATGAAGAAGGACTACTGGTGGCCGGGTATGAAACGTGACGTGGTGGAGTATGTGAGTAAGTGCCTTACTTGCTTGCAAGTAAAGCCGGAGCAACAGAAACCTTACGGGAAGATCCAACCGTTGGATATACCCGAGTGGAAGTTGGAGCATATCACCATGGACTTCATTATAAAGTTACCCCGCACGGTGAGGGGGTATGATGCCATCTGGGTGATCGTTGATCGTCTAACCAAGAGTGCTCACTTCCTACCGATCCGCAAAACATATTCATCCTAAAGACTGGAGGATCTGTTCATCAAGGAGATTGTAGCTCGTCATGGTGTGCCGTTGTCTATTGTGTCGGATCGTGACACCCGATTCATATTGAAGTTTTGGAAGAGATTCCACGATGCGATGGGAACGAGGCTGCACATTAGCACGACTTATCATCCTCAGACAGACGGACAGTCTGAGAGGATGATTCAGACACTCGAGGATATGCTTCGAGCATGTGTACTCGATTTTGGAGGAAGTTGGGATAACCACTTACCGTTAGCAGAATTCTCATACAATAATAGTTACCATGCTAGTATTGGCATGCCACCATACGAGATGCTATACGGTAAGAGGTGTAGGACGCTCGTATGTTGGGGAGACATTGGGCAGAAAGAGTTGGGAGGTGTCAAGGTGATCGAGGCTACGACTGAGAAGTTAGAAAAAATCAAGGCCTTTATGAAGGCGGCAAAGGATAGACAAAAGTCGTATGCTGACAGGAGACGTAGACCGATAGAATTCAAGGTTGGCGACCGAGTTATGTTGAACGTCTCACCTTGGAAGGGGATCATCCGATTCAGGAAGCGAGGTAAGCTAAGCCCGAGATATATAGGACCTTTCTGAATCATCGCACGAGTAAGAGAGATGGCCTATCGACTTGAATTGCCAGATGAGTTAAGTGGGATTCACCCCACATTCCATGTATCCCATCTGAGGAAGTGCTTAGCTGATGAAGACATGGTTGTACCACTAAAAGATATCGAGGTTGATGAACGGCTTAACTATGTAGAACAACCAGTGGCAATCATCGATCGCAAGGAGAAGAGGTTAAGGTATAAAGTGGTTCCACTTGTGCGGGTGAAGTGGAAACATCGAAAAGGATCTGAGTCTACGTGGGAGAAAGAAGAGGAAATGAGGCAACACTACCCACGGTTATTCGAAGAGTGATAGGTTTCGAGGACGAAACCTCTTTAAGGGGGGTAGACTTGAAACACCCAAACTTTCTAGTCAAAATAAAAAGGAAATAGAAATATCTTGAAGGAAATAAAAAGAAGCTATAGCAGAAGGGGCAAAGTGCAAATAAGTACAAAAGTCAAATATTTTAATATAATTGAGGTATGGCAGCCCATATACATACCAACTCCTACTTTTTGTCGACCAAAAGAAGAAAACAAGAAGAAAGGCAGAGCTCTCTCGGATTCTAGAGAGAGAAGCAGCTGATTTTGATATTGGTAAGTAAATTTGTGTACAATTGGCTTGGTTTGTTTTGTTTTGACAAAGGAACCAAGAATATATGTTCTTATGTGTATGTGTGTTCGGGTTTATGCGTTTTAGACGCATCTAGGTGTTTGAATTCTTTGGAAATGTAAATCCTTGAAATTCTCCCAGAAATCAAACACACACGATCTCAATCTTGTGAACGCGGAATATAAACAAGATTGGAGTAGAAGAAGAATGAATTGAATCACAACAGAAGATCTTTGATTGATAAACAGAAACCTACAAGAGGTCTTGTGCGATTTCGCACAGATACAATGATAATGAATGAAAAGCTTAATTACAAAACGAAATCTAGCTATTTATACTAAACTACGAGTTCTCGCGCGAGATCCCTTTCGCGTGGATCATGATTTCGCGCGGCAGCAGTCTTTCGCATGGAGCCTTTCTCGCGTGGTCTGCGACTCGCGTATGACCTGCTTCTCACGTGGATGCTTCTTTTCGCACAGATCTGTTTTGCCGAGCCTTGTTTATCTCCTACAATCTCCCCCTAGGCTCGGTGAAACATGATCAATCAAAGTCAATGTTTGCCTTCGTGTAAGATCCAGCATAAGCATACCATTTATTCCTCAGGATCCGGTCGATCATCCATACGTATTGGCAAGATAGAAAGTAAACAGACTCATCAGCTGAGATAGGGCAGTGTAACAGCTTGGATAAGTCGTCTTTGCCAAACTTCATTAAGTCTGCTGGATCAATGATTCGATAAGACTTGTCAATACATTTGATCACAGCGTGACCGGAATCCTTTTCACATCTCCAGGATAGTAGTTGCTTCAAAGAGTTTGGAGGAACTGGAGCATGCACAGGGACTTTTCTGATGAATTTAGGATGTTGATAGACACGTATTTTCATTGGAGCTTTTGTATTTTCATCAATTCGTGTTGTGTCATCTATCAACTTCGATTTGGCAGTCCTAAAGTCTTTGAAGTTTGTGCGCATCTCCCTTCTAATCATAGATCTTATGAGCTCAGCTTCACTGTGATTACTCTCGTTGAAGAATGGAGCTTTGCCCATAGAGTATAAATCAGCAGCACGTAATGTATGAAAGTCTTGTGTGCTCTTTAAATAATCAATCTCTCCATTTCTTCTCTTTATCACATACATTCTTTTCTCACCATCATAAGCCCAGCTGATTACGTGAGACATCTCACCATACTTTTGTTTTGGCTTAGATATAAACAAAAAGTGAGCTTCAGTAGGTGGTGGTGGTGCTTTGAATTGCAAACCTCCTCTAGTGTATAATGCAATCTGACCAGTATTATCTGTCTTTGTAGTACCAGTAGGAGTTTCACCACTCACAGTCTCTGTAGGAATTTCTCCTTCTTCAAGATTAATGTCCTTGAATAATTCTTGAAGATTGTTGCCAAAAATATCTGTGTACTCAGTCTGTTCCTCCAGATCTTCAAAAATATCAAGTTCTTCTTCAATAGTTTCAGATGAAGTTTGTTGAAAGGAATATAATTCCTTTTCATACATACTTTCTGTGGAAGGGTCTATTGGATCATATCCTTCTGGATTACTAACACTTGGTCTATCGACATTGTCAGTGTCAGTCTCTCCAGTAGGACTTGAAGAAGAACCTGTAACATTTCCACCATCTCCACCATCATCTCCACCATCATCTCCACCATCATTTCCATCATTATCTCCATCATCATTGTCATCACCATTATCATCTTCATCGTCATTCTCATCATCTTCGTCCTCATCATCATCAGAATCACCATAATCAACTAACTCATCATCTTCCCTTTCATGAACAATGGGTAGAGTAACCATGTGTTCTGGCTCAACAAAAGCAGTAGATGTGTAAGCCTCAGTGATAGGTACTTCAGATGAAACTGGAACATCTTCAGTAGTGCTACCACTTTGCTGTACAGTAGATGTTTGGGCTTCGTTGACCGTTTCCTTTTCAGGAACTGTATCAGTGGGAGGTGGGCTTGGAGATCGTCTGCTAGATTCACCAATCACAGTAGTAGATCTTATGTTCTGTGGCTGATGAAAGTAGGTCTGAGAGATAAATTCTCTAAGCTCGTTTAGTTGTCTCTCCAACCCAGATGAATAGTCAAACATGTTTTTCATTTGTTGCTCAAGAGATGCTAATCTGGTATCTTTGATGGCTGCATCAAGATGAATCATGGTTATCTGATTAGACTTTTCTTCATTACTTTTCTTCAACTCAGCAATCAATTTCATATTTTCAAAATTCTCCTTCTCCAGATTCTTAATTCTTTCTTCAAGCGTGATAGAACCTGGAGTGCTGGTTGATTCATCTCTCCTCTGAAAATCAGGAGGAGTATTCAACAGAGTATCTACATCAAACTCCAAATTCTCCTGATGAGGAGGTGTAGAGAAACCAGAAACAGGAACAGTAGATGCTCCAGAAACAGGGACTGTTTCTGTTTCAGGACTAGCAGTAGTTGTATCAACATGAGATTCTTCCCTTGTGATCACATTTGCAGGTGATCTCTGAACTTCAGAAGAAGTTGTCTGATCAGCCTCTGTAATAACCACTTGTGTTCGTGGTTTCCTGGGAATAATACCACCACGACCTCTCTTTCTTGATGGGAAGTCTTTTCTTTTAGCCATTCTTTTGCGTCTCGACGATGTACTTGGAGACTCTTCCGGGACATAATCAGTGTCCCTCTCTTCTTCACTCGGTCGAGATGATGTTGGAGTAGAAGGAGTTGGATCAGTCTGAATTACATAAGGAACATTTCCTATCTGATCACTAACAGTATCGGAACTAGAAGCAGAATGAACAACTTCTTCCGTTTCTCCTTCACGTGTAGGTTCATCTTCAAACAGTTTTTCAATCTCTTCATCAATAGTTTCTCTGGTAGAGGAAGTAGAAACCCCAGCTTGTGCCTCATCTGTATGAGCACCACCTTCACCAAGCTCATCGATATTTTCTTCAATCTCAGAAAATCTTCCAATCTTGGCAAAACTTTCACCAGAGCATTTGTTGCCTCTGGCTCCAGTTAGATGAGAGAAAATCTCCTTCTTCACAGTCTGTACAACGTACTTAGGAGATCTCTGAGTAGCGAGCTCAGGATAAGCATCATTTATCACCAACTGGATAAATCTCGGGTACATAATGAACTTCCTTCCAGGATTTGTAGTAGCATTCTTTACCATCTCCTGAAATATAACCCCAGAAATGCTAAAGGGAATGTCATCAACCAAGGAAACTAGTAGAGATCCAAATACAGCACTCAGGCTATCCATGCCAGCTTTCAAATTACTCAAACAGTGAATTACCACATGAAATAAATATTTCCAATATGGTGGTAACCACTTCTTCTCCAAACTTGGATATCTATACTCATAACCCATCCGAGATAGACAATCCATAACCACATCATCATCTAGTCTTGTAGGTGCTCCCTCTTGGTCATTAAACAGAAGAACTCTGTTTAGTATTGCTTGAGAAACAATCACCCTTTTCTCCTTCACAGTTGCTGTAATAATCTGGTTTCCAGATTCGTCCTTTTCTAGAGCAGCAGTGCTCCAGAAAGAGTCTATCAGTTCGGCATAGATGGCTGGATCAGCAGAAATAGAATAAACAATCCTCGAGTTCTTCAGCCCCTCAATCATAGAATGAAATAGTTCTTTTCCTTCCGGTACTTCATCCAGATAAGCAATACAATTATGATTCTTGTTAAAGATCATTTGTGCCATCTGCATTGTCAAATAAAATCAAATTAGAACACTCTTGAAAGCAACTTAATTATGACAAAATATTTTCTTCACTTAGAGCATGTGAACCACAATTCTTTTTACTTAGAAAAGTTTATCACTTGAAAACACTTAATCATTTCAAAATTTTATTTCATTTAAGGTTTATCATCAAAGGTTATAGTATACATGTACAATTGAGACATAAGTGCTTCAACACTTAGCAAATATTCAACTTTCTGTTTGCGAAATTGACAAGTTTAGACACGCGAAATTGGACTGCTTGTGACAACAAAGTCTCATGCGAAATTGACAGTTTTGCGAAAAAGTATTTCACGCGAAAATCCTTTATCACGCGAAACTAGGTTTCACGCGATAAACCTTTTTCACGCGAAATCTCAGTTCATGCAAAAGGATTTTTTTTGAAAACTAAGTTCAAGCGAAAACGTGGTTATCATGCGAAAACAATAATCATGCGAGAACCCAATTCACGCGAGAAGTCGTTTTCGCGACTGTTCAGCTTCTCGTGCGATTCGCCCAACTCAACTTCAAATTAACCTTCAGAAATCGATTTTAATCCATGAAATGCTTATCATTGCTGTCGCCTAGATCTATTAGGTTCATTTCATTCATCAATTTCATCATTTAAGTCCATTTATTAGATTTTAAGTTCAAGTTGTTAAGTTCCCCTTAACATTTCATCTCTACAGTAACAAATCGAACATTGTATACCTTGAAACTCACACTAAACACGTACTGAGTATGATGAGAATCAAACTAACAGAAGATGAGTAAGATAATGTAGTATTTGAAGTATGCGAGAGGAGATTTCGGGTATGTGAGCGAAAAGGGTTTTCGGGTATATTTTGAGCGAAAAGTGCCTTTTTCTAGAACAGTGTGCCTTTTATACCACAAACAAGTCACGCGAAAACGCATTTTCGCGAAGCATCCATTTTCGCGTGAGTTTCCCAGTCGCGTGATTCAGTTATTTTTCAAAAATTTTCAAATTTTTTTTTTTTTTTTTTTTTTTCAAACTTTTCAATCCTTTTATTTTTAATGAATTTTGTCAACATAAAATGTTATTTACCAAGTGATTAATTAACTTAATGAATCTTCAATTATCAAACATTTTCTTGTTATGTAATTGTCCTAAAACTAAAACACTATAAAAGTGAAATAAAAAACAAACACTTACAAACAAACAAAATAATAAAAGAATAAAAACTATTAAAGAATCAAGATCGGATTTGCCTGTTTTGTATAAATTTTCATAATGAGATCATATAGTTCTTTTGTCAAGTTAAGACTCTGTCCGGCTTTATTTAAAATAACTGGTTAAGTTGATTGTCAATATATTTTGTCCTTTTAAACTTATACTTCAGGTTTTACTCAGACACATAATGAGTGATATATATCATGTTTTGTGTTGATTTAATATAAGTCAGTGGATCCCACAATCAGAATTTCTGTAGAATTATTATTATCCTTCAAGACACTATTGAGATTTTCAAGTCACCCCAATTTGACTTAAACCATGCATTGATGATCAGTGATACCATTTATTGTAATCCTAAATATAACTATTTGAGCATAACTAGCCTGAGAAATATTTCTTAACCCGGAATATTAACAAGTTTAAGGACTTACTGACAGCCATCCGGACTTACGTCTGCCCTCTCAAGATGTTTAGGACTTACAAGCCATTCGGACTTATATGCCCCATCTTTCGATTTTGCCTTCCAAAGTTAAAAACTATTCTCAAAATCAGAAAATATATACCATATAGTATGTATGTCATATAGACATATCTTTTGATTTATTGTGCTTCTTAGCATCTTATATCCTATATGGCCTTTGTTGTTGGCATCTTTTTGCTCAATTATTTCTTTTTGTATTTTTCTCCTTTTTGTTTCTTTTTATATTTTTATCTTTTGTATATACATATATAGATATGATAATCACTGAATCCATCATATACAGGCTTGAGTATGACAAGATTATATCTCTCAGTCTGTGTTAGAACATTTTTGACACATAATCCTGATATGTTCCCCACTGAATCATATTTCTTTAATTCAAGTGTAATCACTCAATTATGATCTTTTCATTTCTGAAAGCAAAGCCTATCAACATATCAAACATAATCCAAGTGTATTCGTATTTAAGCCTTTGAAAGTACTTATACTCGTTTTGAACTTTGTAATATCATTTCTCATTTAAGCATGAAAATTTCTTCTTTTTGATTTTGGCAATCCTTTGATCTTAACTCCCCCTAAGACCAAAAATATTTTTCTGAACTTGCTTTTCTAATTTTCTCCCCCTAAAATTGTGATTGTCCTTTTAAGAAAAAGAAACAATTGCAATTTTATTCATTATTAAAAACTGAAAAATCTTTTTGTGAAGATTCATTAAACCAATTTATCCAAAGTTAATCATTCCCAATGATTGCACTAGGAAATCAAAACGAGAATGATCAAACGCCTTAGTAAATAAGTCAGCTATATTTTCAGTTGACGGCACTTGTTTTAGGTGAATAAGTTTACGATCAAAACAATCGCGGATAAAATGTATGCGGATGTCTATGTGTTTAGTTTTTGAGTGTTGGATGGGATTTTTCACGATGTTTAAAACTGCCGTATTATCACACCAAATTGGTGTGTCATAAATGTTAAGGCCATAATCGAGAAGTTGTTGCTGAATCCAGACAAGCTGGGAACAACAACTCGAAGCAGCCACATATTCAGCTTCGGCAGTGGATGTAGAGACAGTGTTCTGCTTTTTACACTGCCAAGAAATGAGTCGGTTGCCCAGGAATTGACATCCTCCTGTGGTCGATTTCCTGTCTAAGTTACAACCACCATAATCACTGTCAGTATAAGCAAATAAATTGAAATCGGAATTTCGAGGATACCAAAGACCAAGTTTGGGTTGACCCTTGAGATACTTGAAAATCCTCTTGACAGCTTTCATGTGTGATTCCTTTGGATCACTTTGATAGCGGGCACACTGACAAACAGGGAACATAATATCCGGCCTGCTTGCAGTGAGATACATAAGGGAACCAATCATTGATCTGTAAAGATGCTGATCAACTGATTCTCCTGATGGATCTGGAGTAAGAGTAGGACGAGAAGCCATTGGAGTTGGAGCTACTTTGGAGTCTTGAAACTTGTATTTCTCAAGAATTGTCTGAACATACTTTTCTTGATGAATGAGAATACCAGTCTCAGATTGAGTAACTTGAATACCCAAGAAAAATGAAATTTCTCCAAGTGAACTCATCTCAAACTTCTTTTTCATCACTGCTTCGAACTCCGTGCACATACTATCATTTGTGGAACCAAAAATAATATCATCGACGTAGATTTGAACCAAAATGATATCATCGCCTGATTTTCGTATGAATAAGGTTTGATCAATTGCACCTCTTGAATAACCATTTGCAAGCAAATGTTCAGTCAGAGTGGCATACCAAGCACGAGGTGCTTGATGTAAACCATATAAAGCCTTATCCAACTTGTAAACATAATCAGGATGATCTGGGTCTTCAAATCCAGGAGGCTGACAAACATAAGTTTCCTCTTTCATTTCTCCGTATAAAAACGCAGTCTTAACATCCATCTGATACACCTTGATGTTCATGAATGAAGCAAAGGCTAAGAAAATGCGTATTGCTTCTAGTCTTGCAACTGGAGCATACACTTCTTCATAATCTAAGCCTTCAACTTGATAAAATCCCTGCACCACAAGGCGTGCTTTATTTCTAACTATAACACCCTTTTCATCCGTCTTATTCCTAAAAATCCACTTTGTTCCAATCGGAAGCTTATCTTTTGGTAGTTCAACAAGATGCCAAACATTGAGCTTTTGAATTGCATCAACTCATCCTGCATCGCTTCTATCCAGCTGTTTTCTTTAAGTGCCATCTCCACATTCTTGGGCACTGTTTGGGATATAAAGCAAGCATACAGACATGTGTTTATTGCTCCTGATCGACTTCTGGTAACTACACCTTCATGCAACGGGCCAATGATTGCTTCAGTTGGATGAGTTTTATGTATTCTCAATTGAGGAATCTCATCTGCAACCATTCCATCTTCCAAATTTGTAATATGTTCAACATTATCAAGAACTTCTTCAGTATGTTGAGATAGAGGCACATAAGTTTCATCAATTGTGTCATCTGAAACAGGAGTTTCAGAAGCAGTTGACACATTTGGAGACTCATCAAATGGAACCTGAATGATCTCTATCGGTGTGTGTATAGTGTCTGAAGAAGATGAAGATAATGGAGAACTCAACGATTCTTCCTGCTCCTGAGTAGGAATTTGTTCTGAAGAAATATCTAAAGACTCAGAACAGGCAGATACTTGCACAGAAGCTGTCGGAATATCTTTGGATGATGAAGCAGTAGCAGAATCATCAGATATCAAAGAAGGAAGTTCCTCAATTATTTGGTTATCCAAGGTGATTGATTGAGAATTAGAGTCTGCAGATGAAGATTTAGAAATATTAAAATTTATGAACAAAGATTCATAATCATAAACCCATGAAGGAGCTGATCCTGCATCAGTTATGTTAAGTTCGTGCCAATCAATGTTAAATGACTCGATTATTTGTCTAGTTCTTTTATTATAAACACGATATGCAACCTTATTAGCAGCATATCCCACAAAGTAACATTCATCAGCCTTTTCAGCAAATTTTGAAGATGATTCAGTTGTATGCAACAAAGTGCAACAACAACCAAAGGCTTTAAAATATTTAACTTTGGGTTTGTGATTATAAAAGATTTCATAAGGAGTCTTATTTAATCTTTTGTTGATTAACACACGATTCTGAACATAACATGCAGTATTTACTGCTTCTGCCCAAAAGAATAAGGGTAATTTGGCGGCAGAGATCATTGTTCTAGCAGCTTAATTAATGTCCTATTTCTTCTTTCTGCAACTCCATTCTGTTGTGGAGTGCCAGCAGCACTGAATTGTCTGGCAATTCCCTTGGATTCACAAAACTCATTCAGAGTTTGATTGCAAAACTCTGTTCCGTTGTCACTTCTGATGCATTTTACCTTTTTCTCTGTCTGATTCTCCACCAAAGTAATGAATTTGATCAATAGATGTGGAGTCTCATCCTTAGATGCTAAGAAAAACACCCAAGTAAATCTAGAAAAGTCATCAGTAACAACCAAACAATAAGATCTTCGACCCAAACTTAGAACACTTACTGGACCAAAAAGATCCATGTGTAAGAGTTGTAAGATTGATTCGACTGAGTTGTGTGCAACTGGTTTGTGAGGAAGTTTATGTTGTTTACCTTTTGAACATGACAAACAATGTTCAGTTAAATGATATTCTTTTTCAGGTAAACCAATTACATGATTTCCACGTACAAGTTTATTCATGTTTTTAAGATTGACATGTCCTAATCGACGATGCCATAACATGGAATCATTCTCCGAGGCTTTGGATAATAAGCAAGAGGCTGTTACCAAAGAATTAGAACAATGCATATCAAGAAGATATGTGTCATTGTCTCTCGGAGTCCTCATCAAAACCCATTCTTCTGGAACAACAAAACCTGGTTTTAATATTAAGCATTCGTTATTAGTAAAGTGTGTTGAATATTGTTTGTCGCAGATTTGAGACACACTTAGCAGGTTATGTTTTAGTTCCTCAACAAAATTAACATTTTCAAAACTCAGGACGCCATTTGTAACTGTACCCCGTTTAGTAATTCGTCCTCCTCTATCTCCTGCAAATATCACTCTTCCTCCGTTGTATGATTGCACATCTTGTAGTAGTGATAAATTACCAGTCATATGTCTTGAACAACCGCTATCAACATGCCATAGACTGTCAGTAGCCTTTTGCGGTTGTCCCTGCATTAGTAACAAAATTACTTAGATTTTGGTACCCAAGTCAAACATGACTTGAGCACTTTCTGAGTTGCAGTAAGACAAAATGATTTAAGATTATTATATTTTGTTTGCACATCCTTCTTATCATTTATGCTTTTAGGCTTGACATTTTCTTTTATGTCATTGGTCAAATTCTTATCCCGTTTGACATTAAACTCATTAGCAACCTTTGATTTCATATTATTTGATAATTTTCCACGAGTGAAAAATAATTTTCTATTATGAGAAATAGAATTATGAAATCTTTGTTTACTTAATGATTTTTGTCTAAATGGACAATTATTTGCCAAGTGATTTGTGTTTCCACACTGAAAGCATCTCTTCAGTTGTGTGTGGAAAACAAACTGTGGATGACAATTATGAAAATTGTCATAAAAACCAAAGTCAGATTGACTAGGTTTAACTTTCTCCACAGTCTCTTGAATCTTTGTCTCGTTTGACAATTGCAAATTCATCTTTTGCAGATTCGAGGAAATTGAAGTATTATGACCACTTTGATTCGGAGATTTGGTAATTTTGACTTGTGAAATTGTCGGTGTTGGAATAAGAACAGTCTTTGTCTTTGCTGGAGTAGGACCAGACTTTGAATGTGCTGGAGAAGGACCAGGCTTAGATATACGGATTGGTGCTGGAGAAGGACAAGGCTTTTGAATTGTGATATTGCATGCAGATGAATTATTCACTTGCAAATCTGGGCTACAAACATCTTGATTCACAAGGTTAGCATTATAATGAAGTTTATTTTAAAGAATCGAGAATTCGTTTCTTTAAAAATATGTTCTTCATTTTCAATTACACCCTTAGAAATGAATCGACTCTTAAAATCATTTTCAATTCTTTCCTTTTGATTAGCCCTTTGATTTGCATTCAAATGATTTTTATTATTAGATTGCAACTCATTCAAATCAACCTTCTTTTCATTTCTAGACAAATTTTGAGTACAAGCAGATTGTGAAACTTTTACATTCTTAGTATTTAAACATTCATTCTCTTTCTCATCCTCACTATCACTTTCCCAATCTTCAACCAACCCATCCACCTTCATTTTATCTGCAAAAAGATTTTCAGGTGATTGTTTAGTTTTGGGTGCTATGATAGGATCAACTGATAAGTTTATTTTAACAGAAGGTTTTATGTTTTGAGATGGAGAAAATCCAATCCCATATACCATATCAGAATCACAAATATTCTCAGAGGAGGGTAAACATGAATAGTCATGATTAATTGGAGGAGCAATGTTAGAAAACCCAACACCACATTTTCCTCCTTTGATTTTCTGAGTCATTTGTGACTTGATTATGCCTTCAACCATCGTTGATGAAAGTTCAAATTTCTCAACAGTCAATTTAACCGTGGCTAATTCACTGTTGAGTCTGTTAATTTCTAGAGCGAGTTCATTATTTCTATTTGTTAAGTCATTATTAGTACATTCTTTATCATGAAGATTTAATTTCAAATTATAAATTGTTTTGTTTAAACCTTCAAGTTTTTCTTTAAAAATCCTTTCATTTGACTTGTGTTTACTCGCTTGATACTGAAGTTTTTCAACTTCCATTATCAGGCTTTCATTGTGAACTCTGTATCTTTGAACTTTCTCAACACATGCATTTTACATAAGTCATTATATACCTTGGGTTCTGAAGTTTCTCCTTCTGTTTCCTCTGCCTTCTTGACCATGAAAGCTTTCATGTTATCAGTTGGTTCTTCCACTGGAGCACTAACAACAGTCTTTAGATCAATACATGTGCTTTTGACTGTGAGCTCAACAGTGTCATCTTCAAACACAATCTTTTCTTCATCAACCTTCTCAGCCTGTTCTTTCTTCTCAGCCTTCTCTTTCTCCTCTTCAACTTTCTCAATCATTTGATCAACTTTCACTTTCTCCGCTTCAATTCTTTCCTTCTCTTCTTCTTCTGTAGCAAACAAGCCTTCCAACAAATCATCCGACACGAATTCAGCAAACAAGTTTTCTTCCTCTTCTGATTCTGGCACAATCTTTGCAATGAGAGCATGAGACAAAGTCAGATCAAGAGCCTCCATTTGATCAGACCAATCGTATTCAGCATTAGTTTGAGAAACTAATGCTTTATTGCCACTAGAAGTACCAGCTTTGTCTTTCTTCTGCTCTATCTCCACAGTCACCATCTTCTTTGGGGCTTCAGTTTGAGCTGTTTTTGGTTCAGTACACTCTCTGGCGAAATGACCTGGTTTATTACAGTTGTAACACCTCAGGTTGGATTTGTCAAAACCGATTTTGCTAGAATTATTAACACCAAACATTTTCCTTCCAGTTCTTCTAGCAAAATTCTTCGCCCTGTAAACTACCATGGCCATCTGATATTTGATGTCGTTTTCTTCAACATCATCCGGATTTACTTGTTGGAGATCATCAACAAGAATATTAGGAGCAGAAAGTCGTCCGGCCATAAAAGCTTCATAACTTGACATAAATGTAGTGAAAAGAGCAAGATGCTCCTCAGCGATCTGGACAGTTTGTTTGGATGGAGTAGTGGTAGCAACATAAGCATGTTGACCACTATGAGAATCTTGAGGTTGAGAGACTTGTTGGTGAATGATGGGGGAATAATGTTGAGCTGCTGGAACATGAACTTGATGAGTTACTGTTGGTTGCATATATGAAGAAGCTGCACTTCCCGATTGTTGTTGCTGACACATTTGTGTATAACTGACATAGTAATTTGGATTACTAGCCATCTTTGCGTAGAGAGCAGTTCATTCAGCACCTAGAGAACTGAGATGATTAGCAGCTCGCTGCTTATCATCCATAGCATAAGACTTGATAGTTGAGATGAGATCGGTCAACTGAAGAGTATACAAGTCTTTTGTTCTCTTTATCAAAGTACAGTTGTTATTCCAACTGTAAGGAAGTGAGTTGAGTAACTTCTTGTTCACAGTAATTGGTTCCATAGTAATACCAGCACTCTTCATTTTTGTGACCAGTCTAACAAACCTGGCCATTTGAGCTTCCAATTCCTCACCAACAATGTGATTGAACATGTTGAATTCCTGATTCAACATATCCTTCTTGCTCTCTCTCATGTCTTTGTTGCCCATTATCTGAGATTCCAGAGCATCCCATAGCACTTTTGCACCCCTGAACTCTTGAAACTTTTGTGAGATCTCAATAGTAAGAGCCATAGTAATTGCAGCATACGCCTTATCATCCAGTTCCAGTCTCTTAATGTCGTCTTCATCCCACAAATGTTCAGGTTTCTGAACCATTTCTCCTTTGTCATTTTTGTACAACGGAATGTAAGGACCATACTGAATAGACCTCCACATTTTAGGTTCCGTGTAAATGACATATCTTTCAAATCGAAACGCCCAATCGGTATAATCATCTTCACATAAAAGCCTCGGTGGCTTGTTACCAGTTCCAATCTCAGTGTCTAGATGAAGTGAAGCAGTAAGATGCTTCAAATTTGGTGTAGTTGAAGCCATGATGAGCAGAAAGTCTAAAATCAGAATTCGCGTGCGAAAAGCAGACTTGTGCGAAAACAGTTTTCGCGTGGAAAGAGTTTTCGCGTGCGAAGTTGTGCTTCGTGCGAAATTCCAAAGATACCTTTTATGCGAATCGCACAAAAAGGTAAAATAACTGTCTTTGCGAAAACAACACCTTTTCGCGTGCGAGAAATTTCAGATCAAGCGAAAACGTCTATTTTGTGCTGAAACAGATTACCAACTATTTGTTCTTGCGAATTTCACCTCCAATTCACTGATTAAGTTTGATCAAACCCATTTTAATCCATTTTTAATGAATTTTAAGTCAATTTTAATCAAAATTAAGCTTAAAGTCCACTAATTAAGTTCAATTAGGTTCTAATCAGTCCAAATTCTCCACAATCGAGCAGCATAACTTTGCCATTTCAGAATCTAAAGTAACCGATGATGAATTCTTCAAAAATCAGGTAGAACTCAATCCAATTCTTCTCCAAATCGTGGTTCAAGAGCCTAATGCTCTGATACCAATTGTAAATCCTTGAAATTCTCCCAGAAATCAAACACACACGATCTCAATCTTGTGAACGCGGAATATAAACAAGATTGGAGTAGAAGAAGAATGAATTGAATCACAACAGAAGATCTTTGATTGATAAACAGAAACCTACAAGAGGTCTTGTGCGATTTCGCACAGATACAATGATAATGAATGAAAAGCTTAATTACAAAACGAAATCTAGCTATTTATACTAAACTACGAGTTCTCGCGCGAGATCCCTTTCGCGTGGATCATGATTTCGCGCGGCAGCAGTCTTTCGCATGGAGCCTTTCTCGCGTGGTCTGCGACTCGCGTATGACCTGCTTCTCGCGTGGATGCTTCTTTTCGCACAGATCTGTTTTGCCGAGCCTTGTTTATCTCCTACAGGAAAGTTCAAGGTTTAGAGTTGGAGGCTGCAAAACAGCAAAGGTGAGTTCTAGGCCCCGTAATTTTACATGTTTAAACCTTCTTTAGGGCTAAAAATGTATGTTAAATCATTTTTATAAAAATTATATGAACACCCGTATGTAACCATGCATGTATGTTGAGATTCTATGGTTTTTATGTGTTAGTTTATGCTTAGAATAGTAGGATTTAACTTGGACTAGGCTAATATGATGTTTGGGATTGGAAATAATATAGAAACACTCAAACAGGTTGCCCGACCACCTAAACAGTACCCTCAACCGCCTAAAAATTTGCCTTAGAAAAACTAAGTTAGCCCATACGTCTAAAAAGGGCCCAACCGCCCAAACAGTGCCCCAACCGTCTAGAATATGCCTTAGAAAAGCCTAGAGTAAGCCCACACATTTGAACAGTAGCCCATGCGTCTAAGATTTTGACTCAGACGCCTAATTGTGCACCAAACGTCCAAATAGTGCCCATGCGTCTGAGATAGTCCAAACGCCTAAGTGTAGAAACGCCCAAATAGTGCCCATGCGCCTAAACAGGCCTCATGCACCTGCATAGTGCTCATGCACCTAGGACACTTAGAATATTTTCTGAAATTTTGAGTAAAACATAATAATTAGAGTTTGACCCAATTTTGACTTAAGGTTTTTAATTGCTATTATATTTGCATTATTATTATGTTATTCCTATGGTCATAGTAATTATTAATATGTGACTTATGTGGTGTGTTTATGATCATAAATGCGAGTATTATCCTTAACAAAGTGAAAGAGTAATGATAAAGAGAAGTGGAACTTAATTAAAATGTTAACAAGTCTTGCAAGCATATAGGATGTGCACGACCATGTTGTCGTTAGCTCAACTGTGTTGCGGGTTAGCTACCCCAAAGGATGCATACAGGGCCAATCAATTGAGATTGGCGGACCTTTGCAGCATACCCTAGGTGATTGGGCCAGCCTTGTGTACAGTAATCAGAGCCCATTAAGAGACCAGAGGCCCAGCACTAGTTTCCTCGTGCATATAGTTTAGGGTATTGCTCATTGGTCCATAAACAGTGAAATATAAAGTTAAAAGAGTACAAAATGAACAAGGCATACAGTAAAGAAAGAAAGCATTACCTTGTTGTATAGCGGATGCCTGCTCACGTACAAGAGTAAGAGAAGTATTTTTATAAAAAGATTATTTTCATGTATATAAATCACACAAGGTATTTTAATACTTTTAAAACTAGAACTCACTCAGCAATGCTGACTTTTATACATTTTCAGTTGGCAGGTAATCGTGGCTGAGGATGGCACGAGGGTGAAGCTGCTCGACAGGGAAAGACTGACATCCATTCCTATGTTATGATATTATTATTTTGTAATGCAATTAAACAATCTTTTATAATTTGAACATTATTGTATTGCTTAACAACAGTATCTTCTAATAATAGAGAATGACTTTTGCTAACGTAATTCCGTTGTTTATTTAATGAAATCTATATTAATATGTTTTACGTGCAATGAATGACAAACTGTGAGGTGCCCCGGAAAGGGGCCTTACAATACATTAGTATCACTGAGTTTTTCATTTTAATATTATCTGTAAATAGAAAATTAAAATAAATAGAAAACCAATGAGTTAAATTATGAAAAATTAAATTAAATTATTAAATTAAGAATAGAATAGTATGTATGAATTTCGTAATTTTTAGAGGTATTTAACTATTTTATTCTGATTTATGTAAAACTTATAAAAATCATAGTAAGCTGCTTATTTTGAATTAATAACCTGAAATTTAATAAGAAATTACGCACTTCAGAATAATTATTCTGGTATTTTTTGGTGGTTTTATAAAAACAGTAGCTATTTCTGCTATTTTATGTGAATATTGTAAAAATTCTAGAAAATTATGTGTAATTAATTATTAGTTGAAATTCTTATATTTTAATCTATATTTTTAGGTTTTAGTGATATTAAATTTTGATGATATATGGGTAGCAAGTAACTACTATTTTATAATTTCTAATCCAAGTGCTAAAAATTTTAAAAAATAAGATATGTTTCTAACATATAATTATTTTATATGGTTACGCTGGAATTGAGGTAAGATTCATAGCCCCGTTTTTATGTTTATGAGTTTTTAGGGAAAAAGCATACTGATTTGTGATTGATGCTAATAAATAAGACTTTTTGAGATACTGTCATTTTGCCATAAGCTACAACCATTAATTCGGATGTGGAACCGTCTGGTAATATAGGTAATGCTACTTAGAAAATATTTCTTGCACCAACAAGATGATTGTTGTATGCTATATTATATGATTTTGTGATTTGTATTGTGACAATTATAAATCACCTGACATATAAGTAGGTTTGGTTGTAATCTTATTTATATTGCATTAATATATTTTGTTTAGTTATTAAATCTATGTTTCTCACCAACATTATATTGGCAGTTTTAAGTATGCTTTTTCAGGAAATCAGAGTGACTAACAGCGTAATGTTTTCGTTTGATGTTTACAAGGTTGGGGTGAAGTTATTGGGAAGACTTGTGTGAAAATAACTGTTAATGTGTTTAAGCATAACATAATGGTGGATGCAAACATCCACTACTACTAAAGACTAAGAAGCGGTTATTAAACTTTTGTATTTAGGTTACATGTTAAAAGTATATTAGTCTTTGTGTGGACAAGTATTGTATAAACTTTTATGTAACCTAAAGATATCTATATAAATATGTGATTTTATGTTTAAAATTACTATTATAATTATTTTTCTGTAATCAATGCGTTTTGAGCCAGAGAGTCACACCCAGGCATTTCACGCTTCCGCCGGGATGTGACAGATTGGTATCAGAGCCATTGGTTATAGAGAATTAGGTATTATAAGCAAATACCTAGACTATAACCATAAGCTCATATGATAACAAATCATCAACATGATATTGTTTTTATGATTTTATGTGATCATATTCATGCTTAGATGAGAATGAAACTTGAAATAATATATATATATATATATATATATATATATATATATATATATATATATATTTATATATATATATATGATTCATATATGAAAATTCTATGAATTCTATGTTATTTACATGAGTAAATTTATAATAATTTTATAGTATGAGTTCTAATAAATCTGATAGTTACTAGAACAAAACTGATCATTCGGGTCAAGAGAAACAATACCCTAAATGGAACCTCGGAACTAAATAGAAATATCTCAACCTGAGACCCGGATCCAGATCTCGCCAAAGTTTTATATTCGACGTGCACCAGTCACCATGGGAGGTTACACAATCTAGACTACTAGAAAAAGAGTACGTCATGGCAAGAAACTTTGAATGATGAGACACAGGAAGCAGGAGATCCAAATTCAGAAAATTGTCCTCCAACATCTGAGATGACACTCATGAAACAATCAAATAAATCTGAGACAGAAGAATAAGATGGCAAAAGGCCAAAGGTTAGAAGAATGGCAAATAGAGGCAACCAATCAGATTTTAAAAAGGGTTAAGAAGATTCAACGAGAGGTTCGATAATCAAAACAGATGTCAAGAAGGGAAGGAAGAGAGGAAACAACATCCTCTCCAAACTAAGAAAATGGGTTTGGGGAAATTAGAAATCTAGAAAACCCTATGTATGCTAAGATAACTTTAGAATAAGAGAATAAGAATATATGTTAAAGTATTTCCTTTGATTTATGACCTCTAAAATATTATGTTTAAAGTAAAAACTTACATAATCTTCTTATCTTCTTAAGATATTAATACAATTAAAATGTAGTGAAATATGCCGCCAAACAGGACTACTCAACCAGTATGGAGAACTGCTTAAGTTGGAAGACCAAGAACTAGGCTAGGAGAAGAAGCTTTGCCAGTAACTACAACAACCTCTAAGAATGAAAGGATTTCTCAGATAGTGAGTCAACAACTAGAAGCTGCAATACCCACCTTAGTAGCTCAATTATAACAAAACCTTAATTTCGGAGATGTACACTGGAAATGAGGAACCGGAAAATACTGACATAGGAGAACACCCGGAGGAGGAAGTTTTAGGCAAAATTAGGAAAAGAAGTTCCTATAATACTTTCATGTCATGCAGGCCCCGAGAGTTTAGCGGGAAGGGTGGAGCAGTACAAGCCTTATGCTGGTTAGATGAGATGGGATCAGTACTAGATATTAGTAACTATGCTGATAACTACAAAACCATGTTTGCTTCACATTCTCTTAAGAGTGAGGCATAATATTGGTGGAAAATGGAGTTCTAGACAAATGGAAGGCACGTTATGAATGGATTAAGCTGGGAAGAGTTTAGAAATTTAGTAATTGAAAAGTATTGTCCTTATAATGAAATAGAGAAAATAGAAACAGAATTTCTGGCATTAGAAATGAAAGATGCAGCACGTCAAGAGTATACTGATAGGTACAATGAACTTTCTAGGTTAGTGCCGCATCAAGTGACTCCAGAAACAAAAAGGATAGGAAGATACATCTGGGGCTTAGTACCTTAGATAAGAGAAATGGTAAAATCTACAATGTCAAAAACCTTTCAAGACGCAGTGGCTTTAGTAGGAAGTTTGACAGACGAAATGATTACGAACGGATCCTTGACCAAGGGATTGGAAATAAGAGGAAATGGAATGGCAGCAATGCTGGAGAAAGATTTGTAAGGAATCAGCAGAGGAAAGTAACCAGAAACCCCGTAAGGAATTTCTTGGGAATTGCACAAGAAAAGAGGCCTCAGACGGAAGGTCAACCATGGTGCAATACTTGTCAGAGATACCATTATGGTAAGTGTATGATTATGATTTTCTACAATTGTAAAAAGAAAGGACACATATTCTGAGACTGCAATGGACCTACAAACCCTAAACCGGTTTGCTATCAATACGGAAATGAGAATCATTTTCTAAATGAATATCCGGAGTTGAAAAAAAAGCTCCCATAACCAACCCGTGTAGTAGAGCCTTTTTGTTGCAAGCTGAGGAAGCACGACAAGAACCGGAAGAAGTAACGGTACGTTTCCTATTAACAACCAACACGCAACTATGTTATTTGATACGGGAGTGACATGTAGTTTTGTTTCACATACGTTTAAGCCCTTACTTAATCTAACCTCAGAAAGACTGAAAAGTAAATATATGATAGAACTAGCTGATGGAAAAATAATTGAGGCTAGTGAAGTTATCCCTAATTGCACTTTAAATTTAGATGCTCATTATTTTGATATTGATTTGATTCCTATTGAATTAGGAGGTTTTGATGTTGTTGTGGGTATGGATTGGTTAAGTAAGAATCAGGCTAAAATTATTTATGAAAAAAAATGATTAAAATTCTTACAAATAAAAATAATAGAATCCTTACTATATATGGTGAAAAATCTAGGGATACTGTAAAGATAGTATCATGTAAGAAAGCTCAAAAGTACTTGAGAAAGAAATGTTTAGCGTTTCTAGCTCATATAGTTGATACACAAGTAGACATGAGAAATTTAGAAAATGCTCCTATTATTAGAGAATATCCAGAGGTATTTCCTGATGAATTACCAAGATTGCCACCCCCTCGTCAGGTAGAATTCAAAATTGAATTAATACCAAGAACTGCCTCTATAGCCAAATCTCCATATCGTTTAGCACCAATAGAAATGAAGGAATTAATGAGCCGGCTTTAGGAATTGTTAGATAAAGGGTGTATACGTCCTAGCGTATCTCCTTGGGGAGCACCAGTTCTATTTGTAAAGAAGAAAGATGGAACTTTTAGAATGTGTATCGAGTACCGAGAACTCAATAGGTAACCATAAAAATAGGTATCCTCTCCCTAGGATAGATGACCTATTTGATCAATTTCAAGGATCTAGTTATTTTTCAGAAATTGAATTAAGATCAGGGTATCACCAGTTAAGAGTACAAGAGGAAGACAATCCTAAGACTGCATTCAGAACTCGATATGGTCATTATGAGTTCCTTGTAATGCCACTTGGATTAACGAATGCTCCTGCAGTATTCATGGATTTAATGAATAGGGTATATAAACCTTATTTAGATAAATTTATCATAGTCTTTATAGACGACATCTTAATTTATTCTGAAAATAATGAGGAACATGAGGAACACATAAGGTTAGCTTTTGAACTACTTCGGAAAGAGCAATTGTATGCTAAATTTTCAAAATGGGAATTCTAGAAAGGGGAAGTACAATTCCTAGGACATGTGGTTAACCAAAAGGGAATTCAAGTTGACCTAGCAAAAATTAAAGTAGTTAAGAAATGGCAAATTTCAAAGACACCGACTGAAGTACGACAATTCTTAGGTTTGGCAGGATATTATAGAAGATTTATAGAAAATTTCTCAAGGATAGCCTAACCTTTAACATAATTAACTCAGAAGGATAAGCCATATATTTGGGAAGAAAGACAGAACATTGCATTTGAACTCTTAAAGAATAAGTTATGCAGTACTCCTATCTTAGCACTTCCAGTAGGAACAGACAATTTTATAGTATATTATGATGCATCACATCAAGGTTTGGATGTGTTTTAATGCAAACGAGATAAGGTAATTGCATATGCATCTAGACAGCTCAGGGGAAGTGAAAAGAATTACACTACACATGATTTAGAACTAGGAGCAGTAGTGTTTGCACTTAAAATTTGGAGACATTATATATATGGAACTAAGTGCATAGATTATACAGATCATAAGAGTTTACAACATATATTTGACAAAAAAGATGTTAAATATGAGGCAAAGGAGATGGGTAGAACTATTAAGTGATTATGATTTTGAAATTACGTATCATCCAGAAAAAGCAAATATAGTAGTTGATGATTTGAGTAGAAAAGAAAGAAGTAAGTCATTACGAGTTCCTGCTATGAGAATAGAATTACGTGTTAGTACACATGTCCCTAGGTCTAGTCTAGTGAGCGTCAATGTAATAGACTTTCATCTTGTAACACATATGTAATGTTTTATCAATGATATGAAAAACTCTTCTATGAATGTTTATTGGTTGTTTAATGTTATATCTATTAATATTATATCTATTAATATTATTCATTGTTACACGTATATATGAACATGTTATATAGGTTTACAGTTGTTAGACATAGTTCTGAATCATTAAAGGTTCAAGAATGTGTTTAACTAAGTATTCTAATTCAGTCGCACGACTGGACCATGCGAATGGGCCAATCGCACGACTGAACCATGTGATTGAGTCAATCGCACGATTGAGCCATAAGATTGACTCAGTCATACGAATGAATCAATCGTATGACTCAGTCGCACGACTGAGCCAGTCGCTTGGCTCAGTTGCACGAATGAAAGCTGTAACCTATAAATTCCACTTAATTCGTGAAAAAATAGGCCACTTCAATAATTGACAACCCTAGCATTCACAGTTCGCACAGAGCATCCCTTCCATCTTCACAGAGCATTTCAGATCATTCCTACTTCATTATTAACCTATTCTAATCGTTAGGTTTGATCCGGTTAACGTTCTCCCTGATTGGATCGCCAATCAAATATAATTACGCGCTATTTGATTCGGTTTCACGTAGAATCAGTTAGTACTCCGTCCGTACACGGTCCTAACAAGTGGTATCAGAGCTTTGGCTCTTGATTCTTCATGGATTCAATCTTGTTTTTAAAAAAGTCAATGTTTTTAAGCGAAAAGATCTGTTCTTTCTGCTCAATATCTAGTTTTTACGTGTGCATGCTTTGAAAATCGAGTCTTTTTCGAGTTGCAGCCGTCTAAGGTATTCAAAATTGTGTTTTAGGTCGAATTGCGTGAAAAGGTTGAAAATTTCGAAGTCAGCAGTCTCAGTCGCACGATTGACTCAATCGCATGACTGAACTCCAATCGCCCAGTTCAATCGCATGATTGGACCAATCGCTCATTCAATCGCACGATTGTCCAAGTCGTTCAGCTCATTCGCACAACTGCCCTAATCGCCTGCCCAGTCGTACGACTCAGCTCAATCGCACATTGATTGTCTCAGTCGTTCTTCAGTCGCCTCTCTCAGTCGTATACACAGTTTGTTTTTCAAGTTTAAGACTATTTCATTATAGACTCAGAGAACTTTGCATTCTCAGCAGGGAAGGACTCCAGAATCCAGAACCTTTTGTTGTTGGAAAATGAGATCGGAAACCATAATAAACCACCTAATCTATTGTCTCTTGATGAATTTCCTCAATGGAAACAAAGGTTTGAAATTCATCTTAATGGAGTGGATACAAATCTCTGGAATGCTATTGAAACTGGCTACACTATGCCAGTTGGTGCTGATGGCACACCGCTGACTTTGAGTGGACTAAGTGATGCACAAAAGATTGCTTATAATGCAGAGAAGAAAGCCTATGCTATGTTGACCCAGTCAATTCCCAAAGACATCTTCCATCAATATTCAGAACATAAGCAGAGCAAAAAGTTCTAGGAGGCTCTTGAGAAGAGATATGAAGGTAATTCAACACTCAAGTCACTGAAGGCGAAAGCGTTGAAGAAAGAATTTTACAACTTCTCTTCTATTGGGAATGAAAGCTTGGATGATATCATAGATTGCTTGTATCATTTGATGAGTGAACTTCACAATCATGGTGTTACAACGTCTAAAGAAGAAAAAGTAGCAAGTTTGGCTGATGGGCTACCAGAGAAGTGGGATTCATTCATTTCCACTCTAAGATATAACTCAGTGCTGGAGACTTTGGATATTAATGATCTCATCCTGAAACTAAGAGAAGAAGAGGTGAGACACAAGTACAAGAC
Organism: Flaveria linearis; assembly: GCA_024085815.1. Lineage (NCBI taxonomy): Eukaryota > Viridiplantae > Streptophyta > Magnoliopsida > Asterales > Asteraceae > Flaveria > Flaveria linearis. The sequence goes on from CM044012.1 coordinate 37,739,383, forward strand.
AAAGAAAGGAGCATACACTCAGGATCCATCTTTCTACAACGTTACTCCTACTCCAACTGCTAAATCCTCCAGTGCCCCTCTGCAGACTGCCTTTGTGTCTAATGCATCATCTGTAACTTGTCAAAGCTCATCATCTGGTGGTGACTCATATGTTTCATCAGGGGTTCAACAAAGTCCTACAGTTGCTCAATCGACGAAGTTAGTGACAGAAAATCTGGGAAAAGTAACTGTGGAAGTGGCTAAGGAGCACATGGACCTACTTGCTGCTGTGGTTCATTCTTATGATGGTTTGGTTGCAGGAAAGTAGGAACTGCCACTTGGCTGGTGAAGATTATAAGCAGGTGGATGAAAATGAACCAGAAAGAATGGACATATTATGGGCTCTCACAAGTGCTGTGCGACGAGCAAAGAAGTTTGTGAAGAAGACGGGACAAAATCTGGTAGCTACCAAAGATACGACTTTTGGATTCGACAAGCCTAAAGTCACTTGTTTCAACTGTGATGAAAAAGATCACTTCAAGCGGGAATGTGTAAAACCGAAGAAGACTGGCAATGGAAACCCGTTCTCGTCCTTCAACAAACAGGATAAAGAGAAAAAGACAGCTTCAACAAGCAGTGATTCAAAGGCAATAGTTGCTCAAGGTGATGAAGGACAGAACTGGTCCTTCCAATTTTTAACTGATGGTGAAGCCAACATTGCATCTGTTGAAGATCTGAATGAAGACTCAGTGAGTGAGGGGGAGAACTCACTTGAGTTTGACACTACTGATGTGGATGAGACCTTAGCTGCTGTTAATCAACTTGTTGAAAATGAACTGAATGCTGAATCTAAAGCACAACCTGAACATCAAAATGCTTTCATGGCTGGAACGTCTACATCTGCACAGGCAGAATCAAAGGATGATCTGTTTATTAAACATGCGTGTGTCGAATGTGATAAATTTAGGGAAAGCATTGATCTGAAATTTGCTAGGTTATTAGATCATAATGATAACTTAGTAAATGACTTAAAATTGTGCACTGAGGCAAACAGAGTGTTAAAACAAAACGAGAGCAGCTATAAGGAGAAAATTGAAGCGTTAAAGAAACAACTAAAAGAAACTGAGGTTGTCGCGTTTAACCAAGAAAACGATATAAAGTTTTATTTAAAGACAATTGAGGAAACTAAAAAGGACAGAGCTGTTTTGCAAGTTGAAAAATGAGTCTTTAAAGCAAAAACTCCACAGTCTAGCTAGTTCTTCTCATATTTTGAAACACTTGGTTAAGGAACGCAACAACGGGGAAGGGTTGGGTTATAAGGTTGTGCCTCCACCACATGAGATCCTTTTGAACACCAAACAACGTCCTATTAATAATAATCCAATAAAGGACCATATGGTGACTAATCCTCTGGTTAGCGATCCGGACACAGCAGTTAAACCTGCTCCTCCCGCTGCTGATCAGACAACATCAACCTCAGGCACAACTGGTAAAACCATCATTGACTACCGGGTGGAAGAGAATGTTCAAGCATCTCTTGGGTTGGGTCCAAAATCTGCTACCACACAACCTAAGGTTTCAAAAACCACTCAAACTAAACCGGTTAAGCAAGATAACAATCATCTTCAAAGACAAAACCCCCATAACGTTAAACAAGTAAAATTTGTCAAGGAAGGTGAAAATCAAAGGAGTGAGACCAAAAAGTTAGTACCTGAAGTTTACTCCCCACCCCACAAGAGATCTCCTAGTCCAGTTGAAAGGAGATCATGCTATACTTGTGGTCAACGAGGTCATATTTCTCAAGAGATCTCCTAGTCCAGTTGAAAGGAGATCATGCTATACTTGTGGTCAACTCATATTTCTTCAAATTGTCCTCGCTATCAGACACCCAAAATTAAAATTGAACTAGAAAATGTAGTTAAACAGTTTCCAAAACAGAGATCTAAGTCTTCGGTTAGGCCTAAGACTCCTGTCAGGTCTAAAACACCTGCTATGTCTTACACCTCTCCCCAACACCACAGACAACACAGAAAACCACTGGCAAGTCTGTGATGCCTGAGGTGAAACCTGTCTTTGAAACTAAACCTAAGGTTCAAACTTTCTATCAATCATCGGTTTATCATAAATAATCCTTTCAAAAGGATGGTTTGTGGAAAGCCAAAACATCTAAAGTGTTTTAAAGCAGTGATAAGTTGAAGATTGAGGTCCCACCTACTGATAAAGGACAGTGGGTCGAGTTCGTGATGTGTGATGCCTCTGGGAAACCCAAGCCAGTCAAGGCTTGGGTCCCCCTCCTTAACTAATTATTTTCTATTATGTGCAGGTTGTCCGCTATAGTGCTTCCACCAACACATGGATAGTTGATAGCGGAGCATCCAGGCACATGACAGGAAATAAGTCTCTCCTTTACAATGTCAAACAAATTAAAGGGGGACACGTTTCTTTTGCTGGAAACAAAGGAGGATACATTACCGCACAAGGAGAAGTAGGTAATGCAAAGGTAAATGGATCATGTCTGAGATGATCAGGTGGATAACTGGATCATGTCTGAGATGATCAGGTGGATAAATGGATCATGTCTGAGATGATCAGGTGGATAAATGGATCATGTCTGAGATGATCAGGTGGATAAATGGATCACATCAGAGGTGATCAAATGTGGTTTTAATCTTAAAATGGTCATGTCTGAGATGATCAAATTGATCAAAAAGGTTTTATCTATTGAAATAAGGGTATAAGTGTTCATGGGTCAAAAAGGAAAAACTTCACAAGTATGACCCATTCGCACGACTGGACCATGAGTATGGACCAGTCGTACTAATGGACCATGCGAATGAACCCAATCACATGACTGGACCATGAGTATGGATCAAGTCGTACGAATGGACCATACAAATGAGCCCAATCGCATGATTGAAGGTAACTGACTGTGACAGTCGCACGAATGAACCTCAATCGTACGACTGGTGATGACCGAATGGGAGAGTCGTACGACTGAAGCTCAGTCGCACGACTCAATCGTGCGACTAGGTTCAGTCGCATGACTGAAGGCTGCCCTAGTATAAATTGAGGGGGAGTCGGTCTCATGCGCCTCATTCTCTCCAATCGCCCTCCCATCCACACGATACACCCTTACTCTGCCAAAATTCCTTTTGATCTTCGTAGACTCGTTTTGACACTGTCTGACCATTGCTTTCTGTTCCATTGGTACTATGCGACCCTTTTTGGATGACAAATCGGTTACTACAATGTAAAATGGATCAAGAATTGACCTAAGTTAAAACCGAACCAAATCTGAAAAATAAACCAATAAAACTATGCGTTTTGAACGTATAAAAGTTGTTAGAAGCTTAGTCGGTCATTTGCGGACCTAATGAGCCATTCCTCAACGTTTAATATCACAAATCACTCAAAAATCAAATTTGAATGGACAAACCATCAGTTACGCAACTGGACACACTGAAGAACTCCAATCGCACGACTGAGCAGGACGACTAGACTCAATCGCACGACTGAGATGGACGAATGGTTCAATCGCATGACTGAACCATGCGTCTAAGCTCAATCGCACGACTGAGTAAATGCATGAGTGATCGCACGACTAAGTCCAATCGCCTGACTCAGTCGCACGTATGAGCTCAATCGCATGACTAGAGCTCAGTCGTCCAGCTCAGTCGTACGACTAAGTCCAATCGCCTGACTCAGTCACACGTATGAGCTCAATCGCATGACTAGAGCTCAGTCATCCAGCTCAGTCGCACAACTAGATTCAATCTCTCAGTTCAGTCGCACGACTGAACAAAATGTTCAATTACATGAAACAAGTCTGGAATACTTTGACAGGTACTAATGCTTATGTACTTTGTGTCACAGATGGCGAGCAGATGGCCTATGAGCTCTAAGCACAACATTTGTGCTTATCTCGACCTGACTTCCCGCAACTCTGCAGAGTTTGCCGGGATCATCTCGTTTTTACGACGTTCAAGGATCTCTTGCGCGATCTCAGATCCTTGCACTCCTTACCGTTCGATGCAGCAGGCGTTCTGAGAAAACGCTGTTGTAGACAGGTCTACCGATCCCTACACCATCAGGAGTTCAATTTTTAGGGAGGCCATCCAGATCACCGAAGAGGATATACGGACGGTTCTTGAGTTTGGGGATGATGTAGATTGCCCTACCAGATTACATCCCCTTACCGTCCGTGGCTGCTTCATGAGAGCCAAGTATTCTGGGGATATCAACACAAGCATGCTCAACAAGAGCAACTTGTGCCCCCAGTTTAAATACTTGGCACATGTTCTTCTTAGATGTATCGCATCAAGGAAGGGCGGCTTTGATGAGTTGTCAGACCAGATGCAGAATGCATTCGCTGCACCGGTGCTGAACCATCCTTTTAGCTTCTCCAGGATGATCTTCACCTACTTGGTGGAGAACATCGAGGCCAAGGGGAAGGAGAGTTTCTGTATGTACCCAAGGTTCATTCAGATAATTATCGATCAGAAACTCCCCCAGCTGCCTAAGGAGAAAGATGATGCAATAGTATTGGAGGTTATGGGTGATACTACACTGGGGAGAATGAAGGTATACCGGGGGAAGCAGGTGAAGCCCCCGGTGAGGAGATTGTTTGGGCATTTGGCCCGTGAGGTTTATGTGGCTCCAGCTAGGAAAAAGTGGCGTCACGATGATAGATTCGGACTCGGAGCTGATAGCGATTCCGGATGATGATTCGGATGATGATGACGGTGATGGTGGAGATACTGGCCCCACACAATCTAGGGCCACTACTACCGATGTGACATCTCCATCATCCACCCCAGGAGGAGCTGAGAGTGCTGGTTTCCATCAGGGATTTCTGCCTGATGAGGAAGAAGAGTCGGATGATAAGCCCCTGGTACGAACGGTAGGAAGCCGTATCGTAGCCACGGAGAGGGGTATTAGGGCGGTTGGCGGACGTCCTGGAGGGTTTGGGGAGACTGTCAGTGACCCATCTTACATCCTAGACTCTCCCAGTAGCTGAGGGGGAGCCTCTGGGTCCAGGGGGACTTGGAGGAAACGGATGGCTCAGCCTCATGGGCTGAAGCCCAAGCGACGGAGTTTTACCCTACTCACCACCTCCACAGCCACCACCACTACCACAGCCAACCCTACTACCACTCCACCACCCACTACTACTCCTCCACCCACAACCATTACACCACCAACCACCTCTATACCTCCCCTAATCTTCACTACCACCACTACACCACCAACCACCTCTATACCACCCCCAATCTCTACCACCACCACGAGCCACCAAGCCGGCCCATCCTCCTTCCCCACAGGATCATCCCTCCCACCTATTGGAGTGGAGGAACAACTTGCAGTACTTAACAGAATGGTGCTGAAGCTGTTAGCTGTAGACGAGGAGAAGGTAGCTCGGCTTCGTCAGCTTGAGGAGCAAAATGCTTCTCAAGCTCATCATATTGCTCAGCAGGCTGAGCAGATCTCCCAACTCCAAGAGCAACATGTCCTGTCTACTCAGAAGATTGAGGATTTGGAGTCAGCTAATAAGAAGATTTTGATAAAGCTGAAGGGGTCGCAAGCTGAGCCACTGAAGATAGGGGAAGGAGAGGATGATGATGATGGTGATGATGATGAGGAAGATGATAAAGAAGATGAAAGAGAAGATGATGATGAGGAGGGTGATGGCGAGGCTCGAGGCAAGGATGGTGATGACGATGATGGGGATGCAGTTGTATCTGCCTCTGCTCCTGGTCAAGAGCAAAGAACTAAGAGGAAACAGGACCAGGTAGATCATCGTCTGCCCCGCCTACCTCCCCATCTGCTGAAGATCCGGCTATGATTTAGGGAAAAAGTACAGATTAGATGTGTTATTATTCAAATTTTGTTCTTAAATCATTTTTCAATGTTTATGTAGCTTATGCAAATGTTTAATGATTAATGGTTAATTATCTTGATTACTTACTAATGATTGTTATTCTATATGTCTAAATCAAGCAGATCCGGGATTTCAGCAAGATGAGCACGATGTTGCTCCCCTCCAACAGATCAAGTCTCAACTCATAATGATTCTTGATCTGCAGGGGATCGTCAGAAGGTCGGTGAGTTATACTCCTGAAGAAGGAGAAATAATTCACGACCTAACCGACGAGTAACTTGCTGAGATCTTTCGACTGAATCCGGACGAGATTGTAAAGAATGCTCCAACTTTTGATGATGCTGATGATGACAAGCTCAACGATGTTGAAGAAACAGAGATAGAAGACATCACTAATCAACATTATCCAGAATACACTGACCGAGAGGGCAATGTGTTTCCAGATCTGGTTAGCACCCTCGGCAGTGATATTCTCGAGAAACTCAGTGAGAAGGAAAGGGGAGCTGAAGATTCAACTAGACAAGCCCAAGCCTCGAATGCTGATGTAGATATCTAAAAGGCTTAATGGGCGGCTTGCTTCGCTGAGGTCCGAGCCCAACGCGCTACAGCAACTCACAGTACCTACACCAAGCTATACAAAGTCAAGAAGAACATGAAGGTGTCAGGGAAGACAATTGCTTGGGCTCATTTTGATGACCTTGGATTTTATGCAGTGAAAAGGGAGGGGAATCGAGTACTTCAGATTCCCTCATGATCTAAAGACTCTCCCCGGGTTTGAGCTCAACCAGCTGGCATGCCTGAAGTTACTATATGCTAATCCGAAGAAAATGTCAGGCTGGTTTGAGGCTGCCCTGAAAAGGGAATACCGGACGAGATGGGTATACTTCATACCACAGCAGGCTACGAGATACATCCGTAGGTCTGAAGTGAGTCCCATCACTGGTCTACCAAAGATAGTCCTAAAGTGGCACCCTCCGCGTACGATGTCCAGAATTCCATTGAAGGAGATGTCACAGGACTTTACCCCATATTTTAAGTGGTGGTACTATGATTGGCGCTCTGGAGAGGCCGTTATTGTTTTGGATAGGGAAGGAATAGTGGACACAATAAGGGTGTTCGACCCCATGTGGCTTATCAACTTGTCAGCGTCAGATGTTTATACGCTATACAAGTGGCCATTATTTTTTGACACGCAGGATATAGTGCAAGCGCTACAGTTTCAGCATATCATACGTCTATGCTTTGCACTCACATCCATGCCGAGGTTTCAAAAGAAGAACAAGTGAAGAGATTTGAAGAGTTCAAGAAGGAAGTCAAAGTTTAAATAGATCTAGGTCCAAGGGGGAGTTTGTTGGTACACATGTCCCTAGGTCTAGTCTAGTGAGCGTCAATGTAATAGACTTTCATCTTGTAACACATATGTAATGTTTTATCAATGAAATGAAAAACTCTTCTATGAATGTTTATTGGTTGTTTAATGTTATATCTATTAATATTATTTATTGTTACATGCATATATGAACATGTTATATAGGTTTACAGTTGTTAGACATAGTTCTGAATTATTAAAGGTTCAAGAATGTGTTTAACAAAGTATTCTGATTCAGTCGCACAACTGGACCATGCGAATTGCCAATCGCACGACTGAACCAGGTGATTGAGTCAATCGCACGATTGAGTCATAAGACTGAATTAGTCATACGAATGAATCAATCGTATGACTCAGTCGCACAATTGAGCCAAGCTAATCGCACGAATAAAAGATAACCTATAAATACCACTTAATTCGTGGAAAAATAGGACACTTCGATAATTGACAACCCTAGCCGTCCCAGTTCGCACATAGCATCCCTTCCAACTTCACAGATCATTTCAGATCATTCCTCCTTCATTCTTAACGTATTCTAATCGTTAGGTTTGATCCAGTTAACATTCTCCCTGATTGGAATCGCACGATTGAGTCATAAGACTGAATTAGTCATACGAATGAATCAATCGTATGACTCAGTCGCACAATTGAGCCAAGCTCAATCGCACGAATAAAAGATGTAACCTATAAATACCACTTAATTCGTGGAAAAATAGGACACTTCGATAATTGACAACCCTAGCCGTCCCAGTTCGCACATAGCATCCCTTCCAACTTCACAGATCATTTCAGATCATTCCTCCTTCATTCTTAACGTATTCTAATCGTTAGGTTTGATCCAGTTAACATTCTCCTCTGATTGGATCGCTAATCAAATAGAATTCCGCGCTATTTGATTCGGTTTCACGTAGAATCAGTTAGTACTCCGTCCGTACACGGTCCTAATATTACGCTGAGATTTAATAGGTCAAATCCAAAAGGCTCAACAAGAAGATGGATTCAAACATTTGTGCAGGGACAGAGCAAACAACTTGAAGCAATGTCAGATAGAATCCTTAGATTTAATGGAAGAATTTGGATTCCTAACAATAACATGTTATGGGAAAATCATCTTAAAAGAAGCACACAAGTCTAGATATTCAGTCCATCCAGGAAACAATAAGATGTACAAAGATTTGAAAAGTCAGTATTGGTGGTCGGGTATGAAAGATCTATTGCTGAATTTGTTGAAAATTATGATGTATATTTAAGAGTTAAGGCTGAATACCAGAAACCTTTGGGATATTTGCAACAACCAGAAATCCCTGAGTGAAAGTGGGATCAGATCAATATGAATTTTATAACTAAGTTGCCTAGAACCTCAAGTAGGTATGACACAATATGGGTTATAATTGATAAACTAACTAAATCAACTCATTTCTTACCTATAAGAGAAGATTATAAGATGAAAAAGCTAGCAAGAATTTATATGAAAGAAATTGTGTCTAGACATGGAATCCATATCCATAATATCTAACAAGATAGCAGATTTACTTCAAGATTCTAGAAAACATTACAAAAATCCTTAGGAACCCAGGTAAATATGAGTTCAGCATATCATCCACAGACAGATAGACAGAGTGAGAAAGCAATTCAAACATTGGAAGATATGTTACGAGCTTGTGCAATAGAGTTTGGTGGTAACTGGGATTCATACTATGCTGGAATGAGGTAGGAGATAGTTACCTCTATCATGTTAGCATTGGACCAGCTCTATTTAAAGCTTTATATGGAAGAAAGTGTAGATCATCTCTATGCTGGAATGAGGTAGGAGATAGGCAAATCACAGGTTCGGAACTTATACAGGAAACAACTGATAAAATTTGTGAAATTAAGGGCAGATTAAAAGCAGCATGTGATAGGCAAAAGAGTTATGCTGATAAGAGAAGAAATCCATTGGAATTTTAAATAGGAGATAAGGTGTATCTAAAGGTATCACCATCAAAGGGAATTATCCGATTTGGGAAAAAATAAGTTAAACCCTAGGTATGTTGGCCCTTTTAAGGTAATAGATAGAATTGGTCATGAAACTTATAAGTTAAATTTACCTCATGAACTAAGTGAAATACATAACACCTTTGACATATATAATTTGAAGAAACGTCCGATAGATGAGACATTGAGAGTACCAATTCAAGAAATCAAAATAGATAAGAAACTACATTTTATAGAAGAACCAATAGCTACTATGGTCAAAGAAGTAAAAGTTTAAGAAGAAGTAAATTTCAATAGTAAGAGTCAAGTGGAATTCAAAAAGAGGATCCGAATTAACATGGGAACGGGAAGATGAAATCAAAAGAAAGTACCCTCGTTTATTTGAGGTAAACAGAATGAAAAGAATAGTTTTAAAGACAAACTTCCCATGCCAACAGATACTGACAACAGATGAATTTCGAGACAAATTCTTTTTTACGGTGGGAGAATCTGACGACCCTAAAAATTAAGTTTAGATAAATTTAATATTAGATATTTATATAAGTTATTTCTATATATATATATATATACCACACACACACATATGTTAATTAAAATATTCTAAGATGACCTGTAATAATTTTATATCTATATATGTTAGCATATATAAAAATATGTATATTTCCTTAATTTTTGCATGATCATTTACGTGTGCATGTATGTATGCTTTTGTGATTTTTGTAAATATTAAGGATACCAATTATAAGATTACTAGCTATAGTAACCCGTGTGTTACACGGGTTGAATATAAAAAATTAATATAACCAAATTTATTAATTATAAAATAATATTTTAAGATATAATATCATTTAAATTATTATAGAAATGACTGTCAGCTATAAAATAGTGATATCAACTTTTTAAAACTTTATTTTTTTTCCAAAAAAATAATAAGCGTTTTGTTCTAAAACAAACCGTATAAAAATGTTATTTTTAAAATTTTCTGATTATAACTCTGAAATTTAATTATTTGGTTTTAAAAAATAACTTTTAAAAAATACCAATTTTAAATATTTTGTATTTTTTAAAAAGTCTCATGCTTTAAATAAATTTATTATTTTATAAAAAAATTGTTTATTTAGAAATAACATTAATAAATAGATCTCTTTATTAATTTATTAAATCTAAAAAAGTGTTAAATAGTATTATTAGTATTAAGGTAATTATTTAATAGGAGAGAGAGGCGGAAAATTTTGATGAGAATGATTGTGGTGTTGACACGTGTCGTCCCAGATACCCTTTTATTAAAGTAGGAAGATGTGATTAGTTATTTGATTTACATATTGAGCTTCCATTTAATGTGTAGAACTAAGATTACAACTTAATCAAACAATAACCAATAAGTTAACTTTTAGAAAATTAACCTAAAAAACTAAGTCCAAACAAATCATAAACATTTAAACACCCAACTAACTTATTAACTCAAGAACTTGGATCATTAGAATGTTAACAAGCATAGATTAGTATCTAAGTAACATACTAACACTAGCTTCATGACTAAGAATGTTAATAGCTTTAAATTATGACACCTAGCAAATTCTTACACTAATGACCTCCTAAACTTAACACCTAACATCTAAGATTACCACCTTGTAACCATAGAACACTAACTCATAAGTCTAGTGGAACATCTAATGATGACCACCATGACTCTCTTGGCCACCATCAACCATTTATACCACGCCATCGACCAAGACCACCATAACCACCTCCATCGCCATTTCATCCACAGACCACCATTAACTCTTGGCTCTCTCTTGTTTCTCGGCTACAACACCTGTCAACACCACCATCGCCATTTACCACCGCCAACATTCCTTGCTCACTCTAGGTTTCAACATCAACCGAGCCTACCACCATCATAACATCAACTACTTCAAACCTAATCATCTTTGTGACAGACACTTCAAGCTCCAAGAACAACTGCATCAAGGGAATCCTCAAGAACCTAAGAATAATTCTCTAAAAGTATTTCTTCATCAAAACAATGTCAGATCACTATAATATAAGATAACATATTATATGTGTTTAAATAAACACATAATCAACTCTTGAATACTTATCATCAAAATACTCACAAGAGCTCATGAACACATGATTTTTATTTCAAAAATCAGTAAGATTAGGATTCAAGAGTTAAAAAGATTAAGGTTTTGTAAACCAAAGATTTAAACAAAAAGATTACAAATTAAAGAGTTAAAATATTAGTATTTTTGATGAAATTAGATTAAATACTTAAATGACTGTGATTGTAGGAATAAATTCAAAAACATGTTTAAAAAATATCAAAAATAGTAATCTGTAAATTTTGGTGTAAAATATTGAGTAAATTAATTTAAATAATTAATTTAAGGAAAAGAAATATAATTATTTTATGGAATCTTCAAACCTGGTAAAAATCTGGAAACTTTTATAATGATCCTTGTATTTTATAGAGGTTTTGAAATAAATTTCGTAATTAAATTCATTAGTATGACAGAGTTTTTCATTTTAATATGATCTGTAAATAAAAAATTGAAAGAAATAGCAAAACAGTGAGTTAAATTATAAAAAATTCACATAAATTATTATATTCAAAATAGAATAGTATGTATAAATTTCGTAATTTTAAGATATATTTAACTATTTTTTTCTGATTTATGTGAAACTTATAAAAATAATAGTAAACAACTTATTTTGAATTAATAACCTGAAATTTTATAAGAAAATACGGGCTTTGGAATAATTGTTCTGGTAAATTTTGGTGATTTTATAAAAATAGTAGCTATTTCTGCTATTTTATATGAATATTGCAAAAATTCTATAAAATTATATGTAATTAATTATTAGTTGACATTTTCATATGTTAATCTATATTTTTAGATTTTACTACTATTAAATTTTGATGACATATGGGTAGCAGTAACTACTATTTTATAATTTCTAATCGAAGTGCTGAAAATTTTAATGAAAAAGATGTGTTTCTAACATATAATTATTTTATAGGGTTATGTTGGATTGAAGTGAGATTCATAGCCCTGTATTTATGTTTATATGTTTTTGGGAGAAAAAACATACTGATTTGTGATTGATGCTAATAAATAAGACTTTTTGAGATACTGTCATTTTGTCATAAGCTACAACCATTAATTCAGATGTGGAATCGTCTGGTAATATAGGTAGCGCTACTTAGAAAATATTTTCTGCACTAACAGGATGAGTGTTGTGATCATATATTATCTGATTCCGTGATTTGTATTGTGACAGTTATAAATCACCTGACATATAAGTAGGTTTGGTTGTAATCTTATTTATGTTGCATCAATATATTTTGTTTAGTTATTAAACCTATGTTTCTCACCAACATTATGTTGATAGTTTTAAGTATGCTTTTTCAGAAAATCAGAATGACTAACTGCGTAATGTTTTCGTTTGATGTTAACAACATTTGGGTGAAGTTATTAGAACTTGTGTGAAAATAACTGTTAACATGTTTGAGCCTAGCATAATGGTAGATGCACACATCCACTACTACTGAAGACTAAGAAGCAGTTATTAAACTTTTGTATTTAGGTTACATGTTAAAAGTATATTAGTGTTTGTGTAGACAAGTTTTGTAAAAATTTACATGTAACCTAAAGATATCTATATAAATATGTGATGTTATGTTTTAAATTACTATTATAATTGTCTGTCTGTAATCAATGAGTTTTGAGCCAGAGAGTCACACCCAAGCATTTCACGCTTTCGCCGGGATATGAAAAATTGCGTGAACTGCATGAACGGATGAATGAATTGGAAAGAAGGAAATCAAATAATGATAACTATGAAGATGATCAAGATGAAGACAATTAAATAGTTTATTTGTGTGGTTTGTAAAAACTTAAATGATGTTTACATTAGTAGTTTCGTTTGTATATATCGAATCGTATCGACCTTCTTTTAGGTATTCGTAATCTTAGCTCTCGTTTTGGTATATAAATATGTTTTCAAAACCTGTAATATTGATAAAAGCCTAGAAAATAAAAAAACTATATATTAAAAATTAAAATAGCAATGTCTATGGCTTCGCCATGTTATCCAACTTTATTTAATTTATTTTTATTAAAATAATAGTAAATTTGAAGGACCCATGGCGACCACATGTCGTCGTCATAGAATAGAAAAAAGTATGCTTAATTAAACTATAATACGGGAAATTCTTTACTGACAACTCTGTGGCAAGTACACGTTGTTGGTATAGACCTTTGGGCGACTTTTTGGCGACGATAGTAAAATGAGCTATAGCGATAAGGCTGTAACGACTAAGGCTACGATAATATGACAACAATGTACCCTATCGTAACGACAAATGCCATCGCCATAGCCTCTTTTTCTTGTATTGCTAGTTATGCAAAACTAGGTTGTTAATTTGTTGTTAACAACTTAATTGGGAAGAGATTTTATTGTGTATTAATTCATTTTCATCATCTTCTTTTTTTAGTTGTGTTCTTGAACATAAAGTGTTAATTTCTTAAATTCATCTTCCTTAAATGTTTATCCAAGTTCCAATTTTAATATGACTAGAAATGTCGGGGCGCGCGTTGTGCGGATAGTTGTATCACAGATTTGAATATGAAACCGAAATACAAAAAACATCTTGATGGCTATCGCTCTGACTTAGAACTCGAAGACAAGCTAACGGAAAAAATAAATAACGCCAATATAACATAATAAACTCAACAAACGTGTTCAATTAACGCGAGTTTTATCATACTTTCAAACATCCTTCACGTGCAATAATGTGACATCCGTCACCAGAAGGTCCGTCATTTAACGTGAACACCGTTAACTTTTTTCGAACATTCATTCCTCACCTTTATAAACTATTCGTGTGATAATATACTTGCTTCATCATCTTTTACACTTGTGTTCTCATCGTTAGCGTTTCTATCATTGAAACCTATACAATTGCCCTTATTGTTATTATTAAATATACCATTTTTATATATTATTCTTGACATTAATAAGACCAATTTTAAGTTACAAGTATCATTATTTGCACGTTTGCCGTTAATATAACTAGTCGATTAAGGTCGTTTTTAACCGAAACAAATTTGGGAACTCGGGGGCGAAGTGCAGGGACCAAATCTAACATTTTGCCAAACTAGGGCTGGGTATAAATACCACATTCCAGCCCTAGCCACCACATTTTCACCTTCTTCTTCTTCCTCTTCTTCTTCCATTTTCTTCCTCCTCCTTGCACCAAACCGCCCCGTTTTCTTCGTGTTTTCACTGGCAAGACCTCGGCTACAACTGAGACTACTCCTTTCTTCCAGGTAGACGACCTTGGTCGTCCCTTATCTTGCTTGTTTACTTCTATGTTTTTTTAGTGTTTCGGGTGCTCGGAGCCAACCCGAGCACATGAGGTCGCGTGGGTGCGTGTGTTGCCTTTCTGCGTGTTCTTCTTGTTTGTACATGTTTGAAATATGTTTCTGGAAGTCCTTGAGGTGCAAAACCCATGCAGGCTGCTCTGCACTTCTGCAATCGTGATTCTGCTGTTCCGCGACTGGTCTACCGTGTGACTGAGCCGTGCGACTGGGTGAGTCGTGCGACTGAGTCATGTGACTGGGTGTGTATCGTGCGATTGAGCCATATGACTGGGTGAGTCGTGCGACTGAGTCATGCGACTGTGTGTGTGTCGTGCGATTGAGTCTATACGGATGAATGTGTGTGATTGTGCGTGTATCGCACGACTGAATGCTGAGTCGTACGAATGAAGGTTCAACCGTGCGAATGAAGCTGATTCGTGCGAATGAGGTTGATTCGTACATATAGAGTTGATTCGTGCGATTGAGTGTTGTGTGGTACGACTGAAGGCCCAATTGCACGAATGGAGGTCCATTCGTATGAATGTACCTGATTCATACGAATGAAGGTTGATTTGTGCAAGATGAGTGGTTCAGTCGTGCGTCTGGTCCAGTCATGCGACTGGAGTTGTTGTGTGTGAGTTTCTTCTTATGTGTGGTGTGTGTTTGTCGTGTGATGTTAAGGTGACATTGACACAAGAACCGTTGCTAATGACAATCTTTAAATGGACATTGTCAAACTTATTAATGCTATTCCAAATCAAATCAACATAACATTTTACAATTATCAACAATCGATTTGCAACGCTAATATTTGCTAAGTATTTCTCTAATAACAATGACACCTTTACACAAATATCATCGGCAATGGCAACGATTCTAGTACTTGGATCTGCATAAGATCTAATACTTATGTCTGTTTGTGTGTGTTACACGCGACCGAACCAATACAACCGAACCGATCAAACGATACTATATGCTTTATACATATCATTAACGCTTAACAATAACTATCAATAGGTGTTTGACCGTTTACTACATACAACATTTGGAAACTTTGATCACTCATACTTACCACTTAACAAGTGAGTTTCGTGGCAGCTTTTATGCTTATACATATTTTCAATCATTTAAAACATGGGGAAAAGTATGCTCACCCACTTTCTTATGCTGTACGATTTACGTACAATTTTACATACTTGGAATCAACGTGATACTGTGTTGTGAGTACTTACCTGATACATACATGAGTCGTTGTGTGGTTCTTTCTTTACAACCATTTAATTCCGGTGTTGGAACCGACGGATAGGTATTGGTAGTACTACTGGGTTGACACCCCCACCCATGCATGTTGGTATACCAGTTAGTACCAACGGTGGCCAGGTTCGGGCCCTTGGGTGAATATATTCTGACAAATTGTTGTGTGTACGTCATTAGGCTTGGTTGTAAAGCTCATGGTTATGTGATTTTGCTTACTTATAACTGTATGCACGGTATTCCACAATAATTACTATACAGCATCAATTACTTATTTACTATTTAAACCTGCGAGCTCACCAATAATTTTGTTGAATGTTTTGAGCATATCTTTTCAGGTGACAATGCTAATTGAAGATCTAGGTGTGCTGCCTTAGTTGAGACCCTAGGATGCATTTTTGAGACTAAACATACTTGACAAACATTCATTTTGAACCGTTGTTGTAGTCTATTAAACAATCTTCATACTTTTGATACTTGTTCCCGGGTTGTGGGAATTTACATTACAATGATATTCTTTTTGACTATGCGAATCATTTACAAGTTTATGCTTATGGCTATGTTGTCGTGAATACTGACTAAACACGAGACAAGTCTCCATTTGTGTCGGGTGTCGTCATGACATGCCTTATCATCAATTACATACATTGCATCTCTATTGTTAACAATGTGTTATGACGATCCCGTCTCGTTACATTCCCATGTTTCCGCTCTCAGCGGGGGTGTGACAGACTGGTATCATAGCCATTGGTTATAGAGAATTAGGCAATTCACTTGACCTAGACTATAACCTAGGAACCTTCATGTAGAATGCATGCTAGGATTGGCTTGCATCTGATATGACATGTATGTTCCTCTATACTTGTTCCTTATCTGTATACATATTCTATATCTATATGTCTTGTTATCTGATCATCCTGAGGAAGCACTATTACTCTTAATCTTTCCTCACGGGATGCCCTCTACTGGAATCTTTCATTCCTATTCGCACCGCATTATACTATTAGGTTGGGACACCTAACCTGAAGGGATCTTCACATATCACGTGAAGCGTTGATCCTGGATATCGAGTCCGATTCCGAGATAGTTATGCCTGAGTTCCTGAAAGAAGAAGGGATAGGCAACTTTTATTAGACTAATTGAGTTTATGTGCTTGGATTCTATTTGTTATGACGGACCACTATTGGGATTCTACTGAACATGGACATGAAAACTTACACGATCTGTGCACCATGAATGGTGTCGATACTGTGATGTTAGCTTGGGTAGTTGAGGCTAAGGGTGTCCATGCAAGGCAAATTACCATTACGGGTGCACACGTAATTGCAATTTGCAGTGCATGTGAAGCCTGGCTAATCTTACCATGAGGTAACGATCATAGTTAGTACAAGATATATATTCTATACCTTAGACCACTAGAATCATAATTCTAGTAAGACTTTGTTAACGACGATAAAACATTCATGATCTCTACTATCACTTAAGTCATATCCTACTTAGAGCCTTCTGGGATTTCAATTGTAATATTGATTTTATTCTCCATGAAACATTTCTCCGCTTAGCATTTTAGTAACTATGGAACTGATTAAATGCTTAGAATGAATGTGGACTTCAAAGATTGTAGAAAAGTGATGACTCTCTACACATACATTACGTTGTACATTGAGATGATGTTAAGGAAATCGGATGTCATGTAACCGTTTAGGCATCGTTCTCGGTATATCGTGGATGTGGTGGGAACGCTGCGGGGGACCCTATATATAAGCATCAACGATATACCATGAATGTGCTTAAACTGGGCTACGTGATGATCCTGATTGACTGGAGCATGAAATGTTGGAACTTGATGAGTGGAATTAAATGTGTATCTTAAAGTGACTAAAGTTTACATGTTTACTCATTTTATGATTAGAAGATGCCGCCTTAAAGAGTCACCCACGGTACAAAGCACGAAGGTGAGACCCCACGAGGCAGAGGTAGAGGTAAGCCACCAAGAACAGGTGGTGGTCCCGCTGGAAACAATCAGGAACTGAAAACCCTGATATAGCTATTATGATTGCTCAGCAGCTAGCCGCGCTGATTCCAACGATATGACTCAAGTGAGCGACACTCTTCTGAATCATAATCTCCACGGGGATAATGATACTCACAATGAGCATAACCAAGAAACAGGGGAAGATACTACAAATGGTGGAACAGCTGGTAATGAAACTGGGGTTGTTAATACTAGGCGGGGATGTTCTTACAAGGATTTATGGCCTGCAAACCGAAGGAATTTGATGGGAAAGGTGGAGAGATAGCTCTAATAAGGTGGCTTGAGAAGATGGAGGCCGTCATTGATATCAGCGAGTGCCTAGACAGCCAAAAGATTAAGTATGCCACGTGTTCACTACAGGGCAAAGCACTAACTTGGTGGAACACACAGATTCAAGCAAGGGGAAGAGAATTAGCAATGCATGACTTGGGATGAGTTTAAAGCATTGATTACTGAATAGTACTACCCACTCAATGAGATGCAGAAGTTGGAGCAGGAATTCTGGAACCATGCTATGGTAGGAGCTGGGCACACAGCTTACACTGATCGTTTTCATGATTTGGCAAGACTGGTCCACATCTGGTGACTCTGGAATCCAAGAGGATCGAGAGGTACATATGGGGACTTGTGCCTCAAATCCGGGCAATGGTAACAGCAGCAGCCCCTCCTACTATTCAGAGTGCAATTCTGAAACTGGTACGTTAACAGATGAGATGTTGAGAACAGGGGTCTTAGGAAGAGGGGCAAAGAAAGAAAAGATGTCGGGGAAACGAGCAGGTTGAGTACTGGGAAGTTCCACAAAAGGGCAAGACAACCAGAAATTTCATGGCTGTGACACAAGGCAAGAGGGAATACGTAGGGCCGCACCCTAAATGTGATAGGTGTAACTTTCATCATCCCCAGCGATGCAGTGCCGGGTGTGTGTGAACTCTAGACGCCCGGGCATCTAGCGAAAGACTGTAGAGTAGCACCAATCTGGTGGCACCGTCACACGCAGTTAACCCGCTAGGAATGCTAGGGTCTGTTATGAGTGTGGAAACCCGGGTCACTACCGAACATGTGCCCCAGACTGAATCGGGCGCCGGGACAGCAAGGAAACAACCACCCCCAGTGATGGCCATAGCCGGTAATCAAGGCCAGGGGAACCAAGGAAATGCTACCAGAGGACGTGCGTTTCTCATCGGAACAAATGATACCCGTCAGGACCCGAATCTCGTTACGGGTACGTATTTGCTCAATCACCACTTCGCATCTATATTGTTTGATACTGGAGCAGACAATAGTTTTATATCTTCTGATTTTGCTCACATGCTTGACTTGAACCCTAGTAAGGTAGAAACTAGCTACTCCATAGAAATGGCCAACGGTGGAGTTGTACAGGCCGATGAGATTATTAGAAAGTGCTCCATGATACTGGAAAACCATGCATTCGACATAGACTTAATACCTTTTGAGCTGGGAAGTTTCGATGTGATTGTGGGAATGGATTGGTTGTCGAAACACGGAGCTAAGATTGTTTGTCGGGAGAAAGTAGTGTGAATCCCCATGCTAGACGGGGAGGTACTCGGATTCAAGGAGAACGACCGGGAAGAACCCTAAAGCTTATTTCATGCATGAAGACATGTTGATGTTTACGAAAGCAGTGTTACGTGTTTTTGGCCCATGTAGTGGAAAAGAAAGAAGAGAACAATCAGTTGGTAGGTATTCCTGTGGTACGAGGCTATCCGGATGTATTCCCTGATGACTTGTCGGGCTTGCCTCCTCCACGACAGGTGGAATTTCGTATAGAGTTGGTTCCTGGAGCGACGCCGGTAGCAAAAGCACCTTATCGGTTAGCACCATTAGAAATGCAAGACTTATCTAGTCAATTACAAGAACTACTGGAGAAGGGTTTTATTCGGCCGAGTCACTCACCATGGGGAGCACCGGTATTATTTGTCAAAAAGAAGAGGGTTCATTTCGTATGTGTATCGATTATTATGAGCTAAACAAATTGACTGTGAAGAATCGATATCCTCTTCCCAGAATCGATGATTTGTGTTTGATCATTACGGAGCCTCGTATTTCTCTAAGATCGACCTTCGTTCGGGATACCATCAACTAAGAGTTTTCGAGGATGACATACCGAAAACAGCGTTTAGGACTCGTTACGGGCACTATGAGTTCTTAGTCATGCCGTTCGGACTGACTAATGCACCAGCTGTGTTCATGGATCTGATGAATCGGGTGTGCAAACCTATTTGGATAAGTTTGTGATTGTATTCATAGAAGACATACTTATCTACTCCCGATCAAAAGAGGATCATGAAGAACACCTTCGGGCAATACTAGAACAGTTACGGGAAGAGAAACTTTTCGCCAAGTTCTCGAAGTGTGAGTTTTGGTTACGAGAAGTGAAGTTTTTGGGCATGTGGTTAACGAGGATGGATTCATGTAGATCCTGGTAAGGTTGAAGCGGTGAAGAAATGGGATGCACCCCGGACACCTTCAGAGATACGGCAATTCTTATGATTGGCCGGATACTATCGTCGCTTTATTGCGAATTTTTCAAAGATCGCTCAACCATTAACACTGCTGACTCAGAAAGACAAGAAGTTTGATTGGGGACTGCACAAGAGCAAGCGTTCCAAACACTGAAAGAAAAGTTATGTGGTATTTGAACTTAAGATATGGAGGCATTACCTGTATGGAACCAAATGCGTCATCTACACAGATTCATAAGAGCCTCCAACATATTCTGGATCAGAAGGAACTTATATGCGTCAGCGATGTGGGGTGGAGTTACTGAGTACTACGATTATGAAATCCGTACCATCCGGGAAAGCGAACGTGGTGGCTGATGCTTTAAGCCACAAAGAACGCGTGAAACACTACGTCCTCAAGCGTTGGGATTGACTATTCAAACGAATCTGAAAGCTCAGATCCAAATTGCACAAAGTGAGGCATTGAAGAAGAAAACCTGGGCGGAGAAGAATTCGAGGGTTGGATAAACAGATGAATGGCAAGATGATGGATTACAGTACTTCATGGATCGTATATGGGTACCCAAATGGGGAGTCCTAATCATGGATACATGATATTTGTCATCCTGGTGAAGACAAGATGTATCATGATCTTAAAGATCTATACTGGTGGCCAGGGGCATGATGAAAGACATAGCTATGTATGTGAGCAGATGCTTAACATGCTCGAAAGTTAAGGCTGAACACCAGAAACCATCGGGATTATTACAGCAACCTGAAATTCCCGAGTGGAAATGGGAGAATATAGCCATGGATTTCGTTACCAAACTCCCTAAAAACAAGTAGCGGGCATGACTCGATATGGGTCATAGTGGATCGGATGACAAGTCAGCTCATTTCTTACCGATCTGAGAGATTACAAGATGGAGAAGTTGGCGAGATTGTACATAAAGGAGGTCGTGACACGGCACGGAGTGCCGGTGTCGATCATCTACCATGACAGCCGATTTACTTCACGATTTTGGCAGACACTGCAGAAACGATGGGCACTCGACTAGATATGAGTACCCGCCTATCACCCACAAACAGATGGCCAGAGTGAACGAACGATACAAACACTGGAAGACATGCTCAGGGCTTGTGTAATCGATTTTGGTGGTATCTGGGGCACTCATTACCATTGATGGAATTCTCTTACAACAACAGCTATCATACGAATCGGATGCGCTCCCATTTGAAGCATTGTATGGGAGGAAATATAGATCTCCAGTTTGTTAGGCAGAGATTGTGAAAGCCAGTGACGGGCCTAGAGATTATCAGGAGGAAACAACAGGCAAATTTTTCCAGATCAAAGATAGACTATAAGCGGCCAGAGATCGTCAAAAGAGCTACGCCGGACAACCGTCGGAAACCTCTGGAATTCAAAGTGGGAGATCACGTTCTACTCAAGGTCTCTTCCTGGAAAGGGACTGTACGATTTGGAAAGAAAGGGAAATTAGCCCTAAGATACGTGGGACCATTTGAAATCATAGAAAGAATCGGTCCGTGTGCATATCGACGAAGATTGCCGCCAGAACTCATTGGTGTACATGATACAGTTCACATATCAAACCTCAAAAAGTGCCTGGTGGATGAAACTCTCATATACCAATTGAGGAAATCAAGATCGACGAGAAGCTTCATTTTATCAGAGGTCCATGGACCGAAGGTCAAACGATTAAGGTGCAGCAAGATCCCGATTGTCCGCGTGAGATGGAACTCAAAAACGAGGACCGGGGTTACCTTGGAAGGGAAGACCAGATAAACGCAAGTATCCACACCTATTAGAGGATGACACTCTAGGCCTACCTCCAACTGAATTTCAGGACGAAATTCTCTCAACTGGGGGATACTATGACATCCGTCACCAAAAGGTCCGTCATTTAATATGGACACCGTTAACTTTTTCGAACATTCATTCCTCACCTTTAAAAACTATTGTGTGGAATATACTTGCTTCATCATCTTTTACACTTGTGTTCTCATCGTTAGCGTTTCTATTATTGAAACCTTTACAATGCAGGGACCAAATGGGACATTTGCCAATAGGGCTGGGTCTAAATACCCACATTCCAGTCCTAGCCATTATTTTCACCTTCTTCTTCATCCTCTTCTTCTTCCATTTTCTTCCTCCTCCTTGCACCAACCGCCACGTTTTCTCGCGTTTTCACCGGCAAGACCTCGGCTACAGCTGATGAGACTATCCTTTCTGAAGGTAGACGACCTTGGTCGTCCCTTTCTTGCTTGTTTACTTCTGCGTTTTTTTAGGGTTTCGGGGTGCTCGGAGCAACCCGAGCACATGAGGTCGCGTGGGTGCGTGTGTTTGCCTTTCTGCGTGTTCTTCTTGTTGTACATGTTTGAAATGTGTTTCTGGAAGTCTTAGGTGCAAAACCCATGCACGGAGCAGCCGAAGGCTGCTCTGCACTTCTGCAGTCGCGATTCTGCTGTTCAAGTGACTGGGTCTACCGTGCGACTGGGTGAGTCGTGCGACTGGGTGAGTCGTGCGACTGGGTGAGTCATGCGATAGGTGTGTGTCGGCGGTTGAGCCATGTGACTGGGGGAGTCGTGCGACTGATTCATGCGACTGTGTGTGTGTGTCGTGCGATTGAGTCTATGCGGATGAATGTGTGTGATTGTGCGTATCGCACGACTGATGCTGAGTCGAACGAATGAAGTTCAGCCGTGCGAATGAAGCTGATTCCTGCGAATGAGGGTTGATTGTACATATGGAGGTTGAGTCGTGCGATTGAGTGTTGTGTGGTACGACTGAAGGCCCATTGCACGAATGGGATTCCATTCGTACGAAGTAGCTGATTCGTACGAATGAAGGTTGATTTGTGCTAGATGAGTGGTCAGTCGTGCGTTTGGTCCAGTCGTGCGACTGGAGTTGTTGTGTTTTAGTTTCTTCTTATGTGTTGTGTGTGTTTGTCGTGTGATGTAGGTGACATCGACACGAGAACCGTTGCTAATGACAATCTTTAAAATGGACACTATCAAACTTATTAATGCTATTCCAAATCAAATCAACATAACATTTTACAATTATCAACAATCGATTTGCAACGCTAATATTTGCTAAGTATTTCTCTACTAACAATGACACCTTTGCACAAATATCATCGGCAATGGAAACGATTCTGTACTTGGATCTATAATAAGATCTAATACTTGTGTCTGTTTGTGTGTGTTACACGCAACCGAACCAATACAACCCAAACGATCAAACGATACTATATGCTTTATACATATCATTAACGCTTAACAATAACTGGCAATAGGTTGTTTGACCGTTACTACATACAACATTTGGAAACTTTGATCACTCATACTTACCACTTAACAAGTGAGTGAGTTTCGGGCCCCTTTTTAGCTTATATAATATTTCAACATTTACAAACATGGAGGAAAAGTATGCTCACCCACTTTCTTATGCTGTACAATTTACATACATTTTACATACTGGAATCAACGTGATACTGTGTTGTGAGTACTATCTGATACCATACATGAGTCGTTGTGTGGTTCTTTCTTACAAACCTTTAATTTCGGTGTTGGAACCGACGGATAGTATTGGTAGTACTACTGGGTTGACACCCCACCCATGCCTGTTGGTATACTAGTTAGTACCAACGGTGGCCAGGAACGGGCCCTTGGGTGAATATATTTGACAAATTGTTGTGTGTGTTCATTAGGTTTGGTTGTAAGCTCATGGTTATGTGATTTTGCTACTTATAACCGTATGCATGGTATCCACAACAATTACTATACAACATCAATTACTTATTTACTATTTAAACATGCGAGCTCACCGACAATTTTGTTGACCGTTTTGAGATTCTTTTAGGTGACAATGCTAATTGAAGATCTAGATGTGCTGCCTTAGTGGAGAACCCTAGGATGCATTTTTTAGACTAAACCTACGTCACAAACATTCATTTGAACCGTTGTTATAGTCTATTAAACAATCTTCATACTTTTGATACTTGTTCCCGGGTTGTGGGAATTTACATTATATGATATTATTTTTGGCTATGTGAATCATTTACAAGTTTATGCTTATGGCTAGTTGTCGTGAATACTGACTAAAATGACACAAGTCTCCATTTGTGTCGGGGTGTCGGTCATGACACGCCTTATCATCAATTACATACATTGCATCTCTATTGTTAACAATGTGTTATGACTATCCCGTCTCGTTACATCCCCGTGTTTCCGCTCTCAGCGGGGGTGTGACAAATAAAGAGGTAAAAACTATCTAACCTCTATACACGCATCAAGTTTTATTTTCATACATACATTTTTAAGGTAACTATTCAATTTATTCTATTTGTCCATATCACTTGTGAAGCAAAGAAATTACACGAAAAGTGTAAAATCGATGAAATAAAAAACAATTGGCAGTATGTATCGGACTCAGACCCGCGCCCCTTAGTAGAAGGGACGACACGTTAACCTTAGGGCTAGATAGCTTCTTGGTTGTTAAAGATTTACAACAAGAATATTTATATTCACTCTTTAAGTTCGGTTTATTAAAAAAACACAAATGGCTGCCGCATGACATCCCTTAATTTGGCACTTAGCAAAATTAAACCAATGAAAATCCTTTACTCATTTTTAAGGTAACTATTTGGTTTTTTCTATTGTTAATATCATCTACAAAACCAAAAAATAGGAACAAAAAAAGATTAAAATCAGTTGAATAAAAATAACTGGCGACAACTGAACCTAAATTTACGCTCTCTTAGAGGGGCAGCGTACTAAACAATGGGTTGGTTAAATTCTTATAAAAAATTTGCAACAAAAATACTTATATTCACTCTATAATTTTGATTTAAAGGTACCAAATATAGTGACCATGATATCATTGATCGATACTCAGCAAACCATAACCGATTAACATGATTTTACCATAAAAGTCATAAATAATAGTATGATTAATTGTTTGAAATAACTTGATGTCAAAAATAAAAATAATTTATGCAAAATTGGTGGATTAAAAATAATAAATCATTAATGCAAGTCAAGCCACCCACCATCAAAACGATACTGATTGACCTACTAATCGGAGTGTCGAGAGACAGAGACAGGAAATAGTGAAAGAAGGGCCCGTTGGAAGAGCCGAAGGGAGGGTTTCTATTTCTATATCTTCACAGGACTCTGTTTAGACGCTCTCTCTTCATCCCTATAAGATTGATTGAAAAACTATCCTTATATTAGCGCTTGTGTTATTCCTTTAGTACACACCTCTGCTAGGGGACTAGTTTCAAAGAAAAGGGCTATTCTAAAGAAGGAAAGAAAGCCACGAGAGCCGCTTGTCCAGCCAGTTATTTATGCTTGTTTTCCTTCATGTCTTGATGCAAAGTAATAAATAGGTATTTAAAACTATTTTAATTACTAAATCACTTTTACAACAACATAAAAAATATGTCATAAGAGATGACAAATAAAAAAAGATCAAATATGAAAACCAAAAGATTTTTGTGTCGAAAACAAAAAGCTAAAAATTCTTTGTAGCTAGAAGTTTTAAATTATATAGATAAATAAATATGACCAAACTCATTCCACATAATGCAGGGAAAAAACAACCATCCCTTCTCGTTAGGTGGAGGATCTTTGGTTTGTTAATTTAAAAAAAAAAATAGAATGTGTTCAGAACGTGTGTCGGGTTTTGGATTTATGGTTTACGTTAAGTTGGACCAATAACGACCAAAGTCACACGACATAACGCGAGGGAAGAAGCAACAACACTCTTATAGCATAACGAGAGAAATATTATGTGTTAGGTGACTTGAACATAGGGTATCGAATTTCCTTTTTTTCTGCAAAGTTTTGCAATTGGATTATTTTGAAAATGCAGTTATTCTCCATATTATCTTAGTAAACCTACAAAAATTTTTTCTTTAAGTTTGATTACATAAAAACTATTACGACTAAAGTCAAGGTGTATATAAATATGATATTTTGAAATGTTATACAGTTGCAATATATGTCTAAGTTTAATATAACTTGATGGAATTAACCAAAAATTGATTATTCATTAGTGAAAATAAGATTTGTTAATGGTTGAAGATTTGGCGGAAAGAGAAATGGGTTAATTATATTCATTATAGGTCCATCTCTCTAGGTTATGCTCAAATGATTGTACCTAATCCAAATGACAATATTTTCGACTGCCTCGTACACAACTGACAACTAGAAATAGGGCTTCAATTAGATGGTCCAAAGATAATAATAATAGATTAGCGGCAACGCATACACACACAGAGAATGAAAAAAAAAGATTTTTGACTCGTCGTTAATTTTTCGAGGAACATAGATAGAATTGAATGATAATCATGTAGCCTGGTAGTGATAGACTTAAGCTTTGTTCTTCTTAATAAGACAATGTTGATGATCCACGTGGTTGATAAAGATTTCAAGCTTGATCTATGTTTTGATCTTGACATATGAAACCGATGTAGTTATGATCCTACATATAGATTTAACATATAGGATCTAAGAAATTAGCTATAGAATTACGATCTCAATTATAGATCGTAAGATCTCAACTGAATTTATTAACTTCAATTAGAGAACTAAATAGCTAACCTTTTTATACTGAATAAAAGAATTCGGTTCGGTGATGTGAAGGGGAAAGTCGGTTTTCCTCAGTCCTCACTATTGTCGAAAAGTCAAAATTTACCCCCTAGACCACACTCCGGCTATTTTTTTTAAAATAATTTTCTTTGAATACAAATCCAACAAAACATTTTTAACACAATTTATAACATTGCTTCCCACAACACTTTAAAAATAATGTATTCATCATCATCATCATCACTCCAGTTTTTTTCGTCTTTGAGCTCAGACGATTTATACAGCTTGTTTGATGTTACGAACAACGTTACGTCGATTATGGCTCAAATTCTGCTTGTAGTTTATATGGAACATATTCCGAAAGGAAAGTATATTTAGATAGGGATCATGCGGATATTATTAACAAACATCATATGGAAGTTTATTTTGACAAAGGTTATCTTTGCAATTCTGTCATGTTCAAGGAAAGATATCGAATGCGTAGACGGATATTTTTTGAATTGTGGACCATATGGAAAGGCAATATCCTTATCTTAGGGTATCTTCTGATGTTAAAGGTATTGTTTCAATCATCGGTTGTAGAGCGTATGTGGGCTACGTCAATAGGCTTTAGGGACGATTTCCCCAAGTTTAGGACGGTTTACAAGAAAATCCCGAGACCGCTAAAGAATTGTGATCCCAAAAACCTTCTACCTCATTCGAGCGGATCTCCGTGAGCATATTTCAATAGTTCATATACTAGCATTGAATGAAATTTAACATATCTTTCTTTCAAAGTATTTTATTAGTATTTTCTTCATTTTATCGTTTGTTACTAATGAAACTAGTTGAATTCAACTTCGCGCGTTGCGCGAGTAATAAAGTCGATAATCACCAGCACAACCCTAGTTCAAACCCTTGGTTCAGATCCGGCTTCTCGTTGTGGCTGCAAACCAACGTGGTTGCCACGTCAAGCCACGATTTTTTCCTCGAATTCATCACAGCCATCTTCTTATATCCCCAAACAAAAATCAGACTAAGCCACGAAACAACAACTTATACATCAGCTTTTTAAACATGTAGTTCATATAGCGGACGATATAATACTCCTTTGGCTCAGACCCACGCACGGTCTCAGGCTGCAAACCATCTACACATGGTTGCCACGCTAGTACAACAACATGTTTTGGTGGATCATCATTGCCAATGAACCTCTCGACATAACCAATAATGCGCAACCCACAAATTGAAGCCAACACGAAATAGCACAGCGACAAACATATTATAGGCGCAAACTGGTCACCGCCTCTAGCTGCAGACCATCTACCAATGGTTGCCAGCCAAGACAACATGTATTTGGTTAGATCATCACAGCCAACAACAACCTAAAATAAAGCAACAATGTGTGATCCACCGGATCGAAGCCACCAATATCAGGCAGATTAGTGAAACACATGAAAAAAACCCAAATCAACATCAAACATCAGAGGTCTGCAAGAATCAAAAAACAAAAACCCTACATGAAGAATCAGAACATTGTCACCTACATGGCGATAACTATTGTACATGCATGGCATCAGAGTGTGTTAGAGAAATAGCAAGTACAACAACGACAGCGAAATCGAGAATCGACGGCATTAGCCGGCCAACTATCATCGGGTAAGGTTTGAGAAACGAGCAGAGATGACCGTTCCGGCAACAATGGCGGCATCGGCGGCACCTACACCACCATCAACCGACCATCGCCACCTAGGGTTTGGAAAAACAAAGCATCACTTACGTAGGCATCTCCGTAGCAATGGAGGCGGCGAGCAAGCTAGGGTTTGGAAAAAAATCACAGATGACCCACACCACAGTCGGAACCGACCATCACCCCTACAAAACGGCAGCCACCACTGGAGCCCTAGAACAAAGTCGAAGAGAGGCCAACGGCCTGGTAGTCAGAACCCAGGCGGAGAACAGCGGGCGGCCGCGTGAACGCTACCATCTCGATGAGAGGGCAAACCGACAAAAACCCGCTCAACCGGCGACCGTGAGCACCCACCCGACTCGCGCCATCTCGGCCATTCACTCTCCGCCGTGTGAGGCCGATCAGCGATAGCCGCCGCCGCCGCGACCAAGCACCGCTTACCGGCTCCGCCTTTGCCTCCGTTCGCAAACCCTTTCTCTCTCTAAAAGCATAACACACAGCAACACAAATCGAAGCTAAAAAAGAGACAGGTCAGAGATTAAGAGTTGTACAACCACGCATCAAACAGGTGCACATCACTGTTTTACTGTTCATCGCTTTGCTTACTGGTTCATCGCTTTGCTTTTTTCATAGTATAGATGAATTTTCTTATTAAATAAATTAATTTTATCCTTTTTCAAAGGAAATATTAAGAAAGTAGAGTAGATTGGGATCACCACAGTGTTTAGAGAAAGAAAAGAGAGAGATTATGTAACGTTGATGTGAAAGAGAGAGATATTAAAGCGTGTGGTTTTAGATACCTCTCCCCTAATCCTTATTAGTCCTTGATATATATTATTACTAGGTTAGTCCCCGGGTATACACGGATTGAATAAATAAATATTAAATAATTAGTAACAAAATTTATGGATTATAAAATCATGCTTGAAGATAAAATATGATTATAATTACGTATAAATACCTATTAAGTAATAAACAATATGTATTTTCTTAAACTTTTGTTTTGTCAAAAATTATGATTTTATATAAAAAAGTTGTGAATTTAAAAATATTTTTTAAGAAAAATGATTTTTTTTTAAAATTTATTGTATTCAGTATTTTATAAAATTTTTGTTTTTAAAAAGTGTTTTTTAATAAAAATAGTTTTTTTAATTTATTATTTATTATTTTTAAATTAAAAATGGTAGAGTATAATATTCTTAGTATTCAATATCATTTATTAATAATATAGAGGAATGATAAAGTAAGTATATTGACATTCACAATTATTTCACATTATTTTGTTTTTCTATAGATAGATTGATATGTTAAAAACCCATAATTAAATGGATTATAGTTATAATAAAAAGAAGAGTTATAATATAAATATTTTAATATAAAATATAATTAAAATTAGATATACGTAATAGTTTAACAAAACAATTATACTATTTTTGACCACCTATATTCTTGTTGTTTTAGTCAGATGTATAGTTATTTTTTTAAAGCAAAAGGATTTAAAATATTTTATTTAAAAAATGTTTAGTGCTTTAGAAAATTTCATATTATATAAAAGTTTAGTTTTTTATTATTTATACTTTAATAAAAGATGTGATTTATAATTTCTTTAATAAATGTATTTTTAAAAAGATGGTTTGATTTAAAAAAATCTAGATAAGAAAGAGAAATATAGCAATTAATAAAATTCATTTTAATAAAAGAGATAAATTGTTTATGAGCAGTTAAATTACTATAATACCCTTTGGAGGGAAAACTAATAGTGTGATGTCTAGAAAAATGACAAGTGGAAAATCGTGAATTAATAGAATGACAAGTTGTCAAAAAAAATTGCTTTATTAGATACTATAGATTATAACATATGAAAGGGATTGTGTTTTTTTTATAACGGTAAATATTTTACTCATATGTCTAAATTGTTCTAAACTAATTTACATCATATATTCCATTTAACCCAAAACATTTCTCTATGAGACAAAGACTAAACCAAAGGATTATCAATCGAGTAGATTTGTATTTTTTTACATAATGTTATAACATATAAGTTATAACTTGATCTTGAAAAAACAAGTAGACGATCATAGGTCAAACCTCACAACGTTGCTTGAGATTAGAGGTGGGCATAAAAACCGGGTTAGGATCCGAACCGGACCCCGGGTACGGGTAGTACACGATGGGAGGTATACCTAGGTTGGACCCGTTTAAACCCGTAGGTTGGAACCGTTTTAGATATTGAGTTTTTTAGCGAACCTGGCCCGAACCCAAACATAACCCGCCCAGTTGAACACGAGTTGAACCCGTATTGAACCCGGTATTGCACCTACACACACGAGAAAGAAAAGAAGAAAAAAATAAAAACTAAACCCCGGTACCAACCCTACCCTGCCTGGGTATAGCGGCTAGGGGTTTTCAAATAAGTGAACCGACCTGGGTTCATACCCAGTTTCGCCCCAACTTGGGTACAAAAAACCATATGGAGCTGAACCAGGTTTGTACTCGGTTCGGGTACGGCACAAAACCTGTTTGTCCACTCTCCTTGGGATGATGTGATTGCCCAGGAATGGACTCATCTAGAATGCCCAAAACCCGTTTTGCCCACATTCTGCATCGTAGACGACACGTAGCCACGTAGAGGTTGTTTGATATGAGTTACAACTCACTGGTCCAGTTTGGGCTCAATTATTAATATGGTCGAGGTTATAGCCAGTTGCCACTACACCTGTTGGGCCGTCAAGTAACACACCGATCCGTCAAAAGTGATAAAATCAAAGAGGCCCACAACCAATGGGTTGGTTATTACTTGTTGAACGTACCAGCTGGTTCTGTATATTATCAGTGGATGTTTTATATTATAAAAAATAAATGTAAATAGTTGTGAGTGGATTTATTACTGTTATCTTATATTTGGTGAAAATACTGTTCACCCGTATAAATTTTTTAAATTATCTTTCGAAGTGGTTGTGAGTGGATGAAGCGAAAAAGTAATGATAAATATATAAAAATTATTATTTAATTAAAAATAAGAGACAAGATATTTATTTTTAAAGTAATTATAAGAATATGATGATAAATCTGATGTGAATGTTTTTAAATAACGGAAATTTTAGGCGCACCGTGTTTTTTTCTGCGAAAACCGACCCGCTGTCACGGTTAGGTCTCCCCGTGACCGCTAGGTCAGGTGTGACATCTAGCTGTCACAGTTTACCCTAACCGTGACAGTTAGATCTGGGGTCAATGATTGGGTATGAATTATGGGGGTATTGATTGGGTATGTAATTATGGGGTTATATGATTGTGCGCCCTATATGTCACGGTTTGGCCAAACCGTGACATATTGCTTTTATTTTTGGGGTTTGATGGTGGCCCTATATGTCACGGTTTGGCCAACCGTGACATAGTGCTTTTATTTTTTTCTGGGGTAGTAATTATGTGTATGTAATTTGGGGGTATTGATTGTGCGCCTATATGTCACGGTTTGGCCAAACCGTGACATATTGCTTTTATTTTTTTTCCTATCTTTTAAGCATTAAAATTATTTTTATTTCGTGTATCTTCCTTAAAGATTAAACCTTTATTTTTATTTTCGTAATTTTATCACTGTAAACTTGAGAATGAAAAGGCGGGAAACACCGTTCGATCGGAGTTTGATTTCGTGTATCTTCCTTAAGCATTAAACATTTTTTTTATTTCGTAATTTTATCACTGTAAACTTGAAAATGAAAAAAGGAGGGAAAACACGTTGAATATATAATATAACTATTGTTCTTATGATCTGTATTATTTCGTTAGATATTTGAAGAAGCTAAGAAATTCTGCTATGAAACTGGGTGAAAGTTGCTGTTGCATATGGTGGTGCACCGATTTATCCTCAGGTTTATATACTTTTAAAAATCATTAACAAACAATATTTTATGGTTTAATCATTAACAAACGTGCGATTCAGTTCATTTTTTTTCTAATCTGCTTAATTAGTCTTTGTAATCTGTTATCTTTAATCTTGATTCAGAACGCGTTGACTTTATATTTGTGGAGACAAACGCAGCGCAGATACAATTAACATTATCACATGGTTAACCTAATCTGCTGCAATTCATGGTCATATACAAGTAATTTTAAACAAGTTGGTTGTTATTTTATCACATGGTTAACCTAATCGTAAAAATCAGTTGTTATCAAAAATATACATTAACATTATCACATCGCAAATATAAAGCAAACAAACAAAGAAACAAACCAAAAACACAACCAAAAAACAAAATCACAAATACATACAAAATGAACGCACATATATATATATATACAACGAGTTTTTAAATACAAAAAGAAATAAAATACAAACAAAATATCTATCTAATTCGTCATCCCCGGATCGCTGCCCTGACCAGATCCGCCCGCGCCAGATGGGCCAGCACCATCATGGTCTAAACCGCCTCGGTGGCTGTGACAAACAACGGCGTACCCGAGGCGGTATAGTCCGCGACCATGTGCTGGATGACCCAGTCCATCATATCATACAGCCTCGCGGTCGTATCCTCCAGCCTCGCGGGTATCCTCCAGCCTCGCAACCCTGTCTCGTGTGTCCTGAATCATATCAAGAACATGAGCAGGCAATCGCACGGGTGGTACACGCGCTGGGGATGCTGGGGCGGGTCCTGGTCGTGAGGCGGGGGAATGGGCTGATCCTCCCCGCCGCCAAGGGCCTCGTGGGCGTCCTGAAGGGGGACCTCAGCCCCCCCCAGCTCGGGTGGGTCCACCAACGGCTCGGGCACCCATGGCACGAGCTCCTGGTATCTGGTGAGCAGCCACGTGCCGTCGGGGAACCTCCGAACTATCCTCATCCCAGTGGCGGTGCTCCGGCCGGCCACGCGCACAGGAGTCGGAGGTTAGCGGGAGCTGGGACACGGCTTGTGCGTACCCCAAGCCGAGCGATCCGTGAAACGATGTTCCCGCCCACTAACGCCCCTCGCGACTGCCGATGATAATAACTAGCAAAATAATCAGCAGAGGCTGCGCGAGTGTGGCACAGTGTCGGTGTGTGAGTACACACCGAAGAAAAAAAGGTCGGCGGGCGTGACCCCTGTCGGTCCCCGCCCCACGACCAGCGACGGACGTGGCGATGAGTCGGTGAATTATCTAACAGAGGTCTCGTATATGAGAGGACCTCGTATCACCGCCGTATGGTCCTTCGCCTATCGCAGGCCACCAGACCTGATCGGAGTCGTCTGGCCCGCGGATCAAGGCGGTGGTGTACATCGGCTGTCGGGTCTCCTCCTCCGTGTAGAGCCGTGAGACAGCGAACCGCCTAAGTGACATGCGGTGGAGGCCCCCGAACAACCGGAAAGCAAACCTCCGAGGGCTCACGACCGTCCGCTATGTCCTCCGGTCCAGCTCCGCAAGTCCTGGTCACGTGGACGGAACGTGAATGTGCAGTAGAAGTCCACGGTGAGCTCTCGATGGGCATCGTCGGACATCCGGAACAGCTGCTCCCACGGGCCGTCCTCGCCGATGATCTCAAAAAACGGTCGCGCTCTCCAACGAGCTGTAAGAAGTCCTCCGACAGGACGGTCCCCGGTGCTGGCACACGTGCTCTCAGGGTCCTGAACGCTCGTACGGTGTAGTCCCCTGCTCGAACTGCAGCGTCGGGCAGTCATCAATGCCGGGGATAAAAGCATCGTCGGCATCCATATCTGCGAAAAAAGACGTATTTATCATTATTTACAATGTTTATAAAATTAATAGTTGACGGTTATGATTATTATTATTATTATTTATTATTCATTATTATTATTATTATTATTATTCTTATTATTACTAATAATATTATTATTATACTATTATTATTATTATTATATATTATTATATATTATTATTATAGTTATTATTATATTATTATTAATATTAATATTACTATACTAATATATTATTATTTATTATTATTATTATTACTATATTATTACTATTAATATTATATTAATATTATTATTAAATTATTATACAAATATTATTATTATTATTATACTCTATTATTATTAATAGTATTACTAATACTAATATTTTATTATTATTATTATTATTATTATTATTACTAGTATTATTACTATTATTTTATTAATATTATTATTATTATAGTATTATTATTATTATTATTATTATTATTATTATTATTATTATATTATATTACTAATATATAATTTCTATTATCTACTATACTATTATAACTATTATTATTATTATTATTTATTATTATTTCTAATAATAATAATAAAAACGTCGACAAACTACGTTACACGGGAAAATCTATCAAATCTATTTGGGAAAACCTATCAAATCTATTGAGAAAACCTATCAAATCTATTTGGGAAAACCTATCAAATCTATTCGGGAAAACCTACAAATCTATTTGGGAAAACCTATCAAATCATTTGGTTAAAACCTATCAAATCTATTTGTGAAAACCTATCAAATCTATTGGAAAAACTATCAAATCTATTGAGGAAAACTATCAAATCTATGGTGTTAAACTGTAAATACGTACCGAAAAACGCGGTGGTGCAGCGGCGGTGATGGTGTGCAGCGGCGGTTGTGGTGAACGGTGGGTGGGAGCGGCGATGGGGTGTCAGTGGCGATGGTGGTCAGCGGCGATGGTGGTGAGCGGCAAGTGGTGGTGAGCGGTGATGTGGTGTGGAAGATGAATGGTCACGGGGAGGGCTCGCGCGTGACGGTTGAGCGGCGGTGGTGGTGAGCGGCAGAAGTTGGTGACGTGAGCGGCGGTGGTGGTGGAAGATGATGTGTCACGGGGAGGGCTCGCGGGTAACGGTGAGCGGCGGTGGTGGTGAGCGGCGGTGGTTGTGGTGGTGGTTGAGCGGCGGTGGTTGTGACCGGCGGTGGTTGTGGTGGTGGTGAGCGGCGGTGTTGTGTTGTGGTTGTGGGTTGTGGTTGTGTTTGTGGTGTTTGTGGAAATGGGGTGTCGAACGGTTGAAGTAGACACCAGTACCTTCGAGGTCACGGTTTGGCCTCCACGTGACCTCTTACAAAGACGGTACTCGAGGTGAAGGTGCACTAATCGAGGAGAAGAGATTCAAAAAATATCTCAAGAGGTCACGGTTTGCCCTCCACGTGACCTCTTGGTTTTTTTGTAATATTATTATTATTATTATTATTATTATATATATTATTATTATTATTATTATTATTATTATTATTATTATTATTATTATTATTATTAATTATTATTATTATTATTATTATTATATTATTATTATTATTATTAATTCCGTTACTAATATTATTAATATTATTATTATATTATTATCATTATTATTATTATTACTAATTATTACTAATATTATATTATTATTATTATTATTATTATATTATTATTATTACTATTATTATTACTAATATGTTAGGTTCGAGGTATAGGGCTAGATCAATTTTGTATAGGCTTAGTACTTGAAAATCAAGTCTTGTAATTAACATTTGTAACAGTCAAAAATATATATATATGTGATTTGAATCTATAGGTTAACCCCATATATGTATGTGTGTTGATTTGTGTCTTGACAGGAAAAACAATATACTTGGATGGATTTACTGAAATTGACCAAGTGTAGGAACATCTACGGATGAACAACTTTGTTAATCCGTAGATATGTTTCTTACAAGACCAAATGACCAAGTACATGTTCCTGCGGATGATCAAATACCATGAAGTGAAGACTCCTACGGAAGAAGAATTTCCTACGGAAGAACAACTTTGCTACGGAAGACTAAGTCATCTACGGAAGAACAATATTCTGCGGATGAGAAGATTGCTGCGGAAGAACATTATACTTGTGCGATTGCAAATACCAAGAAGTCAAACAAGTCAACTCAATCAATAACAAATCCCGAGAGATCCGGTGTTTCCTTAACCGACTCAAATCATCTATAAATATGAGTCCTAGGTTTCACATCTCGGTGAACACAATCAATCATTATTACGGCTGTCAAGTTACACCATCGTGCAACCCTAATCGCCGTCCCATCAACATCAACATTATTTGATACACTGTATTCGATTGTTTATAGTATTCATTATTATTCTTTTGTAATCATTACGTTATAGTTAATGAAATACTTTTGAATAATTATTGATTTGCATTTATTGTGTTTCTGTGGTTGTGTTCATAATTAATCATTCAAACAATTAAACGTCAATTAGTGATAATTCCGCGATCATTAAATTGATTTATTTTAATACTGGTAATTCCTGAATTGCGATCCTTGGATTCACAGGTGGTATCAGAGCATTGGTGCTCATTGATCTAGATCAATTGATCTATCAGTATTAAAATTGTTTAATTGATTTTCAAAC
Organism: Flaveria linearis; assembly: GCA_024085815.1. Classification (NCBI taxonomy): domain Eukaryota; kingdom Viridiplantae; phylum Streptophyta; class Magnoliopsida; order Asterales; family Asteraceae; genus Flaveria; species Flaveria linearis. The sequence goes on from CM044012.1 coordinate 37,776,340, forward strand.
AATTAAATCAACGACTTGTCTTTCAGCAAGCATTCTCTTATTGCTTGTTTGATTTAGATCTATATTCAAATCCATTGAATACTAGATCTGCGTCTTTGATAGATTTGTCAATTCAAGCACTTAAATTTTAAATCTTGTTTTGCAGTTAAACATGAGTACTTTTGGAGGAGGATCTTATCAACCACCAAAGTTGGAAACAAAGCTGATTTTAAATCCTGGAAGATCAAGTTCAGAAATCATGTGAACTACACTGATTCTGACTTGCGGGAGTCCATCACACAAGGTCCTTATATTCCACCCACTCTTGGGCCAGATTATAATGACAAAAAACCAGCAATCAGCACTAAGGACTTGCCACCTGATGATGTCAAGAAGGTTAAAGTCGATATTAAAGCATACAGCTTGCTTAGTATGGCTTTACCTGAAGAAATCTTGATCAGGTGCGAGAACTATAAAACAGCAAATTCCCTATGGAAGATACTTCACACTCTCTGTGAAGGGAGTGATGAAATCAGAAGCATAAGGAAAGACACCCTTAGATCACAGTATGAAACTTTTCATCATATTGAGGGTGAGTCAATTCCTCAGCAACTCCATAGATTCTTGCAACTCGTCACTGAGATGAACATCTTGGAGTTAAAATACACAACTGAGGAACTGAACAAGAAAATGCTCCATACTTTGCCTGAAAGTTGGAAGCAAACAGTCTCCATGTTCAAAAACACCATAGATCTAAAGACAACTGGTCTAGATACACTAGTTGCCAAGGTTGAAGCACTTGAACTGGATGAACAATCAAGAAACAAGAGTGTGAGAACTCATGTCTCACCTTATCACTTCAAGGAAACAAAGAATGCTGGTAGTGCATTTATATCTAATAATGAAGATGATAACACTTGTGCTCTGAGTGACAATGAAGAAGAAGTAAGCTTCTATGCATCTAAACCCACTAAGAAGTCATCTCAAAGTAAACTCAAAAGGAAAAGGGAAAGATACAGAGAAAAGAGAGACATCAGCAACAGCCAACTCAGAACCAACACTGTGATATTGGATTCTGAAGAACAAAAAGCAGCCTTTGCAGCTTTCAGCTCAAGCTTTCAAGCATATCTTGGCAGTTCCCTTACAGCAGCAAACATCTGTCAGCAAGACTTGGAGGAACTTCCTCCGGATGTAGTCGAAGAGATGGATCTACAATGGCAGATGGCTATGATTGCCTACAGAGCCAAGCAATATCTTCGAAGAAACAAAAATCTGGCAGCAGCTAGCAAAACATCGAAGATTGGAGTGGATAAGTCTAAAGTCAGATGTTATAAGTGCAATCTCTATGGTCACTTTTCTAGAGAATGCAACCAACAATCAACTCCACAGTATCAGCAGCAGCAGCAACAAAATCAGCAGCCAACCTCTCAAAGATCTCTGCATAGACAACCTCAGCTCACATCCCCACCAGCCACAATACATCAGCAGGACCAAGTAACTCTAAAGAGACAGGGCTGATCATACTTCAGGATGGAACTTGTGACTGGAGTTTATATGAGAAGGAAGTGATAGAGGAGAATCAAGCACTGATGGCACATATGGAAAACAAAGTTCCTCCAATGGCCAAAGAGGTAAAAGAGAGGTTATGTTCATCAACTTGTGTTGAGGAAGTTGAAAGATATAGAGTCCATGCTCAACAACTGGCTGATAAAGTAAAAGAAACTATGGTTTTAAATGAATCATACTTAAGAGAACAGAAACTATATCAAATCAAAATAAACTCTTTATAAAAAGATTTAGAAAAATATGTTTCTGAAAACTACAGCCTAAAAGCCCAAGTTGAGCATCTGACCACTTCCTTAACAAAATCCATGGCTGATCATGCATCTACTGAAGTGAAACTTCAGAAGTTTCAATTATCATCTCAGCAATATGAGAAGTTACTCAATTCTCATATTGAATCAAAGAAAGGTCAGGGTTGGGGTATAATGCAGTGGCACCACCTATTAATAATAACTACACACCTTACCTGAAACAATGACTAACAACTTGTCAAATCATTTGTGCAAAGCACCAACATTGACATAAAAATAGTCAAATAAACAACAATAAAGCTGAGATGAGTGAAACTGAATCAACTGAATCAGAGTCAATTAAACATAATGAATCAGATTTGATAACTATGATGACCTGGATGATTCTGATGAACATGACAATGTTCAACTGAACATTGGTAAGAATGTTCAAGTTGAACCTGGTCTTCCACGAGTCCTTGAAGAATCAAAGCTGCAATATCCGCCAAAGCAACGGAACATGCTGAAGACCATCTGTAAGAGGATTGCTGAACTTAATGAAGGATTACAAGAACTGCATCTTCCCAAGATCGACAGCTGCGGATCAAGCACAAAATCACCTTTGTCATCTGATAAAGGTAAGAAATATTCAAACAAGAATCCTCGGAAAGAACAGACTGAGGAATCCGTAGAACATCTGCGGAAATCAAAAACTGCCAAGTCCGTAGATCATCTGCGGAAGACAAAGATTAATGATTCCGCAGAAAAACAACGGAAGAAAGATACTGATAATGTGGATGAGATAAAAAGGGAAAACATCAAACATGTTCACAAAAAGCTAAATGTCAAACAACAGAAGCCATCCACAAATAAACATGAAGAATTACCAGCTGATGAACCCAAGAAGAAATCAACTGATGGCTCAGCTAGTCAGAAAAAGACCAAAAAGAAGGCTGAAGAAGAAAATTCTGAGAAATATTGCAAATGGTGTGATATGAAGAATCACAGCACTGATGAATGCTACTTCAGTAGTACTGTTCCATTTGCAACATGAACAATCACATGACTGATGACTGTTTCTTCAACAAACATTGTGCCATATGTGATAAAAATAACCATTCCACTCAGGAATGTTATTTTAATAAGAAGAACAAGAAAAAGAGCAACAAGAAATCACAAGGTGCATCATCAGACTCAGAAAGTGACAAAGAGACAAAGCCTGAGAAGGAAAAACAAAATTCAAAGAAAGGATCATCTGTTGCTGACAAGACTGTGAAGAAGAAAATGCCAACACAGGCTAAGACACCTCATAAAAAGGTGGATTTGTCTGATAAACAACCGAAAGCTGTTGATGATTTCTTTGACAACTTTGATAAAGGAACTCCTGTGTCCCAATCAAAACAGAAAGATGAAGAAACCTTCAAGACTACAGGATCTTCTTCAAAGTTAAGATACCAACCAAAAAAAACCAAGTTGAAGAAAGACTCGGATAAGCATGAAGACACTCAGAAATCCGAATCATCTTCAACAGAATCATCCTCACAAACATCAGATCAAAAAGAAACAACTAATACTGAAACTTCACGATTAATTCATGAAGGAGTAACTATTGTTGACACAACTGGCAAATCCAAGACAATTAAGCCTTGGGTTGTCAATTCTAATTAGTTTTCTTTTTGTGTATAGGAACAATTATGGAGAGCTGACAACAAGTGGTATGTTGACAGTGGTTGTTCCAGACATATGACAGGCAACTGTGCACTTCTCCATGAATTCAAACATAAACATGCCTCTTATGTGGCATTTGGTGGGGATAAGAAGGGAGGTAAAATTGTTGGTGAAGGAATGGTAACTAATGGTGTTTTAACATTTGAAAAAGTAAATTACTGTGAAAATTTGCAGTATAATTTACTTAGTGTTTCCCAAATTTGTGATCAACATTATTTAACACTGTTTGATAACACTAACTGTTACATTCTTAAGCCAGGATTTACAGTTCCAGCAGACTGGATACTTCTTAAAGCATCAAGAAAGGCAACACATACATCTTGGATATGAACAACACAACACTCACCAAACATGAGACATGCCTGCTGTCCAAATCTTCCGAAAATGAATCTCAATGTGGCATAGAAGGCTTGTCCATTCCAACATGAAGAACATGAATAAATTGGTGAAAAATGACTTAGTCATTGGCTTACCAAAGAAAGAATTTCATTGTTCTAATCACTGTTCTTCATGTTATAAAGGAAAACAACACAGAGTGTCTCACAAATCCAAAACAATCAACACTAACACTACACCACTCAAATGCTTCATATGGATCTCTTTGGTCCAACCAATGTGCTGAGCATGGAAAAAGGCAATATTGTTTGGTGATAGTTGATGATTTCACTAGATTTACATGGGTCTTTTTCTTAAAACATAAGAGTGAAACATCTGAAACCTTAATGGACTTTGTAATCAAGATTGAGAATCAACTTGATTAACAGTTAAAATTTTTAGGAGTGACAATGGAACTGAATTTGTTAATGCTGATATGGATTCTTTTGCAGGACTAAAGGCATAGCTAGACAATTCAGTGCCCCAAGAACTCCTCAACAAAATGGAGTGGCAGAAAGGAGAAATAGAACACTGATAGAAGCAGCCAGAACAATGCTAGCTGATTCTCAGTTACCCATTACATTCTGGGCAGAAGCTGTGAATACAGCTTGCAATGTTCAAAATAGAACTTTGATAGTCAAAGAACATAATAAAACACCTTATGAACTCTTATTTAAAGAAAACGTTTTATAGGATATCTTAGAGCTTTTGGGTGTCATGTGTCTGTTTTAAACACTAAAGAACAATTGCGAAAATTTTCTGAAAAAAGCCTATGATGGTTTCTTTGTTGGATATTCATCCACTTCTAAATCATACAGGGTGTACATTCCAGAACATAACATAGTTGAAGAAACTCCCAATGTTTCTTTTGATGAATCCATGTTTACTACCAATGTAAAAGGATCATCTTGGTTATTTGATATAGATGCATTAACAGAATCATTTAACACTGGTTATTTGATCAATGCAGGTGCTGCGGATACATGTTATCCCTTTGTGCCCCCAAGTGTGAATGAAGTGCCTTTAACAGCTGATCCACCAAGAGCACGTGTGCCACCTGAACCACAGCAAAGATCAAGTCAGCAGCATGAAGCTATTTCTGGAGAAGCAAACTCTTCATCCCCAGCACATGTAAATTCATCAGCAGATGTTCCCTCATCCGTAGATGTCACTACTGATGCTAGAGATGAAGAGGAGGCAGTCATCCAAGCACCATTACCAGCTGACCAACATTGTTCATCCGTGGATGATGTGACTCCTACGGAAGAACAAAATACTGCTTCCATAGAACTTCCTGCGGAAGAACAAAATACTGCTTCCGTAGAACTTCCTGCGGAAGTAGACAAAGCAGCCAATCAAACACCAGCTGATCCTAACGACCATGAGTCTTTTGATTATTTCATCAACTCAACTTCTCAGCTAACACCATCTGCTTCAATGGGCTTCTCAAACTTAGACTCCACAGTTCAAGTTGATGCTGTTTCAACAAGCAGAGTACACAAATCTCATCCAACAGACAACATCATTGGGGACCTGCATGCCAGAACCACAAGGAGCAAAGGAGGTGTGGCAAACATTTGTTTGTTCACCTGCTTTTATCTCAAACAGTCCCTGCAAACATCACAGCTGCACTGAAAGACAACAGCTGGATTGAGGCCATGCAAGAAGAGTTGCAACAATTTAGAAAACAGAAAGTCTGGACTCTTGTCGATTTGCCTTCAGGTCAACATCCAATTGGCACAAGATGGCTTTTCAAGAACAAGCTGGATGACAGAGGTATCATAGTAAGAAACAAGGCCAGACTCATTGCACAGGGTACACTCAGGAAGAAGGAATAGACTATGATGAAGTCTTTGCTCCAGTTGCAAGGATTGAAGCTATACGAGTCTTCCTAGCCTATGCAGCATTCAAGAAGTTCACAGTCTATCAGATGGATGTCAAGTGTGCTTTCCTTTATGGGAAAATTGATGAAGAAGTCTATGTGGCACAACCCCCTGGTTTTGAAGACCCTGATTATCCACATAGAGTATACAAGCTTGACAAAGCCTGTATGGTCTTCATCAAGCACCCAGAAAGTGGTATGATACACTATCATCCTTCCTGCTGAAGAATGGGTACAAGAGAGGAACTATTGATCAGACACTCTTCCTCAAACAAGAACATCAAGATCTTTTGGTTGTTCAAATATATGTTGATGACATCATATTTGGATCCACCAATAAGAAGCTGTGTCAAAGCTTTGAAGACTTAATGAAATCTGAATTTCAAATGAGCTCCATGGGAGAATTGACATTCTTCCTTGGCTTACAAGTTCATCAGAAACCAGATGGCATTTTCATCAACCAAGAAAAGTACATTCATCAATTTTGAAGAAGTACAATCTAGCTGATTCCACTTCATGCAAGACACCAGCATCAACAATAGACAAGATAGTGCCTGACCCTGCTGGCAAATCCGTAGATCAACGATTGTACAGATCAATGATCGGTTCTTTAATGTATTTAACTGCCAGTAGACCTGACATAATGTTTGCTGTTTGTGTTGTGCCAGGTACCAATCTGACCCAAAGGAGTCCCATCTGAATGCTGTGAAGAGGATTTTCAGATATCTGAAAGGCAAACCTGCATTGGGACTTTGGTATCCCAAAGATGGAGATTTTAGCCTATACTCCTATTCAGATAGTGACTATGGAGGGTGTAACAACAACAGAAAATCCACAACTGGTGGATGTCAATTTTTAGGACCAAGACTTGTTTCATGGCAGTGCAAGAAGCAAACCAATGTCTCTGTATCCACAGCTGAAGCAGAATACATAGCTGCTTCAGCAGGTTGCTCTCAAGTACTTTGGTTGCAAAACCAATTACTTGATTATGGTTACAATTTCCTTCATACACCAATTCATATTGATAATTCAGCTGCTATGTTTATAACTGCTAACCCAGTTCAACATAGTAAAACAAAACATATAGAAATCAGATACCATTTTCTGAGAGATTGCTCTGAAAAGGGTCTAATCAAGTTAGTCAAAGTAGACACAACCAATCAGCTTGCTGATTTGTTTACTAAAGCATTTGATTCTGTTAGATTCAATTTTCTGATAGAATCTTTAGGGATGATTAACTTAGAATAAATCAACAAAAACATATGATTGACTTTGTGAAGAGTAATCGCTGAGGATAACTTAAGTGTCTGTTAGAACATCTATACATGCATTATATATGGGAAATGATAGTAGACTATACTTGGCTATTAAACAAACACTCAATCTGACTTATATCATACTGATATGTGAGTAGGTTCAACTTGAGTGGAAACAAAGCTAAGAGCATGCCAAACTAAAAACATGAGGTAACGGTCTGTGAGGATTCCATTTGAGAATCATGAAGGTATGTTCTCTCCTGCTGTGATCAAATCACTTACACAAGCACACTATGTAAAATACTTATAATATTCTATCTTTGCAACGTCATATTCCCTCTGTTTTGTGTGAACAAAGACCTGGGAATGTGATTAACAAGTGTGATCTTCATTCTCCCTCTGTTTTGTGTCAACAAAGACCTGGGTTAAAGTTCACCTCTGTTTTACGAAAGTAAAGACCTGGTGACTATGAAGATCATATTTTAGCTCTAAAAAGGAATCACTTGTGATCCATTGAACATCAAGCTCAAGAGCTATCACAACAAAGCATTCATGAGACTGAACATTGTCTCAAGATAGAACTTATAACTTAATGTACATAGTCATTAAGTGTGGAATGTAGTAATTTGTCTCATCTACGGAAGACATACTCTAACGATAATTGAAAGTGGGACTCATGATTGCTACTGATTAACAAACTTCACAACATGATAAATTGCATGCCTAGTTGATACAACACTCATGTTTGAATTTAAGAGGATTTATATACTTGCAATCAGATATGTGTTGAATCAACTAACAACATCAGCAGAAACCAATTTATAGTATGATCCCTTATATATATGCATGCATGTACCTGTTTGACAGATGCTTAATTGTTATCTCAACAGAATTTCTCTCATTTAGAATGTCATATGTCTGTCATGCCTGTTCACAACTTAAATTTATGATAAATGCAACCGTTTAACATTAATCACAAATTTAGGGGAGTAGTTCATGCATGAAAATCAATACAAAGCTAAGCTGATAATTATTTTAACTTATATGTGAAGGAATTGGATCTTGAGCACTAACTTGAATGCAGGATACAGGACACTTGCTTTCTTGTACTACATTGCCATGCAAATGAAGTCAACAATGTCCAACATCAACAATTGAGTCTACTAAGTAGATATCATACATTTAAAGTTTTCTAAACTTTAAGCTCCGCAGAAGTTTCAGTAATACTTCTCATCCGTAGAAGTAATAGTGAAATTTCTGCATCCGCAGAAGTCACAGTAATACCTCTCATCCGTAGGAAGTATTATATGTGATTTCTGATTCAGCATCAAAACAAAACATGCATTACTTGAACTTCAGAGATTCAAGGTTCCGCAGATGTTCTGCGGAAGAGATAATGCATTCTAAACACTTGGGATACGGAAAGGAATAAATGGAAGTGGGTCCAATAAAGGAATAAATGAAAGTGGGCCCAACATAATATGAGCCCACATAATTAATAAAAGAAGTTAATCTGGTCGACTATAAATAAAGTGTTTGACTCTTAAGATTCATGTATCACTTTCACAGAGCACTTTTCAGATTAACCTAGAAATTCACCCATTTTCCCTCTTTTCAAAATTTCAAAATATCAACATTATCCAGTAACCGATTACTGATACTGCAAAGGTAAATCATGTCATAAACATCAATACGGAACTGGTTAATCGATTATTGTCATTCAAACGATTCAACTGCGTGGTTTCTAACTTGATTTCTTTGCAGATGGCGAATAGATTTGCTAAGGAGCATAATGTGTGCGCATACTTGAACGCTGATGATCCAGCAGCGGAAGGATGTCGAGATATCATCAGATATCTCCGACGATCCAGGCTCTTCTACGCCTTGACGGCTGAGCCTGTGATCCATCAGTCGCACATAATCGGATTTGGAATTCAGCTCGAGTGGAAGAACAAAACGATGAGGAGGTAATAGTGGCTGAAGTTCTGGGTCAGCGTCTTCGAGTGAATGAAAGCACCTTACGAAGATGTTTGGAACTCGGAGATAGAGAGATAGGTCACCCAGACGTTTTCGAGAATGAATACATAGAAAAGGTATTCAATCTCATGGGGTACGACGGTGATTATGAAAAAGGAGAAATCAAGAAGGGTAGGCTGTGCAAACCTTACAGATTCTTATGTCACACCTACCTGAAGTGCATGTCGAACAGGAAGTCGGGGTTAGACAGATTTTCTCGACACATCTCATCAGGAATTATTGGGGTGTTCGAGGGGAGAATCTACAATTATGCAAGATACATCTTCAACTGTCTGTGCGAGCAAGTCAAATTGCAAAAGAATGAGAAGATGTACATGTTCCCCAGATTCCTGCAATTGGTGATTAACTCAGAACTCCCAAGCCTGGACAGGGTTGGAGAAGTGTTTGTTCAAGCTCACCTGAACAAATCGGTGCTGAATAAACTTAGTGGAAAGTATGAGGGTCCTGATATGCCTATGTTTGCTCATGTTATTGATCCACATGCTGATCTGCCACAAGAGTTGGCGTGGGCAGATGAAGCTGAATCATCTGCTGATTCTGCTCAATCTTCTCACTCACCACATCAAACACCACAACACCAACAACAATCACCAATCCAAACACCACCACTACAACATGCATCATCCAGCCAATCATCCACTCAACAACCACAATCACCATCAAGTCTTAACACACAACCAATTTCCCCAATTCACCACCATCAATCTCCAGTACAAATATCTTCATCATCCTCTCAGTCTTCATTTCATCACACTCAACCATTCTCTCCACTCCAAATCCAATCACCCATACAACCACCACCAGAATCCCCAAAACCCCAATCACCGGAAAGTGCTGGGACTGAACCACTTGAGGTGACTGAGTCTGTACACTCTGTACACTCAGGAGACACCGAAATACTGTCTGAAGCCAGCACTGTTCCTTTCTCACCAACTCACACAGATGAACAACCTTCATCAGCTCATACCGAGCCAATACCTGCTGATGAACCGGGGAGATTCAAGAATCTGCTCAGGATGTCACTGCTTACAATGAAGATGACTTAAGTGACAGTGACATTCCTGTGAGCAAAAGCTTTCTGGTTGCAAAATACAACAAGTTAGTGCTTAAATCCAACAAGAGAAAACAAAGAATTGGGGAGCTGTACGGGATTATCCAAGAAAAGGATGAAGAACTGACAAAGAAGGATGCCAGTTTAAAAAGGATGAGAGAAGATGCACAATGCAATAATGAAATTATTGATGCATTGTTCCAAACAAAACGGGAGCTGGAGGCAACTTTAAAACAAGAGCAAAATGAAAAGGCCGAGCTAATAAAGCAAAAGGATCTGGAGATAGAGAGCCTGAAAAGAAAACTCTCTGATTTAAAAACAAAAGTGGATTCAAGTGCTGAACCAGAAAAACAATCGGGTAGAGCTACTAAACCGCTGATATCCTACACCCGAAAAAGAAAATACTTTGGAGCCACACAAAAGAAACCAGAAGAAGAAAGCTCCCCAAAGAAATCAAAAGTTCCATCTCCTGATCCTACACCTTCAGTAGAAGTTTCTGCTGTGAAGGTATCCTCCGGAGAAGAAGAAGAAAGTGACGAAGAGTGGGAGGAATTAACGAGGATGGAGTCTCCCACTGCTGATAAGGGTGAAAAGGCCGATGACCTTCTAACAACTGCTGATATCTTGGAAGAGAGGCCTGACTCCAGCATGTTTATGACCCTCATCAACCATGGGTTTCCGTATGACATGGTTGAGAGGATGAACAGAACAGGAATGGCCAATGCAAGAATTGAATTTGCAAGGTTCATAATCCCAAATTGTGATTATGAAGCCTTTACCACTTTTCAATCATTGGAGAAAATAAGGAAAGAATTGGGCCACTGTGACACAGCAAAACTTTCAAAGTACAATATGACTTGCTGGTTACAGGGTCACAATTACAAGCCGCATGAACTTAAAGGTAGAACTACTGGTGAGCTGCGGAGGATGATGGAGCACGTGATGAAGGTGGAGCTGGAAACTGGTGTAAAATTCAGAACCACTGCTCCACATTCAAAAGAACAATCAAGTAAACTTGTTGCTGATCCAATAACAGTTGACCCAAAGGATCAGCACAAGGAAAAAGAAACACTTATCAGAGAGCCAAGGGCATTGATTCCCGGAAAGGTATGGCCTCTGGGTACAACTGTACGAGAGATTACAGAGAAGAAATCAACTCTGTACAGCTGTATGATCATATCACAACTCCTAGTTCTGTGGAAGAAAACAGGATTATGGCCTGGAAATATGATCCAGACTGGGATTGTGCAATAGTTAAGAGGACATCTGGAAGGATTCAATACTTCCATGATGTAGAAGCCCTGCTCAGCCTCCCAGAGCAAGACATCAGGGATCTTCAGAGCATCCCAATATTCAACTTCCAATCCATCTCAGGGGGAGAGACTTCTCTGCAGCTGTGAATGGCATGAAGACAAGCTTTTCTGATGATGTGCTCATGCAAGCAAAGAGAAATGATAAGGAGCACAACAGAATGAAACAAAATCAGAAAAGAAAACCAGCTGAAGTCTCATCCCTTGTAGATGATGATCTGCTAAGAAGAGTGGGATGTACCAGAAGCTCACACACCATCAAAAGCATCCCAGGAAACCAATTCACTTGTCCTATCTCGGAATGGGGATACATTGAAAAGA